>OZ004692.1:17514881-17897429 GCA_963924545.1 Pogonocherus hispidulus | reverse complement strand
AAATAACCAACAATAATTCTAATATAAACAATTGATAAAAAAAAGTAACGATTAGAAAATTACATTTTTAAAAATGAAAAAGGAGTCTGTCAAATTGATTCACACTTTTTGAATAAATAATTATAATGTAGTTATATTTTATCTATGAAGGTAATATATAAGTTTTGGCATAATAACCACGAAATATAATAATTTGACGAACTTATCTATCAATTGTTTTTTATATTAGAGTAATTGTTGGTTATTTTGTGTATACTGGTTTTTATAGTTCATATTAATAATTACACCAGTGTTAATTAAGTTGTTTAATTTTGTTCCAATTTGGGTTTTATTCTAATTTTATAAAAGAATAGGTTCACCGACAAAGGCAAACACTGGTGATGCCGATATTGTCATAACTTTTTTAAGAACAAAGTTTTTTTCGCAAAAATTGGTACAAATGCATTCGAATGGCTCCTAATCCTAAGTGAGATTTTTTATAAAAAAATCGCTAACAAAATTTTGCTATATTTCACTTAAAAAAAAATTCGTAGTAGGCCTTGAAAATCAAAATTTCGTCTTCAAATTAGAGACGCATCAACATGCATCAACAAAGAGCTTTTAAGATCTACCTTTAAAAAAAAATCCAGTTCAAATCGGTCCATAAACAAATTTTATACGCGAGTATATCCATTCTTAATGGGTCACCCTGTATATATTATATGTATGTGCATTTATAAGCCAGTAACTATATTAAATATATTTAAAAGTATATCTCATAGTACTATCAAATATAGACCACTCAGGTTGATATTAGTTTTTGGAATAAATACATTACTTATCTAATAGCTAAAGTATTATTCTGCTAAATATTTAACAGTTTAATTATCAGAACTAACAGGTTTTATGCTATTTTATGTAATTATTATGTACTTATTTTGAACAATTGTAAGTATGTAAGGTTTGTGTCACCATCTCGAAAAATCGTAATTAGATTTGTGATCGTTCGTCGAACAATCTCTAAAGGTGCATCCAAACTTGAACATGTTAGCCCGAACGAACTGAACGCGCAGGAACAAGCAGAATAAGTAAGCTTTATAATTTTGCTGCTGATATTTGTGATTTGTTTTAATTTGTTCTGGTTTGCAGTTCCATAATCTGATTGAATTTTTCAAAGAATCCCATTATTTTTGTAAATATTTTGTTCACTGGCTGAAGGACCTAGATTATAGATGATATTGGAAAAGTCATTGGCTGTTAAAGTAACAGTTATTTCTTCAATAAAAAACAAAAAAAAAATCTTTTTATGGAATATGTAGATTATGGAACTTCTACAAACAAGAACAAATTAAAAATATTCACAAATATCAGCAGCAAAATTGTAAAGCTATTAACCTTGAAAAAGTTCGAAAACTTGGATGAAACGTAGGATATTTGTCCATATATATCAGACTAAGTCCTCCAAAAATAAAAATTGTAAAAAGGGGAAAAATTTTTTTTTTGTTTTTTATTGAAGAAATAACTTCTACTTTAACAGCGAACAACTTCTCCAATATCATCAATATTAGGGTTGTACTTTCTATTTTCAAAGAAACTCTTGGCTGACCTTCAAGCTGATGGTATTAAAAAACATATCTGCTGCCGACTTCAAGTCCGAAAATCCATGTTGCATCATGGTCCACTACTTTAAATAGAGGGTTATATCTTGCAGATGAAACGATTTCGTGAAGATCTGACTGAACAAAAGTTTTCATAACACGTTTTTGTAAGTAAGCAGGAAGGTTTTATTGGCCCCACGGCCAGAAAAACCTTCGTGCCACATGCACATGTATGCATTATTTGTATCACCTGGCAAGCCAATAAAATTGTAACACGACAACTGAGACAAATCAAACATGTTAGAGTGTGTGTGTGTTGGTACAAACATTACTTGCTCCAGATCCATGTTCAAACAACATATTTCGCTATCTGGTTCCTGACACATGATCATTTCTTGTTTCAAAAGGTCTCTACTTCTCTCTGCTTTGCGATGGTGGACTTCCTGCTTTATTTTAATGTCCTGACTTGAAACCACGTTTGCTCGAATCTCAATTTAGTTGTCACAGAAACTACATGTGTTCACGCATGGACGGCGAAAGTGGACATTAGGAAAGTATTTCTTAAAAACTGAACAATAAAATTTGTAAATCACTGCAGAATCCGAATACATCTCACGAAATGCTAGAGTCTGTATAAATGCAAGTCTGGACTAATATATTCTTTACTAGACTGCTCTCGAATAGTTAAGCCTTAACTATTCGAGAGCAGTCTAGTAAAGAATATATTAGTTCTTAACTGTTAAGGTATCCTATTAATATGCACTTTTACTAGGAGGCATTTACTAGAATTTGACATATACAGAAATGATACCAGTACTTTAAGATATATCCCTAAAGACTCTCACCATTGTGCTCAACACAAATAGCGAGTTTCAATTTTTTAATTCATCGCCTATTAAGCTCCGTCTAAATAAGGAGAGAAATAGAGATAAAAGAAACGGCATTGATTAGGGATATAGTTGCGAGTAATGGATATTCTGTAACTTTAATTGATAAAATAATTAGGAAACGTAAATTTAAAGAGACACTTCGAAATTCCTCGACTTTTCAAAATGAAAGAGAAAACCCAAAATTCATATCTATTCTATACGATCCTCGTTTCACCCGTAGTTTTGGTAAGGTTTTTAAAAATATAGGTATGTCAGTGGTTTATTCATCGGGAAATAAACTACAACTTTTAGGCAATCCAAAAGAAAAGACAAAATAGAAACTAAGAAAAAGTCGGGGATTTACGAAATTAGCTGTAAAGACTGTAATCAAAAGTATGTTAGACAAACTAGAATGTCAATTCAAACTAGATTCAAGGAACATATGGCTCATCTCAAATATGGTAGAACAGATAAGTCTAGTGTCGCCCAGCATGCGCTTGAGAACAACCATAGAATAGATAGTAGCAATTTGAGACTACTTAGTCTCAAATTAGTTAAAATACATACGAGACCCTGTTGTAGTAACATGAACATGAATTATTCTCAGTTTTCGTAGTTACTTATGTGGATATATTATCCCATGGTATTTAATTTACTTTCCGGCCAGGCTCAATGCGATTAGACTTTGTAGACTCAAATTCTAACGTCTGATGGTTCATTTCACGGATATGCTGACATGCATATATAAATAATAGCTATACGATCATGCCTTCCAACGCACGATAATTGATGCCGTTGCAAACAAGAACAATTGTTATCATAAACCCGTCCAGCAATAAATAAATGGCTGGGTAATGTAATACAATTTGGTCGCAATGACATCACGTATTACGTTGAGTTGGGGCGTAGTAGCGTGGCTTTGCGAGGTCGGCGACCTTCTGTTGACATTCCTAGAGCATAAAATTGAATATGATCTTTTGCTGAACACATTACCTCGCAACACGAATATGGTAACCGGGATCGATAAATAATTATTGCCTGTTTGATATTTGGCTGCGTACAGTCCCTACTGCATTTTATTATTTGATTGGCTCCATATAAATTATTGGAAATTCATATAGAATGCTCTTATAGAGATTGAAAATGGTCATCCTATGGAGAACGTAACTCTTGTAACTTTAATATTTTGTATTGGTATTTGTGGTCGCACTTTGCATTAACTGCCAGGCGGGAAACTCTAAAATCAGGTCATTTTACACAGGAAATGGATTATTTTCAGTGTGTTTGATATTTTCTCATAATATGGAGCTCTGTGGCCGAGCGGCTAAAGACGTCAGGTTTTTAATCATTCTCCACGGTTGGCGACGGTTCGAATCTCAGCGTGGTTAACTTTTTCTAATTGCTAACATTAAATCTGTGTGCATAAGTCTGGTAACGTTCTTAATATCCAACTAGTACTGCAATATCACTGTATAAATGGCTAACAACCTACTGTACCTATACTTTAATTAATAAGGTTTTCCAGGTTTCCCTTATTCTCGTACTAAATGGTAGTTAAAGTTATAACATCGTAAGTCGTTCCTGAGGGCACTCGCGGCCCTCAAAATAATAATTTTCCGCTCCCTCTCCCATACAAGTCTGTGACTTCCGAGCTCATCATTAAGATGAGAATGAGGGATAGAGATATTATTATATACGGCAAAATTTATTAAAAAATAGTACGAACACCAAATATATAAACAATTAACAGACGGTGACACATGCTATAAAATCCATCTGTTAATTTTAAATCTGCAGTCCGCCTGAAGTTGACGCCACGTCGTGTAGATTTTTCAACACTACCAACACATGCTTGATCCTTAAACACCATTAAAAAGGAAACTTAATGAAATTCCACCATAAAATGACGCTAAAAGTTTCAGATATTTTACTGGAAGGTGACAAATTTGTAATGGCTACGAACAATGTTTTCGGACTGTAATGCCGGATAGTAAGAATCTTCAGTGAATACGAGAGATTTCAATGTTTTATCTGGAAAATGATTTTTAAATTAGAGAGCAAAAAAGAAAACCAACAATATATCAAATATACTTAAAAAGATAATAATAGACCCAATGGTTTAATGCAGTGAGTGTTTGGTCTTTTGCGGATGTGGTTTTTTACATAGTCAAGTTCATACTGCATTTTTTTCATTTTTGATTATATATATACAAAAATATTGACAAAACCGCACGAATAGATATTATTTCGTATTCAACTTTGCTTTATAATTTTAAGAGTTCTACCCCTTTCCTTTAACAGTCTCTATCACTTGAATATATTGTGTCACAAATCTTCCAATGATTATTTAATTAAACAAAAGAGATAAATCCGTAAAGTAAGTAAATAAGTTAGTAAGTGCATTCACTTGCAAACTTCACTTCAGTTTCCCCAAATTAGGGGACCAGCTGCATGCCTATACAATAATAATTGCTCTTCGCAGAGCAGCTGTTTAAATATTCCATTCACATCATATTTTAATTATAGTTTTGCAGTATTAATAGAGAATCGTTTACATATGGTGTCATTTACACTGATCGAAGTACACTTTAAATGCGTAATTATTGTCCTCAATGAAAAATTTGCAAGCGAAAATAAAAACTGTTTTGCTCACCTAGCTTATCTGTGACAGCTATATCTCACACGTCATACAAACTAAATTAATTGTGATTGTTAGTTTCGGTATTGGATTGCAAATCATGCAACAATCATGACAATTATGATGGCACTACTCATTGAAGAGTTTGCTTTGAATTTCGCTTATCGTTTGTAGGCGAAATCGCAAGTATTGTTAGCTTTTAATTAACATTGACGTAGTTCTCCATGTAACACCAAAATACTATACTGCACATGCGTTTCGCCAACCAAGTTGCCATTATCTGGAAATAATTGAAACTAAACCTATGCTAACACTATATCCTATTTACGTTTTCTAAATTACGGTAATAAACTAAATTATAGTATTAACCAATAAAGCGGGCTGTATGGGATTGGACCTCTGTCACTATTCATACTATTTTTACACTTTGCAATTTTCAAACTCTCAAATGCGTCCAGCTATCTGTTATTTGTTACATTCCAAATTAGTCTTCAATTGCTACTATCTATTTATGGTGTTTCTCAAACGCATGTTGGACGACCCTAGACTTATCTGTTCTACCAGATTTGAAATGAGCCATATGTTCCTTGATTCTAGTTTGAATCGACCTTCTAGTTTGTCCAACATACATTTTGATTGCAATCTTTACAACTACATTCGCAAATCCCCGACTTTTCCTAAGTTTATATTTTCTGTTTTGGATTGCCTAAAAGTTGTTGTACCTATATCTTTAAAAACCTTACCAAAACCACTTGGTCGAGTGGTTTTGAAACGAGGATTGTATGGAATAGATATGAATTTTGGATTTTCTCTTTCATCTTGAAAGGTTGAGGAATTTGGGAAGGAAGTGTCTCTTTAATTTTTCGTTTCCTAATTATTTTATCAATTAAACTTACAGAATATCCATTACTCGCAGCTATATCGCCAATCAATGCCTTTTCTTTTTCAAACATCTCCTTATTTAGGGAGACGCTTGATAGGCAGTGAATTAAAAAATTGAAACTCGCCATTTTGTGTTGAGCACAATGATGAGAGTCTTTAGGGATATATCTTAAGGTATTGGTGTCTCTTCTGTACCTATATGTCAAATTTTAACTTATTTTCACTACTTGTAATTATTAATACATCTAAAAAGCTGTTCAGAGTTTTCGATTTCATATATAAATTTAACTGACGCGAAACGACTGTTGAATTTAGAAACAAAGTTGTCAGTATCAGTGAATTCTGTATCAAAACCTGCGAAAATATCGTCAACATATAAAGCAAACCCTGGGGAAATACTCGAATTCTTCTGTTCCCTTGTTCCCTCCGTTTCGAATCTGTTCATGAAGAGATTGGCAATGAATGGTAATAAAGAGTTACCCATTGCTGTACATGGGTCAGGCTTTTGAAGTGAATTAAGGCATTAAGGGGGAGGTCAGTTTTACGTATACTACACTGTATCTATTTTTTTCTAGTAGTACAGTAATTAGATATATCTAAAAAAATTACTCAAAACATCTTATTATACAATTTATTATTATTAACGAATTCCTGAATACTATTGGGTTCAGTTATATTTGCAGGAACATTGAATGTATCTCATTTTTGAATTCTAATGGTTTGACGTAAGTGTACATTACAAATGTTCTGTGGTGTATTCTATTGTGCTGTTAAAATTCTTCTCTGTAATAACATATTCAAGTTTCATAAAAAAAATAGGTGTTTACAAAATATTAGCTTCGAGATTCCGTCAGAATTCCGAGATTGCAATCTGGATTCCAAGATTAACGTTGGAATTCGAAAATTAAGGTTAGAATTCGGAGATTAAATATACATAGCTTATTTGTGGCTTAGCTGTCTCATTAATCAAGAAATTCTTTTGGTAATATGCCACCTGCAAAATAATAAATAAAACAGGAACACGGAAGGAGTCTAATGAAATATTATTTTATTACTAAGCGAAATTAAGAAGATAAAGTTGTCATTTCATATTTAAAATACCTAGTATTAGGAAACTGGAATTTTTACGAGTTCTTCTACGCATTCATATCAATATGCTTCCATAAATTAAAATGTCAGTAAGAGCTTGGAGATAACAAAATATGGTACCCAGTAACTTGCACAACGGGAAGATTGAATTAAATATGTCGGAACAAGACGTTTTTTAAATTCTAAAATCATTGCACGAAGTCAAAAAATTATTTTGTATTATTTTATATACTGGTGGCAATAATAAAGGTGGATTCAAACAGACAAACAAAATAAAATAAGAATAGTACAAAATTCTAAATAAGAATTTGTTATTTTTTAGCGTTCTAACGACAAACCAAATAAAATAAGAAATAACGCCAACCAACGTCAATAAGTGACATTTTGTGTAGAGCACAACAGTAAATCGAAACAATTTTTCATAGATAATGACACTGTCTTCTTTGCCTAATAATTAGTCTAACTTTGAGTTTTAAGTCCAGAAACAAATGCAGTTGTAGTCATTGACATCAATAGAAAAAGTGATTTTGTCTTCGTTACCTATATACAGGGTGTGTCATGAGTGGGTAATTGTTCGATTACTCACAAACGATACATTATATCAAAAAACTTTATATGAAAGTTTTTTGGCACTAAAAGTGCATATTGTAAAAATATTTTCAATTACACAGGGTGTTCCAAAAAGTCGGGACCAGGTGCAAGTTGGTTATTTCAAATGCGACACCCTATATATTACTATATTTTTAAAATCTAGGGATCCCTAGGAACATATTTGTGTTAAGGTTCCCTATAGCTATCTCTTTTCGTTTTCGAGATATTTAACAGTTAATGGAAAAAACTTCGTAACACTGCATTGAAAAATAAATAAAATTTCCTCTATGATACAATGTGAAAAGGAAAAAAATGTAGTGTCAGTTAGCACAAGGGATACCTTAAATATTGCACTTGAAATTATTTGGCCATTTTATAGAGGGTGATTTTTATCGTGATTTATATTTCACAATGTTAAATTGCCTAAATCATTTTTTTAAATGGAATACCCTTTTTATGACATTAGATGTAGAATTTAATTACCTTTCAAATGGTATTAGGATGTCCTATACGAAAAGTTGACCGGTTTCGAGATATTCACGATTTTTTGAAAATTTAGCTTCCATAATTGATAATTACAAATTATAGTCAAGTAAGTTATGAAAACAATTTATTTTGTTGTGGAAATTATTTAACTGTCAAATAAATATTCGCTTTTCTGTAATCTGTACATTTTATATGCAAGATGCACTATTCCAAAATGCTCTCAAAAGCACCACGAATTCTGTTCATGTTTGATGGTGTGCGGTAAACTAAATCTTTTGTGTATCCCCATAAAAAAATCTAATTTTGTAAGGTCCGGGTACCGAGGAGACTATGAGATAGGTCCATTCTTTCTATCACACAGTATTAGTGTAGGTATTCCCTATTTAAAAATCTCCTTACTGAATTGCTGTAATGTGTAGGGCAACCGTCATGCTGCAACCACATTCCTGCTAAAATGTTCAGAGGAATATCTTCAAGATGATTTAAAAGTTGATTGACAGTCGCTTCAAAAAAATATGGTCCAATCACCTTGTCGCTTAGAATCCCCCAATACATTTAATCTGTCTCCACATATCCTGCATGTCTACCGTCCTAAATACTGTCAAGCAGAAATTTATTTACATTTTTTGGAAAATCAACTTTTAAATTATCTTGAAGATATTCCTCTGAACATTTTAGCAGGGATGCGGTTGCAGCATGACGGTTGCCCTGCACATTGCAGCGGTTCAGTAAGGAGATTTTTAAATAGGGAGTATAGTGTCTATCTATGTAATGGTAATTGAAACTGTAAAAAAAATTCTGACAAAAGAAACACCTGCACTCGACGGCGGCCTCTTTGTTTACGCACGTGTGTCGTTTGTCGGAATTTTTTATGCAGTTTCAATTGAGATTATAAAGACTATACCGATATTAACAGGTGGATAGGAATGGTGGACCTATCTCATGGTCTCCTCGGTACCCGGACCTTACAAAATTAGATTTTTTTATGAGGATACACAAAAGATTTAATTTACCGCACACCATCAACCATACGAGAAAACATGAACAGAATTCGTGGTGCTGTTGAGAGCATTTTGGAATAGTGCATCTTGCACATAAAATGTACAGATTATACAAAATCGAATATTTATTTGACAGTTAAATAATTTCCACAACAAAATAAATTGTGTTCATATCTTACTTGACTATAATTTGTAATTATCAGTTATGGAAGGTAAATTTTCAAAAAATCGTGAATATCTCGAAACCGGTCAACTTTACGTATAGGACATCCTAATACCATTTGAAAGGTAATTAAATTCTACATCTAATTCAATAAAAAAATTCAGGGGGTTCTATTTAAAAAAAATGAGATTTAGGCAATTTAACATTGTGAAATATAAATCACGATAAAAATCACCCTGTATAAAATGGCCAAATAATTTCAAGTGCAATATTTAAGGTATCCCTTGTGCTGACTGACACTACATTTTTTTCATATACCTTAATACAAATATGTTCCTAGCGATCCCTAGATTTCAAAAATATAATAATATATAGGGTGTCGCATTTGAAATAACCAACTTGCACCTTGTCCCGACTTTTTGGAACACCCTGTGTAATTGAAAATAATTTTACACTAATGACACATCCTGTATATCATCTGAGTATACATACACATAATTTGTATTATAGTAATAACAGTAAATTTAATAAAAGATTATACTTGTTTTAATATCTATATGCAAAAATATAATTAGTAACCATTAAATACCATGTTTTTTAAAAATGGTATGTAAACAAAAATCCTTGTAAGTAGAACGTCGCTGTTTGAACATGGGTAGATTGCGTTTTCAGATAAAACAAAATAAGAAAGATTAAAGTTAACCAACTATCGTATTTTATTTTGTTATTTTTATTTTATTTTATTTCTCTGTTTACATCCACTTTACACTTATGTCTATCATACTATTCTTGTTCGAATAAGTTCAAAATTTTATCTAAATCAAATAAGATAACTTAAATTCTAATATTTTCCCAAGTGTATCGATTTTATTATTATTTTATTACGATTTTATTATTATACCATGTATAGTTTACGATAAGAGGGATTATACTAAGAAAGTGCATCATGAATAGCGCGTTACTCAACAACGAAGTAAAAACTATGGTTTTCCAAATAATGACACATTTATACTCTATATTTATACTTTATATCTTTCTCTATATAGAAATTAAGCCAAAAAATTAACTAAGAAATAATTTATTAATAAAATTATCAAATATTATGGATCAATAGTTTTAAATTTTCCTCGTTATCTATACCTAATCCTATGTACGCAAAGGAATAACCTTATTATTTTTAAAATATGTCGAAAACAACTACTTTGCGTGCAATATGCACCCCCCCACATTGAATTGCAATGGCATATCTTTAAATAACCTCAACTTATTGTTTTAATTCATTTTTCTTTTTAATATAGTATATTAAAAATATACTATAAAAGATATTTATACTCAGTTTTGCTCATCACTTATTTCCGGAATTCCACGAATTTAAAATAGATTGTCCTTCAGTTGATTTTCTTGGTAGTATCGTTAGCAAGAATGTGATTGTCATAATGCGCTCTGCATAAATGCCATATTGCACTGCTATAACGTCTATTCGAGGAGCTGGAGATAAAACTTCAATTTGCATTAACCTTGTAAATATGGTTTTAATTTGTGGGTTATACAAGCGGTTCGTAAATTAAACAATGCCATGGATTTTCAATGTCCGACCTTGACCGGCGGTATATGATATAAAACGGAAATTGTTAGGGAACATAAAAAACAATAGCTTCAATTTACATCGTTACAAGCCTACAATTGGTATTAAACCACAGTGGCTTAGCTTAGGTCAAAATTGTTAAGGATCATCATGTACGCCAACAATAATTGGTAAGCCTCCAGAGTAAATGAACCTAGAATTTCTGATGCAACAAAAGTAAGCTCAGAACTTCAGGGGATGAATTCTGATGCTATTAGATAGTTTCCTGTGGGCACACACTAGATCTCGCTTCCTTTGCAAGATATATCAAGTTACTCTTTTATGTTTTAAAAATTGTCTGCTCCATAATCACCAGATTTTCTTCTTTTTTAAGGAAATTTTTATTTATTATATCCCAAACACGCTGTGTGCTATTGCAGATCTAAAAAAGTGACAAGAAACTAAATGGTTTTCTAAAGAAGCGTCTTTTTAATATGATCATATTATTATCTTCACATATAATTATTATTTAAGCAAATAATATAAGCAATAAATAATGTTAAAAAGAAAAGCAACTTTTTTACTTTTTGACTCTAATATGACAACAATAACAAAATGTACGAGTACAATTATACAGGGCGCCCTATTTCTTGACCCGTTGTATGGGTAACTTTTTTATTAGTAGAGATACAAAAACGCTTAAATGAGCAAATTAGTGCAGTTTCGTATTAGTAATTCTACGGTAAGGCGAAAAATTATATACGGGGGAAGGTTGAAAAGTTATTGACAAAAAACGAAAAGTCCAACTTTTCTATTATCCCTCGTAGCTCGTTCATTTGAAGAGTTAGAGAAAAATGCTTCACATGTTTTTTGCAGTATTTTTCATGTAAAATGACATGCACTTGCTACTTTTTATATATCTCTTAAAATGGTTGAGAATCACAGTAAAATATATTTTTTTTAAATGTAATGGATAGGTGGCTGTGACATTAACCGAAAGTCCCCTTTTTTCTCTTTCAGATGATATAACATAGTCCATATTTTATCCTTACAAAAGTAATAATAATCGTTGTTTTTAAAGAAAGTTTATTGTCACATCAAGAATGCTATGGAAATAAAACAAAAAATAAGATTCCTGATATTTTTAAAAACGTCTAGTTGGCATTTAACTATTGACAGATCATAAGTGACATTTTTAGTTTTTGTTAAGTAGTTTATTGTTATTATTAATACTGCATACAAAATAATAGTGTTGCAAATATGTACACCAACGAAGAGAAAAATGATATGCTATTTTGTAATTATAACCAAAATCGAGATGCACAAGCTGCAGCGAATCTTTATTTTGAAACTTACATGGAACGAAGACAACCCCATCATAGAATATTTAGACAGCTGGAAAATAATATACGATTATACGGTTCTTTTTCAAAGCCTAAGGATGAAAGAAACTTCAATGAAGACACTGAAATAAATGTTTTGGCTTATGTAAATTTTAAACCTGATTCTTCAACTGCAGAAATTGCACATCACTGCAACACTTCCAAGGAAACTGTAAGAGCTATTTTAAAAGGTAACAATTAAAAGCCATATCATTATTCCATATGCAATACTTTATATCCAGGTGATAATCAAAGAAGGATGACATTTTGTCGATGGTACATTTCAAAATGCGAAGAGGATCTAGACTTCTGGAAAAAGATTTTATTCAGTGATGAAAGTAGATTTACCAACAATGGTATTTTTAACCGCCATAATAACATAATGTTGTGCCGAGAAAATCCACATCTTGTTTCTGAAAGAAGAAATCAACGTCAATTTGGGATAAATGTGTGGTGTGGAATTTTTTGTGGCAAAATTATTGGCCCATATTTTTACGAAGATAATTTGAATGCGAATAATTACCTTCATTTTCTAAGGAATACTCTAACAGAGGAATATTTAAATGAATTACCACTTCATATTTTTAGAAATCTTAAATACTTCCAACACGATGGAGCACCTGCGCATAATTCCCGCGAGGTAAAACAATATTTACATGAACAGTTTGATAATGTTATAGGAAATAGAATGGATATCGACTGGCCAGCGCGAACACCTGATTTGACCCCCTTAGATTTCTTTCTTTGGGGGTTATTGAAAGATAAAGTTTATGTGACAGCTCCTCTAGATATAGAGGATCTAAAAGTCAGGATTCAAGATGCAATTAGAAGCATACATGAACATACAATAAATAATGTTTTAAGAAGTATCCAGAAACGTTGCTTACTATGTATCCAACAGGATGGTGGTCATTTCGAACATTTACTTCAATATAATTAATTAATTAATAATTTCTGTTCTCAAAACATTCTTTTGTTCCATAATCCATAGCATTCTTGATGTGACAAAAAACTTTCTTTAAAAACAACGATTATTATTACTTTTGTAAGGATAAAATATGGACTATGTTATATCATCTGAAAGAGAAAAAAGGGGACTTTCGGTTAATGTCACAGCCACCTATCCATTACATTTAAAAAAAATATATTTTACTGTGATTCTCAACCATTTTAAGAGATATATAAAAAGTAGCAAGTGCATGTGATTTTACATGAAAAATACTGCAAAAAACATGTGAAGCATTTTTCTCTAACTCTTCAAATGAACGAGCTACGAGGGATAATAGAAAAGTTGGATTTTTCGTTTTTTGTCAATAACTTTTCAACCTTCCCCCGTATATAATTTTTCGCCTTACCGTAGAATTACTAATACGAAACTGCACTAATTTGCTCATTTAAGCGTTTTTGTATCTCTACTAATAAAAAAGTTACCCATGCAACGGGTCAAGAAATAGGGCGCCCTGTATAGTATCAATTGTTTTTTAACATTGTATCAATTCTTTTGTTACATTTTCACTTATATTTAAATTCATAAATTAGAGAAATTGTAACGCATCAACAAAATTAAACAATAAGTTGTGCGATTGTTTCCACTGGACACGTGCATTTTATTTGAATAATAATTAATCGTTTCCTGTATAAAAATGCACGTATTTTGCATATAACATAATTAGTATGATTTACAACGCCTCCTCTACAAGACGGACTAGTTTAAAATGTGTAGTCAGGTTCTGAAAGGTATTTCATTTTTATTAGAAAGAATTAAATGTGTTCTATCGATTCTCTAAATTGTTATTCTCATTGAAATTATGCCACAGTGACGTTAAATTAAAAATTCTTAGAATTTTATAGAAAAGAAACAAGAAGATCAGGTCAATACAAATTGGTTCGCTTGACTCCAGAATAGCAATTTTAGTCCTTTGGCAATACTATTATACAAGTTTATGTTTAAATTAATTCCTTAAGTAAATAATATAAATATTCTCTTTACAGTACACGTTTGTAAAAATCAAAAAAACACATTGAAAATATAACACATGTACCGTGCATTTAAAATATCATTCTGTTAAAAGCTTTCCAAACACTTTATCAACAAAATTCTATACGGATTTACAAATTCTTTTCATTTTTCAATACCTGCTCTAATAAGTCTTCAAAAAAATAAAAACGAATTTCCAAAATTTCGGTTTTTTTCAAATATTTCAAAACCTAATCAAGTTAGCCTAGATTTTTTTGAAACATTACGTTGGTCCCCTGATTAAGCTTAAGCTTCTTCGTATTTCTCACAGTTTGCGAGCTCCCAACGGTGAGAAGCGAATTTGTAACAGCCTGTATATGTATATGAGAAATAAAAACGGTTTCCCCAATTGGACAGTATAACAGAATCATTTTAGCTGCCTAAAGAGGAAGTTGCTCTTAAATATATCAGACAAAAACAGGCAGTGAAGAAAATAAAACTCCAGCATTTGCAATCCTACCAATAATTTATTTGCAGCCATTCGTGATGAACCCATAAAAGCAAGCATTGAAAAACTATTTAGTTAAATGGGTTAAACCTACGTATCTTAATTGACCTATTCGTCTTGAAGGGGGTTGGAACCTTTGGTGTAAAGATATCACTGACGTAGTTTTCCACATAACACCAAGACACTATACTGCACTCGACGCGCTTTTCGCCAACCAAGTTGACATCATCTAGAGATGATTAAAACTGGGTTCCTCTCCCCTCCGAGTTTTAATCATCTCCATATGATGCCAACTTGGTTGACGAAAAGCACGTCGAGTGCAGTATAGTGTCTTCGTGTTATGTGGAAAACTACGTCAGTGATATGGCCTATTCATACTTACCCTTACTTGTATAAACTCAATAAGAGAACGCAGAACTCATAGACACTAAAAATTCTACCTGTCTAATTAGCTTATTATATAAATACCTCAACCGTATTTTTCTAAATGCAGATTTCAGTTGAAATAATTGGCTTTCCTGTTCTGGTTGATATAACTATAATAAAAAATATCGGTTATTGAGGATATAATAGGGTCTCCTTATTAAATGCTTCCATTTTTTGAAGTAACTTCCAAGTTGAGTTGTACCATTCATGCGCAGCCAACTAGTACGTGGTCTTTGTTCATCTACTGCGCATGCTTCCTTATCTTAAGTACCAAAGTGGATATAATGTTTCAGTTATGAAAATCTTTCCATATTACAATGAGGCCGGTTCTCAATAACAATGTTCAGAATACCATTTTCCATGATTCAGGGAAACTGAATGGATAACCAACTTTAGAATACTAATTCGGTAAAACTGAAATGTATAAAAGTCAGTTCTGACTAGTTTTTTTGAATAAATCATGGAAAATGGTTTATTAGACAAGTGAGACAGATTGGACAGGTTGAAACCTATGCGAGAAATCACAGTACTGATAAAATTTTTATTCAATTGACGTTTTTTGTCTTGAGGTATTGATTAGATCAGATTGAATTTTTTTTCGAATAACCACCATCTTTAAATTGTATGCGTTCAGGTCAAAAAGGGTCTACCTTTTCCAAAAGAGAAGTCCCTTCCCCGGTATCTCCGACATTGTGGACATTGCAGAAACATGTATTGACTTGGTACTGATTAAAGGATGGAAATACAGATATATTTTAGATTGCTTAGATATTAATATATATTAAAGTAGCTGCTCAGTTGACAGAAGTCCAAATATAGGATTTACAAATGAGTCAGAAGTAAAATTACAGATAACCACTCGGAGACTCAGTGCAATTCTGCCATTAATGGCTGAGTTTGTGGTTAATTCCAACCCGGTTATTTCTGAAACAAGAAACGAGGAAGCGCTTTGGGAGCTCCTATAAGTGTCACAAGATCCATGGCGCGGCAACTCGGGGCAATAAAATAAAACTGAATGAGAGTTGAGAGTATGCATGCAAACGCTCTGCCCAGGGTTTAATAAAAATTGGAAATGAATTGCGGGTGCGCTGGCAACGATTCCGACTAGCCGGTGCAAGTATTTATACGGAGCGCCAATGACCTCTGGTGTATTTGTGCAAGCCGCGTGTTTTTCATTTGTAAATGCGTACACAATTTGGCTGAGTGGGCAAAAATAGCAAGCACTATTCCGAAGTTGCCAGGTCGGCTAGTGCATACAAATCCAGTAGGTTTTCAATAGAAAAGGTTCAAATTGGCGATTCAAATTACCGATGAGGGCACTGCAAATTGTAAACAAATATGGATGAAGACGAGTAAAAATTTTGCATTTCATATCACATCATCTAGCAATTTAGCATTCAGCTGCCATAAATATAGTTACTTCATGTGTTAGTTAGGGTGAAATAAAGGATAAAGAGTGGTAAAAGTAGTCAAACGTCCCATAAGTGCTTCATTGCGAATTATATGAATTTTTTGGGTTGAGACAGGTACCCTAGTTTTTGTTTACTTACATTTTGGACTAAAATACGTGTGATAAACTGTATGGTGATACCATATTAGTGCTTGTTTTTTGTTAAATAATATTTAAATTAAGATAGGTATATTCTGCTTTTATAAGACTAATGATAGAAAAGTATAAACAAACGGCGACAAAGTGGTTATGTTGTGTAAATAAACGTATTCTCTGTTATTAAATTGTTACATGCCTGTTGGAGAAATGAATGAGAAACAGTTTCTTATACTAGGGCCAAACTTCTACCTATCTTCAATGACACATTGACACATTTTGTGGAATGACACCTATAATACACGGCAGTTTGTGTTGCACTGATTTCCTTTGAATGCCATTTTAAAATGTAAAAATAAAGATGTACAAATACTAACCACGTCGTTTTTAACTTTCTAATACCAAAAAATCGCAAGCACCACTAAATTATTACGTTAAACAAACCCAAATACGTGTTATTTATCATTATATCAGCAATAAGCCTCCAAAAATTACCTTTTAAGTAGGTTCAAATATTTTCATGCAGAGGGTGCATTCATTTTTGGAATCGGCAATAGTATATTATGACAGATATCCTCAGTAACTGGTAACTGTATCTTTTTCATACATATTTTGAGTATAATATAACTTACGAGTGGAAGCATGAACCTTTTTGCTGCGAACATACAGTTGAAGAAGGATACAGAAATAAAAAAGTTTATCTTCGTAATACTTCATTGTTGCTCTTTTCCATGTTAGATGTCGTTACATATGTCCCACGCGTATAATACGAACTGTAGTGCAAACGCCATCTCCAAGTTGCAATGGAGGTCTGATATATCGAAACAACTAGGTATCGTTTGGTGTTAGGAATGACTGAGTCTCATGTGGTGATGGTGCATCCACCTATGACCTATATCTATTCATTAATAAAATGCCATTTTAAAAAGGTCTGCTACGATTTTGTTTTGTATTTAATTTAATCTACTATGGCAATTCGATGATATGAAGATTTATTGTCGTATTGACAATCAGATAGATGCATTGAATCTTGTTATAAATGCCTCAGAATGGACTAATCTTGTGGGTTCTTATCAGTACTGAAGGATTCTCCTTCGGCCCAGGTCAAGAGATCCGCTTTCGCAGTACTGGAGGATATGCCAAGAGAGAATTGGCCATTTCCTTCAAATACGGAAATGGCTCGAGATTCCCAGATCCAGACCAGAGTTACTCTGTTTTTGCTGCGCAACTGAGCTAGCACATTTTGGTAGTTTTATACAATTAGCTGTGCAATTACTACGTAGGTATGAGTTACAAGGGCATGCGGCAAATATTTTTCATGTTTCGGATATATTAACACATCTTTAAAGATTGGAAATATAAATTAATTAAATTTAACGGACTAGTCCGTGAAATTGAAATATTTCATATTTTTTATCCATGAAGATACCCCACAATAAAGTCGAAATCCATATAACAAAAATATGTTTTACGTTTTAATTTGTGATGCAAGAACCATGGTATATTATTATATGTGTCCTGATTTCGTTGAGTACGGTGTATGTAGCGTTCAAAAAAAGAAAAATAGAAATTATTATTAAATGATCATTTTGGTCATATGAGAGTGTAACGGTCTCGTTTTTTTTAAATTAAGAAAATACCTTTCTTGGTTAATCTAAACTCCTATTTCTTATCTCATTCTGTGCATTTTACCTTTATGTTACACAACAAACATGTATTTAGAGTATTATATGTATCCTGTGTATATTAAGTGATTATAATCCTGACTTCAATATACAGGGTGTCCACCTAGTGCGCGTAAGTCCAATATCTGGGTTAATAAAAGAGATAACTTAATTTTTTTTTCTACAGGGTTGTCTAATATCCCGAGCTGCACAAAATGAAAATATATTTACATATTCAGGGTGTTCAGTTTTTCCTGGACAGGTACCAACTTCGTTTTTCTAAATGGAAATATATATTTTTTATTGCTTTTTCGAACTAAACCCTTGATTTTAGTAGGACTTTCATCAGCCTTCCCTATACCTAACTTAAACTGTTTTTGAAATATTGACGGGTGAATATTGACATTTTTGCAACTTTGACACCCTGTAAAATCTAAACGGTTTGAGATCAAGCAAAACGGTTTGCACATTCCTATCTTAACTTTTCATAAGCTATCGTTTGATACTAATTTCAAATTTATACAGGAATAAAAAATTTTAAATTTTTGGATAATTCTGAAATTATCCGCACTAGGTGGACACCCTGTATGTGTCTGTTCGCTATGTCTACCTAAATACATAGTCCTAGGTTTGCGTAATCGGAAGATAGAAATGACATAGTGACTCCATCTCGTGTTAAGAACGTGAGCGGAGGAGTAACGTAACAGAAAGAGGAGAGAATGAAAAAAAAATGGCGAAGAATTGTAATGGAGAGTAGTTCTGTGAATTAGGCAGCTTCAAATTTTGGAGGGAAAAAGCTGAGAAAACTAAATATAAAAAGTGTATTAATATCAGCAACCCAAATCTAATCATTCCTATCGTTATTACGAGAAAACGATCGTTTTAGTACGTTGATTTGTGAATTGGCAGCAGAACGTCTGAACAACGTTAACTGCGAAACCAAGTGTACCTTATATGAGTAATTTACTATTTATTTTGGAAGTGCATCTTAAACCACTTTACGTATACCGTGCCTAATTAGACTAACTTACCCTATGCATAGGTCGTGTGTGCGAATGATTTTAAGGGCCCTTACCGTGACTTCGCGGACTGTAAATATCTAAAAACTCCATTTTTTGTAGAGCTTTATTACAGCCAAACTACATTTTGTTGTAGAGCTTTATTACACCAAAATCCTCCCTTATTTTTTGTACATTTGAAAGTGTCTGTTATAATATTTAAATTTATGTTTTTCTTTTATGTGTGTAACTTTCGTAAATGTATAGTTTGATAGCATTACATTAAAAATTAACTTTGTTCTTGTCAAGTATTTTTTTGCAATTGTCTTCACTTAGATAGGAACTATACCTATACCATCAAAAAAGATCAATTGATGGCGCCCAAGTTTGGCAGCTAATAAATAACCCTGCAGTACTTCACTCTGCTCACAACTGATAGAGAGTTTCCACGTCATGGCAAGTATCTTTTGGCTAATAAAATATTTCCAGAGAATTATCGTTATGAGATAAATGTTTTTAGTGGGAAAATTATAAACATATTTTACTCCGTACATTAATATTATTTCAAACACACTGCTCTTATATAGAAGAACAGGAGGATTGTTCGCATCTCCATATAACGAAGACGGATGTGTTCAATTGTAGAATTGAGAAGACGCTTGACAACCCTGGTCGCTACACATCCTACCCACGCTAATTGTAGGGATCGTCTCCTCGGCCAACGGACAGATTTGAACATGGTGGTGGACGTGGACACCTCCTTCTGGGCTATCGACGACGACGCCCGTCTACACCGAAATAGCGACGACGTAGTCAACAGGCATTCATAGGAAGAGAGCGCTATTATGACAGAATGTATTTTTATTTTTGGCAGGCCCACACCTTCACAAAGTATATTACTGTAGGTGTGCATGTGACATGACTGTCAGGTCAATGTTATAAATACACTGTATGGTATAAGATGAATTAAATCATTCAGTTTATTCCGATATAAGCTGTGTTTTTCTTTTGTTTCGGATTTAAAGGGTTTACCTGTTGCTAATTGTCAATAGGTTCAAAAGATAGAGCAAAAGTAGGCTATGAAATGAAAAGTACCTTTAGTAGAATAAGAAAATATTTATATATTTGTGGGATAATAATTATTGAACTTTTTTTTAGAAATAGAATTACGAATTAAAAAACATATTCGAATGAAACCTGCATCAGATTTTTTTTTCATTATAATTACAATTATTTATAGCGATTTTATTACACTGGTCATTTTAGAAATACGAGAGTGTGGACTAACTTACAAATCACGCACCAGAATTAAAGGAAAAATGGAAAGTGTAATAAAATCGCGTTTATTTGCTGCAATTAAGTATAATAATTAAAATGTAAAAAATAGATGCAAATTTTATTCCAATATGTTTTTTTAGTTCCAGAGATACGAGTGTGTGAGGTTTATAAATCACGCTAAATCACACCAGATTTCCCGGAAAATGGCAAGTATAATAAAATCGCAGTTCCTGTAATTAATTGTGATTAAATTGTAAAAAATCCGATGCAAGTTTAACTCCAATACTTTTTAAGTTCCGGAGATGTGAAACCGTATTCCATACTATCCCATCTGTGTTTCGAAATTGTGTATGTTAAATGGGAAGGGGGGTCGAGTTAAACCTCACTTTAAAGCTTAAAAAAGACCTTTACAATGTTGCATTTTTTTTAATTTGAGTCACTGGTTCTTGAGAAATGTAATTTTTATTTTATTTTATTTATTTCTTTGATAAAGTTTGAAACTCCGATAAAATGAAATACTTTGCGTGATAAAAATACTAACCAGCTAAAAAGGGAGTAGGGATAATATGTAATTATTTCTGTTGTATAGTTTCGTGACGTTAGCTACTTACACATGCAGGTGGCTAGTCATTATAGATTGTAGCCCAATTACAATTACGTACGATAAACCAAGTGTTGAAACTACTATCAAGCACCAAAATCTTTAACCATTAAAATAAGTCACTAAAGTGTCCCACCACCAATAAATACGGTTATTTTGCAATTTGTTAAGTGACTACTTTTTTATTAAACGGTTTTAGTCAACCAATCAGCGAAAAAACTGGAATGGGGTTAGATTAAGGTTTATTCCTTTAAGCGGCCCCTTCACGTGTAGTTTTTCGTCGCTTTTGAAGTGACACTCCATCGCTCCGCGCCAAAATTGAACGTGTAGGGTTGAAAAACGCCTGGAGCGCTTCGCGCTTGGCGCGGAGTTAAACATTCCAACCTGGCTAAACTTCTGACGCGAAGTTACCACATGAGTTAACGAGAAGTGAACGTGAAGGGTCGATTCGGGTTTTCAATTTACTTCGAGAGAGAGATAGTACAACATAAATTTAGTTATTAGAAGAGAGACAGTGCTTATTCTGGTATCAGAACTCGTGTTTTTGGAGATATACGTGTTGTGAACTTTAAATCTTCAAAAGAACCTCCAGTGGCTAAGTACCTTAAAGTTGCAGCTAATCTTGCCTCTGGTGGATACAATCGCGTATTACCAAATTCTCCTTTTGTATACGATGTTTTATTAAAATTAATAAGAGAGCAAACGTGCCACTATCCATTCTAAAATAATTCTTAATAATCTTCCGGATGACTATCATTGATTTCTGCCAATAGATGAATATAGCTAGATTCATTTCGTTTCAATTACCATTTTTTGGCCCAGTACCTCTTTTTCTTTCTTTTATGTTCCTCTTCTTCTACTCGTATTTCATGGAATAAAATAAACGCTGCAAATTTTCTTCGAGTCGAATTCAAACTTGACATCGTTTACACTTCACTTAAAAATTTAAACGCAATCTAGAATTTAGAATTATCAGGAAGAAATGACACTCTAACCACAAACGAAGTGAACGTGTAGTTTAACTTGCTCCCTCCAAGAGTGTAACGCCAGGAGTGAATGTAGAACGAACTCCAGGAATGAGACACGTCTCATATGCACGTGAAGGGGCCGCTTTACATTTGAATACTATTCAGGTAAACTTAATTGAATTAATACATAACCTGAGTTCATAAAACTTTAATGGGCCAGTTGTGCAGCAAAATACGGTAACTGTTATGAAAAGAAAAACATATGATATAATGTGTGCATGATATTAATAAAACATCTTTTAGAATTACATAGTTTGAGATATTCAGGGTGTTTCGTTCTGAGTCGAACAATATAGCATCCTGTAATACTTAAAGCCACTTGTTTCAGACATTTTATACTGACAGGTTCAAGGGCTTGCAGGATCCCGTCTTTATGCACGAGAAATAAGTCCTTGGTTTTGGCACAAGAAAAGGACATAAGATGTGCTTCCTTTTAGAATTATAAGAAATTCGAAAACAGCATATTGTACTACGTTTTTTATGATAAATTTTAGGAATTCCAGATCTCGAAAGCTTTTTATAGAGAAAGATAATTTAATTTTGCATAACTTGAAGTAAAAAAATGCAGGCTTTCCATTTGAAATAAAAAAGTTTTCGCTGTTTAAAATTACCAAAGTGTAACGTTAGTAATGGAACACTTTGTATATTATTCTCGAATTTATTTTAACTGCAGAAGGTTTAACTGCAGACGACTGGTGTTCGTCGTGGAAACTTTGTTCTATAGTAAATCGATCCTCCTGATTTCAAAAATATCATTAATTTTGACATATCTTTTACCATTTTCGAAATAACGACCTGGAAAGGACGATTTTGTGGATTTTACGCACGGATGAATAAAAAATTTCATAAAAAATGTATTTAATATAATATCGCTATGAATCTACATCAGTTCGATAAAGGACACATTTCTCCGTCGAACAGTGAAAACCGCAAGTCGATAAGGCTTATCGTTATTTTTTTGTCGAATAATTATTTTTACTCTTTCCATATGCTAAAGAACAAATGAAGTTCTCGTCTATGAAAAATGTTATAAACGTTTTTACAAACCCTTCTGTCAATCTATCAATGACATATGTCAAAATATTTATAAAACGTCCAATATTTTCGAAATGGATGGGTTAGGTATTAGGTATGCTACATGTTTTCTACTTAAAATGTTGTGATCTTTCCAAAAATGCATGAATATATAGAGTGTTCCATTTAAAATAAGAAAGTTAATTGCGGTACAGAATTAACTGAGCACCCTGTATACTTGTCAATATTTTTGCAAAATGCAAAAAAAACACAAACAGCTCTCGTGGAGGATTTTTTTTACATCTAGTAACAACGGAGTTATAGAAGAAATACGCACTAAAAACTCACCCTGTAGAGCTATAACTTCAATATTGAGAAAGCATTTAATTATTACGGAATGATATTACATGCTTAAATAATGTTCAATGCAACTATAGTAGTTTAAAAATCTAAAAATGATTAGATTTCTTCTAGTTAAATATTTATTCCTGTTAAGTTATTAGTACTGTTGTGCGAAATTGTTGAACTCGATATTTTGACATGGTAATTTAGGCACTATTTTTAGTAACCGCCTTCAATACGATTGAAACAGTAAACAACACGGAGGCAAGCGATCTGAAATAAAGTGTTTATCTAGCGAAAATATGTCAAATATACTTAGATTTGTTTTACGAGGGGAGATAAGCTTCTCCCATCGCACCAAGTTCTCGTAATATTGTGAATGGGAAGTTTTATTTCCCGTTTCTACCGTTCCCGGGATCAGAGTGCCTAATCAAAAAATTGTTTTATATTAAACTTGGCAGCTGTGTAGAGTTGAGATAATTCCAAGATATTAAGGGTGCGTTTCGCATCGCGCATTATGCACATTTTGCTTCCTACGTTCGTTCCAATTCACGCATTCTGCACGTCGTAGCATCCATAGCTCCTCCTACTTTTGGCTTCGTAGCACGCAGAAGCTGCATCATGTACGAGGTGATGCGTTTATGCATTGCGGGCAACTTAACCTCATTTTTTAAACTTTTGGAAGGAAGGGAACTGATTCTGTGGTGTGGTGTTGCTAGTTTGTATCAATTCTTTTGCAAAACAAGAATGCCCGAAATTTTGCTGGTTTCTCCATCACGAATTTAAATAAATTATAAATTGTCCACAAGAATAACTGTCAAAGTGTCAAAAGCCGTTCCAAAATGCATGAGCGCATCACACGCATCTGCTAAACGGAACGCATTTATGTGTCACTGCAGCAGATGCGTTTGATGTACGATTTGGAACGCACCCTAAATCACATAAGCTAAAGTTCATGTGGTGAAACGTTTGAGCGCATTAGCCGTACACCAAATGCTTGAACTGTATGTAAACAAAGTACACACACAGGTATTGCTATTGGATGCTATCTACTGCAGTACACGCGGCAGATAAGACAGTACTAGTCTTACTTTTGTACTTAATTTAGAGCTCCCCTGTACAGTGTTTTATATTCAGTGTTTCTATGGCGACCTTCCTTATTATTAGATATAGAGGGTGGGTGGGTTAATAGGTGACTGTGAAAATTTGACAATTATAAAACAAGCGCTACAAATGACATTTCTAGTAAAGTGTTATAATATGACTTATGTAGTTATTTACCTAGAATTTTTCTGAAAGACTATGTTTCATCCTATATTATAATTGTTTTTGAAATGAATTATGGCATATGACATATGGCCGTGTTCAGAAAAGAAGTGTCTATTTACATATGAAAATTCAATATGGCGTCCATAAGAAAAAATAAAGTTGATGATGGTATTGAAAAGCTGAAACGTCTTATTGAAATATTAATGAGGGCATCAAAAGCAAAATTAAAAATTGCTTTAACAACGAACCAACGCAATATGAAAATTTTAAGAAATAACAGAGTTATAAGAAGAAAACCAAAAATGTTTTTTGCTGTCTATCGAAAATGAATGCAGATAAGAAGGTTTTCTCAGCGGCATCTTTTTAAGCATACAATTCGGCAATTTTGCCGAATTTAAACCCACCCTCTATCTCTAGTAAGCAAGATCCCCAAAGAAACGCTAGATTATGAAACACACTGTACAGGTAAAGTTTATAGTTATCGGCAGTCAATAGTATCTTATCAATAGACGTGCTGGTAATGCAATTGGTTTGTTCACTGTCTTACTCGCCTTTCATCAAACAAACTTGAGTAGAGAAAAAACATGATACACCACTATATCTGTGATATTAAAAAATCTATATCTACAAGTGTTTTTTAGTTATAGAGCCAATATTTAGTTTTGTATCGTCTCTGTGGTCCTTAATAAGTTACGATTAAAATAAAAATTGCACCAGCGAGTCTTTGGTCGTAGAATGGATGTAGGTAATTATTAGCAAACTTTATATTTTCTTACTGCAAATCATAGTTACCAAAGCCCTAGAAAAATAGAATGGGTTTATACCATAGAACAATATAGGATAAGAAACTATTTCAGTGCTTACCATAGAAATACCAAATAGAAGAATGCTACCGTAGAAGACATACTTCCTGTAAAACTTGCAAATTAGATAGCAGCTTACATTATATTTGGACAAAATAATATAAATGTTACTACTTACACCATCAGCTATTATTTTTAACACTAAATTCATTTCGTTAGCAAAACAGTCCAGTCCATAAAATTTATATAGAAACTTTTTACATTGGACAAAGTTTCTATATAAATTTTATGAAGTTGAGTATTTTGCTAACGAGATGAATTGTCTTAATAATGGTAGCTGATAGTGTAAAAGTAATATTTACGTTTTTTTAAGTGTGGAGAAAGGCTCCCCAGCCATTTTCAATTAAAGCATATTTAAAGTGATTCTTAGCTGCGTAACGGTTAAACTTATTTTGGACAAGAGATACTGGTTAGTCGAAAATAGAAAACAAATTAAGATTAATTAAATTTCCCCCAGAAATTGTCACACCCTGTATAACTAATTCCAGTATTTAAAATTGCATTAAAAGTTGCACTGCCATAGGTGAATCACCCTGTATGATTTAGGACAGCCTTTGTAAACATTTATTAATAGATTAATACATATCACACCTCTCACGTCTTATACTACTTTATCATATCTATTAGTGGAGATTAATTTGTTTTTGTTTTATTTGAAATAATTATTTCATCAATTATCTAACCCTAAACATAACCTTAAACTGTCCAATCTTTTTTTCTGTTAATGTCACAACAATGAGAATATTTCCTGATTCATCCTGTATAAAAGTTGCGCTTTTAGGAACCCTTCTAATATTAAACATCGCTATTAATAGTAGTTTCCATGAAATAATAATTAGAGTAAAAGCCCAATGTGTGATAAATATTTGACAGACGTTATCATTATCAGACCGCAAGGAAATTAGAGGACATTATCGTAACTCGTAAAGATGCGTCAGCGTCATTATCAGCGGTTTATCTTTTTATAGTACAAACACACACATCATTTTACAATATAGAAATAAATATGAGGAAAAAATGTAATCCTAGGCTTATGATCCAAATCTAGGATGAACTCGAAAAATTATACACCTACAGATTGTATACTATTAATATTATACAGGGCGTAGCAGATATATTCATAAGAAAAGTAGTGACAAACTCTTCTAAATTCCAAATAATTTCGCAGGGGAAAAAGTCGGAAATGAAAATACAGTTTTATACCTACCACAATATTGGTTTGGATAGCTATAATAACTAGCATCTTTGCTAGACTAGAAACACAAGCATACAACACAACACAATATATTTTATAGCACAGCTGTTTTAAATATACTCTTCTGCAAGTTTTAACTTCGTAAAGTATTCATATCGTTTCATTTTTAATAAATTTAACGACATTATGTCATCGTAACATAGGTTGTATCTCATTCTCATTCCTTTTTCTCATGTCCCGTTTACTGACGGGATACTTATAATTATTTACTACTAATTATCATGATTATTTCCTTCGTCTACAAAACAAGAGGTTATTCCCATAGTTAAAAAAGCTACACAGCAACAATTTTAACATAAAGTCTAAAGCAGGAATCTTCTGTGTTTTGAGTTTCTTATATTGTTCAGGAAAAATAAAAAATGCACATCAATTTTTTGTATCTTTTTATATAATCTAAATATTTACTTTCAGTGTAAGTATATAGTTTTTACAATTCTCACGACAAAATGGAAAATACACACCCCACAAAAATTATCGCAACACTAAAAATTTGCTATTATTTTGATATTCGTTTTCTCTGGAACTAATTGTCCGATTTAATTGATTTTTTTTTGTATTGTAGGTTGATTCGTTAGCAATGTGACTGGTTTAGTTACATTCTCGAAAAAAATAATTTTGAATACATACAGGGTGAAACAAGTGTAACATGATTTGTCACAGAAGTTTAGAACACCCTGTGGAGTTAATCAGTTATGGCAACATAGTAAAACTTAATAGGAGTTAAAGCGACTTCTTTTCTTAACATAATCGTCTTGGTTTCACATCGATATCTCAATAATTAAAGGAGATATTTCAAAATAAAGGGTTCAGTGTCATTTTAGTAAAAAAAATCGATTACAAGTGCATCACTAAACAAATTTAATAAAACAGTATACCCTTACAGCAATAAAACACGTCATAAAATTAAAATAACAATTTTCAGTATCGGGTATTTCCTCCCCTAGCCTTAATTACCGCTTGAATACGCTGTGGTAGACTTTCAAACAGACTGTGTATGTAATCTTCCCCTATATCATTCCAAATCTCTTGAAGCTTGTTCTGGAGCTCATTTAATGTTCGGCAGGGGATTTGACCCTCCTTGATTTTCCATGACATGTAGTTCCATACATGCTCAATTGGATTTAGGTCTGGACTGCGAGCAGGCCAGTCCATTGTAGCAACATGACTGTTTTCAAGATATTCTCTTACTATACGTGCAACGTGAGGACGTGCGTTATCTTGCATTAAGGTAAAATTATTACCCAACAAGCGTCCATATGGAATCACATGAGGAACTAAAATATCCGTTATGTAACGTTGGACAGTCATGCTGCCATTGTTGACAGGCACCAGTGCCGTACGCCCATTAACAGAAATTCCTCCCCACACCATTACCGATCCACCTCCAAATTTTTCGATCTGTCGAAAATTGCACTGCATATGCCGTTCATCTGGCCTTCTGTATACTGGCATACGTCTATCTGACGAATATAAACAAAATCTTGATTCGTCAGTAAACAGTATACTAGACCATTCTTCTAGGCCCCAGTTACTGTGTTCCCTAGCAAATTGGAGACGGGCAACTCGATGTTCCCTGGTCAGACGTGGTCCCTTGGCTGGAACCATAGGACGTAAATTAACTTCTCTAAGACGGTTTCTAACAGTTTGTAAAGAAATGTTTGCATGTCTGGCTCCCAAAATTTCTCGTTGAAGCATACGAGCAGTACAATGTCGAGTTCTTAATGCCGAAAGTCTTAGAAATCTATCATCTGCAGCTGCAGTTACCTTTTTACGCCCTTGTCCTTGCCTTCTGGAATGTTGTCCTGTTTCTCTATAACGCCTGATTAATCTGGAAATGGTACTTGGTTGAACACCTATTACATTTGCCACATATCTTTGACTTCGTCCGTCTTCAACGAGTGCAATTGCTCTTACTGACTCTTCATTTGACAAATGTCTGTTTAAACGAAGTTCACCATTCATTTTTTTTTAAATTTAGCACGCAAATTAAAAGAGTTTTAACAAAACTGTAACAATCGTATTTCTGTAGAAATAATGATTGTAGGAATGACATTTCAAATTTTGTTTTCAGAGCCTGCTAAGTTTTCGTAAAATCTGTAAATGTTTGTTAAGGTTTATTTGATTTTTTTTACTGAAATGACACTGAACCCTTTATTTTGAAATATCTCCTTTAATTATTGAGATATCGATGTGAAACCAAGACGATTATGTTAAGAAAAGAAGTCGCTTTAACTCCTATTAAGTTTTACTATGTTGCCATAACTGATTAACTCCACAGGGTGTTCTAAACTTCTGTGACAAATCATGTTACACTTGTTTCACCCTGTATGTATTCAAAATTATATTTTTCGAGAATGTAACTAAACCAGTCACATTGCTAACGAATCAACCTACAATACAAAAAAAAATCAATTAAATCGGACAATTAGTTCCAGAGAAAACGAATATCAAAATAATAGCAAATTTTTAGTGTTGCGATAATTTTTGTGGGGTGTGTATTAATCGGTGAATAACAATAAAGAAAAATATAAAAAGCATAATTATATACGGCTTTTTTCAGAATGCTTATATCAATTACGTTTTTACTACTAAACAGTAGTAACAGTAGTTACTACTAGTTACTATTTGGTATTAAGATCAATATAATCTGTAAGTGACAAATACAGGGCGCCCTATTTCTTGACCCGTTGCATGGGTAACTTTTTTATTAGTAGAGATACAAAAACGCTTAAATGAGCAAATTAGTGCAGTTTCGTATTAGTAATTCTACGGTAAGGCGAAAAATTATATACGGGGGAAGGTTGAAAAGTTATTGACAAAAAACGAAAAATCCAACTTTTCTATTATCCCTCGTAGCTCGTTCATTTGAAGAGTTAGAGAAAAATGCTTCACATGTTCTTTGCAGTATTTTTCATGTAAAATGACATGCACTTGCTACTTTTTATATATCTCTTAAAATGGTTGAGAATCACAGTAAAATATATTTTTTTTAAATGTAATGGATAGGTGGCTGTGACATTAACCGAAAGTCCCCTTTTTTCTCTTTCAGATGATATAACATAGTCCATATTTTATCCTTACAAAAGTAATAATAATCGTTGTTTTTAAAGAAAGTTTATTGTCACATCAAGAATGCTATGGAAATAAAACAAAAAATAAGATTCCTGATATTTTTAAAAACATCTAGTTGGCATTTAATTATTGACAGATCATAAGTGACATTTTTAGTTTTTGTTAAGTAGTTTATTGTTTATTATTAATACTGCATACAAAATAATAGTGTTGCAAATATGTACACCAACGAAGAGAAAAATGATATACTATTTTGTTATTATAACCAAAATCGAGATGCACAAGCTGCAGCGAATCTTTATTTTGAAACTTACATGGAACGAAGACAACCCCATCATAGAATATTTAGACAGCTGGAAAATAATATACGATTATACGGTTCTTTTTCAAAGCCTAAGGATGAAAGAAACTTCAATGAAGACACTGAAATAAATGTTTTGGCTTATGTAAATTTTAAACCTGATTCTTCAACTGCAGAAATTGCACATCACTGCAACACTTCCAAGGAAACTGTAAGAGCTATTTTAAAAGGTAACAATTTAAAGCCTTATCATTATTCCATATGCAATACTTTATATCCAGCTGATAATCAAAGAAGGATGACATTTTGTCGATGGTACATTTCAAAATGCGAAGAGGATCTAGACTTCTGGAAAAAGATTTTATTCAGTGATGAAAGTAGATTTACCAACAATGGTATTTTTAACCGCCACAATAACATAATGTGGTGCCGAGAAAATCCACATCTTGTTTCTGAAAGAAGAAATCAACGTCAATTTGGGATAAATGTGTGGTGTGGAATTTTTTGTGGCAAAATTATTGGCCCATATTTTTACGAAGATAATTTGAATGCGAATAATTACCTTCATTTTCTAAGGAATACTCTAACAGAGGAATATTTAAATGAATTACCACTTCATATTTTTAGAAATCTTAAATACTTCCAACACGATGGAGCACCTGCGCATAATTCCCGCGAGGTAAAACAATATTTACATGAACAGTTTGATAATGTTATAAGAAATAGAATGGATATCGACTGGCCAGCGCGAACACCTGATTTGACCCCCTTAGATTTCTTTCTTTGGGGGTTATTGAAAGATAAAGTTTATGTGACAGCTCCTCTAGATATAGAGGATCTAAAAGTCAGGATTCAAGATGCAATTAGAAGCATACATGGACATACAATAAATAATGTTTTAAGAAGTATCCAGAAACGTTGCTTACTATGTATCCAACAGGATGGTGGTCATTTCGAACATTTACTTCAATATAATTAATTAATTAATAATTTCTGTTCTCAAAACATTCTTTTGTTCCATAATCCATAGCATTCTTGATGTGACAATAAACTTTCTTTAAAAACAACGATTATTATTACTTTTGTAAGGATAAAATATGGACTATGTTATATCATCTGAAAGAGAAAAAAGGGGACTTTCGGTTAATGTCACAGGCACCTATCCATTACATTTAAAAAAAATATATTTTACTGTGATTCTCAACCATTTTAAGAGATATATAAAAAGTAGCAAGTGCATGTCATTTTACATGAAAAATACTGCAAAAAACATGTGAAGCATTTTTCTCTAACTCTTCAAATGAACGAGCTACGAGGGATAATAGAAAAGTTGGATTTTTCGTTTTTTGTCAATAACTTTTCAACCTTCCCCCGTATATAATTTTTCGCCTTACCGTAGAATTACTAATACGAAACTGCACTAATTTGCTCATTTAAGCGTTTTTGTATCTCTACTAATAAAAAAGTTACCCATGCAACGGGTCAAGAAATAGGGCGCCCTGTATAGAATGCAGGCAGCAATAGTAGTGATAACGCTGCCTTCAGTATTATATAGAAGGTTTGTCTATGGGATTATATTAAAGGATGCCATCGTTGAGACACACTTATACGTTTGCATAATCTTTTTACCGGTAATATAGTAATGAGTGCGTCAGCAGTCGCTTTTTCAAAGCATCTAAATGCTATTACGTAAATGTGAAATAATATTATCAGTACTTAAGGGTCCATTCTCTGTAGATTTGACAGGCATGAATGTTGGGTCGGATTGAGAGGATGGGTGGCCGATGGGTGGAGACTTATATATTCCAACTATCGAATTATTAAGATTTCGGAGGTGCACGTAAAGCCGAAGTAAAAAGGCACATGGAAATAAATTTAGCCCTCATTGCAAGGGTACCGGATTTGTCTTATAATTGCAACAAAATTTCTTTTTAGTGTTATAAATTATATATCACCGGAAAGATCAAAAGGTAAACTAGATCCCTATAGTAGCAAATTTTTGTTTAATGCATGTATTTTAGAGAAAATAATTTTTGAAAATACGCTATTTTAGTACAAGATTGTTTGCCTGGAATTTTAAAAATAAAAAGAAATACCAAAAAAGTACTACTATAGGGACTTAGATTAAAGTCTTATCTTTCAATACTTTTTTACTAAAAGTCGCTATCTTTTATAGTTTCTTTATAATTAGACACGAGACGAACCCGATTTAGGGCTTATTTCGACCTACTGAATGGACTCTTAAAGTAATAAATTAATATAAGTAATATATTAATATATAATAAATATAATTAAATAATAAAGTAATATATTGCAGTCAGATAAATAATTACGAGACGATGGCTATGACCTATCTGAAAGCGCATAATGTAGCATAATACTTTTCACTTAATTTTGTAAACGCTCAAAATTATTCCGCAATATATAATTTTTCTTGAACCATAATGTCGAAGAAAAATTAAAACCTGATTTTAAAACATGATTAGTCCTAGCCAGGTAAACTACACTGGAAACTCTTCTAGTAAATGAAGACGTGTTTTTAATAAATGTAGATAGTATTTTTAGTGAGGTAACATTATTTTCACGTCGTTCCACTATAGACACTAACTTTGCATTAACTTGTTAATTCAATATTTATTTAATTTGCTGAAGAAGTTACGTATCGTTACTTTTCCCTAGCTTTGGGAATTACGCCTCAACCTGAAATGCTTAAAAATATACAATTACGTCCTAGTAAAGTCCCAGTCTTATCTGAGAAAATAAAAATAATCCTGAAACGCCTTTCTCATAAAACAGTTCCCAATTTAATACCGTATTATTTATAGCATCTAATAGTGAATGTAAAATATTTTGTTGCTTGACAATTCTTCGTTGAATTGTTTTAATTGGCAACAGCTACATAGTATTTTTATTTGTTGTGCGCCATATTTTTGTAACACCGGCATAAATATTAGTAAATAGTTTAGTTACAACTTGGAATTATCAAAGGAGATACTTGAACGTAAATTATTTCATTATAGTCGGTCTTAACAATGACGTAGTTTTCCACATAACACCAAAACACTATACTGCACTCGACACGCGTTTCGTCAACCAAGTTGGCATAATCTGGAGGTGATTAAAACTCAAGTTTTAATCACCTCCAGATGGTGTCAACTGGGTTGGCGAAACGCGTGTCGAGTGCAGTATAGTGTTTTGGTGTTATGTGGGAAACTACGTCAATGTTATCTTCACACAAAAGGTTCCAATCCCCTTCAAGATAGTCTGTCTTCATAATGAATATTTCTTAAAGTTACGTTAAATTCCAATTTTATAAATGCAGTTGAATTTTTGATATATTTTGACTTACCACAATGGCTAAAAGCTTTCATAATGATAAAATATTTTTCATATGAAAGATATTTAGCCATAGTTGGATCAAAATGTTGCGCCTAAAGCTTGTGGCTGAATATTTTGATAGACATCAAAATCAAAACTATTCCTAGAACTACTAACTGAACTGAAAAAAGGAGGTGGGAGATAGAACGAAATTTCAGGTATCTTTGGAGATGATAAGTTAATAGAAGAAGACATTGATATTGAGAATATGTCGTGGACTGTCTTTTTAGGAAAATAGAGTAATTAATTAAGGAACAATTCATTACATTAATTAAAGAACAATCAACAAGTTGCAGAAATGTCAGAAATTCCAATCCACCAATCTGTTTCATAATTCAGTCCACAATTTACCGCCCTTTTGGTAATATGGCATATACTTAACTGCTGGAATTTTCCTGTTATTTCAGTTATATTGTATCGCAAATGTGTCTCAACTTTTATCTTGATTTTCCATTTTTACCTTGCTATCCATGTCAAACGACATAAATATTTCTATTAGTTAGTCTAATTGAAAGATTCGAGAAATACTAGTTTAATAACTATTAGCCTATTACTATATAGCTAATACTACTTTAATAAAATAACTATTAGTAATACATAATACAATAATTACCTGATTAGTCAAAAATAATTGTCCCTATCCTATTATCCTTTATTGTGTGTACCTATGTGTTATATTATTTATTGCCTAGTTAAAAGCATTAAATTTTAATTAATATATTAATAACTATAATAGCAATAACCTTTGATATCTTGTGGAATAGTAAATTCATTGATAAACAAACTTTCACATACAATTCTTATAATAGGTACACTGGAAAAACAATGCTTATTAATTCTCTGCTTTCTCCAATTCTTTTCTTAGTTTTTTTTTTGTCCATTCACAGTAAGTATAATGAACTTATTTAACTACAGAGCGTATTTGTTTTATGATAAAACAAATCCACCTATACAATTTATACGATCAAGCATCAGTATGGATGTAGAGATTACAACGTCAACTATTTTTAAAATTTTATAGGGTACAATGAGTGTCTCTTTAAAAAACCATAAAAAAATTTAAATCATGAATATTTCATAGAAAAATTACTTTCTCAAAATATCAATCGGTAGTTTGTGTTTATAAGTACCTTCATTTTGAATTAAAAAAAAAGTGCTAAATTTCAAGGCTACATGCTTAACTTTTATGCCCTTGTAAAGAATTATTCATAAAACAATACATAGAACGTTTGTACATCAAGTAGATTAACAAGCTGGTTATCATATAGTACAAGATTTTTTCTTACCATCAGAGACACGGCAATCCCTATATCAAGGTATTTTTATGCCACAGGATGAAAAGACAAGAAAATCATGTCCATGTCCTTTCTCAATAACATCAAGCCATTATTAGTAGTGGTGAGAAATATACCGTAGTGCCCTCTTTGGGTCTGTGCTACTATCTGTCTGACAATTATTGTCTAATTGACTTTTCCGCAGGTGCCATTACAGCAGTGATCTCTATTGCCTTTAAGGAAGACAATCCTTCAAATAATCAAGTCATTATATTACAAACAATAATAATCCATATATATTAAAACCTCTTCCGTCCTTTCTCTAATCCTTTGAGATTTTTTCGAGACCGTACGTCGACTCCTTCCACGTCTATTTCGTCTTCGAAAATCTCAAGTCGCATTCGTTTCAACTTCTTTCTCATTTTATCTGCCAATGTGAGATTACACTAAGGAGACAAGCACCTTCCACGAAAACTGTCAAATTAATTAAACTTCAGATAGGTTATTTTCATTATTTTCCTACGAGAAATATTACTAACGGAATCTATAGTACCGACTGCCAAACACTTCTGATTACCAAAATACTGAAGCGAAATGCTTTTCCAATTAGAAAATCGGCAAAAATTATTTTTTCAGGTTGACAGGTACAGTTTACATATTTAAACGTCTCAGGGTAAATTTTTGACAACAGGTGGGGTAGCGCAATGGGAAAGTCGTAGGATTTAAAACGTGATAATGCTGATTTCGCGAGTTCGAGTCACACTAGAGGCCAACTTTTTTTTTCACATTTTAATTCCAAGTATTTATTAGTATTATTTTGAAATTAATTCCCTCATTTTGGCAGTCTGTAAAATTCATCATTTTAGCTTACAAAAGTAAATATCTACAATATTAATTTTCTGCTACAATTATGACAGCAATATATTTTTGGTCCTATTGAGAAAATTGATAAAAATGTTTACTGAAAAATAAATTCTACTTTCAGCACTTAAAAAATTATGATCTTTTACCATCAAGAATTCATCCTTACAATTCATCAAAATATTAAGAAAAGTTTAGTAGAATTACTTGTTAAAAATAATATTATTCTAGATGCTTTTGTCACCCGAAGGGTGACCCCAGGCCAGGACCCCGGGTATATTTCCAATTTCATGTGCTGCGTATTGATATAACAAATAGACACTTTTCCGAAATGTTAGAACAAGAATAGTGTTTATTGTAATTCTTATTGCAATTTCTTTTGGCATTCATTTGGCACAATCTGCAAAATAATAATAAAATAAAAAAATTAAAGATAATAAATAAATTGTAATCCCAAAAAAAAACTACAGTAAATTGTACAGCTGCAATATAAACAAGTTACAGACAGACATGATCAAAGGAGTAGTCTGTTTTATGGTAATAAGAGTAATGTGCTTTTTCAGTGTGAGAATTTTATTTTTGGTTAGATATCCAGAACTTGATTTCAAAAAACTAACACCTGTTGTTCCTTTAGGCGCTGGCGTTTATTTTCTAATATTTTTATAGTTTAAGAAGTATTGCTAAATACGTATATACAGAATATATTTGTTTAAAATTACTTTATGTCTATGTTTATGTTAATAATCGTTGGTCAATTTTCTTGTGGATGGTTTCCCGTCTCGTCGTTGTGGTGTTTTTCACTATTGTGTTTTTAAAAATTTGACAATTTATTTAAATTCATTCTTATATTTCGGGCATTAGTGAGTACGTCCAAATTCATTTCAACCTCTATCTATACTTACGACCCTTTTTTTATTATCAGAGTCACTTCAGAATTAAAATTGAGGATGTAGAACTGTAAATGCGCCAGTTTTTGTAGATTCTGAGGTGAAGGTGGATTTCCTTCGAAATGTGGAATCATGCTAAAACAGTGGCTGATTTATCTAATACTGTTTCATATCGCACTCTTATATAAATCAAACTATAAAAATATATGCTGTTGGTAATTACAAAAGTATAAACATTTCTATACATTTATATGCACGACGTATATTACGCACTGGCATTTTATACAATCGACTTGCATGATGTCAGTATTCACTAAATGACTTAAAAATCCTACTGTGCAATGTTTTGCATTAGATATATATTTATTTATTTATTTATTTTTGAGGACCATAAGTAATTAAATTTTAACTGTTTTCCCACTGGCATATGGGTGGTTACAGTACAGCAAAATTAATAGCGCCTACCACCCATATTTAATGCTTATACATATTTTATTCAGCCGGCCTAGAATTAACGTACACGGGCGAAGCGTTTTCGCGGAAAATCGCTTGCATTGTATGCGCTGCCTTAGTAGACTTATCCTCAACAAGTAAATTACTCCTCTTTACAAAAAGAGCACGCTTCGGCTTCGATATAAATTACGTACGGTAGCACAGTTTCAGTAGTAGGTTAATTGAAAAATTACCATGTTTTCAATTAAATTTATATTAATTTCACCAGTCTGTGGCGCACTTTATTAATGCTAAACGAGGTGACTAATACTCTGAGCACCAAGATGACTGACTAATGCGTTATAGTTTAACCGCTACATTAGTGTTAATATTGTGCAACAAATACTTTTGTTTCATTAGACGTGATGACTGTGCACTTTACTACATGCGTTAAAAATTCGAATTTTTCAGTCTCGTAAAAGATACACAATTTAATACAGTGTCACGAAAAACGATAACAAACAATATGGGGTATTTTCATTCATCCGTTTTATTTTATTTTATTAAGACAAGATTTTTTTTCTTTAGAGTATAATAATAATACTTACATTATATTATATAGGATGTATTATAGAAAAGGCATATTGTTTTACTAGTAAACAAATATTCTGATTTTTCGAAATCGACACTAAAGAACGTAGAAATCGGCAGTAAACAACGAGAAATAATCAGTAAAGTAATCCATTGTTTTACGATTTTTTCAAATAGGCGGAGTGACAGATAAACTTCAAATTAACACACAACAAACCCTACGCAGTATTTGTGACATAATTTTGTATCTTTAAAATGTAAGTAGATACAGTTTTTTCGATTTCGAAAAAAACATAATGTATACCTAGACACTAAAGTTGCTTTGTATCCCTCATGTGGTTTATTTGCCTCGGTCCTACGGACCTACGGGTGATAAAAAGTTCAACTTTAGTGCTTTGGAACACAAATAACTATTTTTTACTAATACAAAAAAGTAAAAGTATAACCATAACAGTAGATTAAAAAAGACAGTCATGTAGCCATGATTTCTCAGAACTGTCAGTTTGATATTAAACGCCATATCAGATTGCTTTTTACACAAACATAAATGTCTAAAGAAATACAGTTTTAATGTTGACGCTTGAAGAAAAAGTAGTATACGTCACTCGGAGTGTAAAAATCTTTATGTTTCGCCCAGTTTACGCAGCCTTGGCTAACGCCTCGGCTTTGTAAGCTTCTGGGCTCAACAAATAATGTACGCCTTCTACTCTTAGTAACATAATATACTATTTCTTCAATCTGAACTATTTAGAAATACGAAGGCAATTAAAATTTAACCTGTATATTTTTATATAATTCAAAAGCTAATAACACAACAAGTTAATATAGTCAACCGTAAAACGTTAATATATGCATCGCAGAGGACATTTAGTAAGGATATAAACTTGACTGATTAATACTGAGAATTGAATATCAATGATATCCAATTATTTATCAAATTTTGTTGAATAAGGCTTAGATTGCCAGAAACGTGATACAAGTTGCCACCAATCTTAATTGTAATTCCCTCTCTTCTCGCTCTTATTCTTATGTATACACTTAAAGCACCATCATTACATCAATCTTAGAAAACACACAGTTTTATTCACTATACTATATAGTGGAGTCCACGAGCCTATCAAAGTCTTCTAGAAATGATTTTCGTTTGCACTTTCAGATTAAAAGCTAAAACCAATTTTAGATGATTCCCCACCCTTAGAACTATCAAAATCCCGAAGGCGTCAAAAAAAGTCCTGTACGGGGTGGCTGTAGGGGATGAAATGTGAAAATTACCCTAAAAATGATTTTTGGATATTTGGAACTAGAAAAACAGCGGAATAGTTACACATAAGTACCATTTACCTCAGAACACTGGAAATATATAAAAAAAATTATTGATTATTCCATAAAGCACGTTGTTAAATGGAAGAGCGTAACACTTAAAGCGCTCTGGTGAAAAGTGTCTAAATATTTTAGTCATGCTCTACATGTAACCTACTGTAACATTTTTATATGTGATCCAATTAAAAAATACCCTTTAATAACATTGTAGAGCAGAGTTTCCCGAGTCTGTAGGATATTTCACTTTTTCATTTGGATGATTTGCAATTTTTTTACGAATTTTTATTCGAGCGCGCGCATGGGCCTGACTAAGGTCGAATATCGCTTGCGTTACCCAGAGTTGCAGCTCATTAAGGTCGAATGACGCTTATTTCTCTCTTGTGTGGCTGTTTGATTTTTGTTTAGGAATATTGGACGTTGAAGTGATATTTTGTATGGATAAAAAGACAGGTGATTTTTAAAAATAACCGATGAAATGATGAAATCTGGATAAAAGTTGGGACAACAAACAATGTACGATATATAGCAGTACATGAAATTAATATAAATCGCTCCACAACTGCTAACAAAATAGAATCATCATTTGGTCAAAACATTATAAACTATTGGTCTTTATTTATAAAAATAAACAATTACTTTGTAATTTTGTAATATTCGGCTTAAATTTGTAAAATAAGGGCGGCTTTTCTGGGCTTCTTCAACCATGTTTGTTCCTATCGCCCTCTTTATTCGATTTAAGTTAACAGAAAGAGAAAGAGTTACAATTAGAGGTCTAGGATGAACTTCAAATAATTTATAATTTCCAATTAAGTTGTTTATTGTAACTTGCATTGTTTAGAAATACCTACTTCAGATTTTTAGTATAATTTTTTGTCTGATAAAAAAGAGGATGTTTAGCATAAAATGTGTGTATATCTATATATATATATACCTGATATAAATTTGAACTTTAAAAAGAGGACTTGTCCGGTTAAAAGAGGACGTCTGGTCACCCTAGGTGCGATTTAGGTACCTACAAGCAGTGACTATATCTTTCTATAGTAACTGCTACAAGTCAATTCGTCGGCCTTCGGAAAAATATGTTGGAAAATGTATTTATTGTACCATGATTTGCTAAGTAGATACTATTGGGGCTTTGAAATTAATTGGAGATATATTCAAACAACATAATATGCTTCAATTTGCTGGCACGTTATATACCACTTCAGATACCAGTTGAATAAGTCATTTACGCAGCATTATGGCATGGCTTCTTCAAAACCTATAAACAAACTACTTCCCATCGACGATAGTCTTTATGAGCACTGTAAATACATACATGTATTTACAATTTTCCGAATAAGATGAAAAGAACTTTCCCTTTTTATATTTAAATATCATGTCTCAATGTTTCTAATATTTTGGAAAAAATAGACTTATCTTAGATAGATAGACTTAAATAGACTTAAAATAGACTAATTAAAAATGTACTTTTCTCATTAGTTGCATTTCAACTATTTTAAACAAAAATAAAAAATATTTAAAACCCAGACAATTTATTAATTTTATATTATTTAATATTCATTTAAATAAACAAAAGATAAAGGGACATGTGTCATTGTTGGTTGGTAAGGATTTGTAGAATTCCCAAAATATGTCTGAAATATAAGGTATTAGTTGCATTAGATTAGCTTTCTTTCTTTTTTTTTTCAGAAATTGGAACTGGACTAACATTAAAATGGATTTCCAGTTTCAGTCTTTTCTTAATTCATTTCATAAGTTCATTTTTTAGGGAATGGTGAATTGGTGTATCCGTACGTTTTCTTGTCTTTTCAATAAGTGTATTATAAGTAGTATAAGTGGTATTAAAAACTTGTGATTTATTACTTTAAGTATTGGATGCGATTTTAAGATAGAAAAATACATTCCTATCAAATGAAAATTTTTATTTTCCTCTGGATTTCATTTACCTATACACACTAATTTTACACACTGTAATATTTAATACTAGGTATGTATTAAACGTCATACAAACGTTGTATATGTATATGTAATATGTAATACTACGTTAATATCCGAAAAATTTTGTGGACGATTTGAGATATGTTATCTTTTTTTGACAATCACAGAAAATTTTTATTTTTATACGAAAGGATAAGGTGAGTCATCTCTACAGGAACATTTTTAGGGGACTATATAGGCTCGAAATGAACCTAAGTTTAGTAACATTTTTTACTTCAAATGCGATATCCCCTTTCGCCCGGAAGAAAGATTGGATTGTGTAATGTTGAAATTTCAACATATTCCAATTTGACCAAAATTGGACTTATCTCCTTTTTCCCGGACACCACAGAAGTGTCGACCTTTATACGCCAGAGGACGTATCGGCGGAATTGAAATCCGATTAAATGTTAAAGTGCCCCTAATTCTTATTATTTATGATTTTCATGTTACATATATGTATTATAATATATAAATTTAAAAATTATATTTGTGGTACCTGTTAGTTTTTCATATACTATTTCAACAATTATATACTTAATTTTAATAGATCTGTTCTTGCAATACAAGCAGTCCGGAATGGTCAGAAAGTGTCAAAAACAATCGCCCAACAAAACTGTTCACGGACGTTAAACTGACAGACATTAAAAATGCACTGTCCGCATGTAAAAAAGTAAAAAAACCGTTTTCAACCATCAGAAACTTCTGCAAGAACAGACCTAATCTTTGCACAAAAGAGAAATAAGCGTCATTCGACCTTAATGAGCTGCAACTCTGGGTAACGCAAGCGATATTCGACCTTAGTCAGGCCCATGCGCGCGCTCGAATAAAAATTCGTAAAAAAATTGCAAATCATCCAAATGAAAAAGTGAAATATCCTACAGACTCTGGAAACTCTGCTCTACAATGTTATTAAAGGGTATTTTTTAATTAGATCACATATAAAAATGTTACAGTAGGTTAGATGTAGAGCATGACTAAAATATTTAGACACTTTTCACCAGAGCGCTTTAAGTGTTAAGCTCTCGCATTTAACAACGTGCTTTATGGAATAATCAATATTTTTTTTTATATTTCCAGTGTTCTGAGGTAAATGGTTCTTATGTGTAACTATTCAGCTGTTTTTCTAGTTCCAAATATCCAAAAATCATTTTTAGGGTAATTTTCACATTTCACCCCCTACAGCCACCCCGTACAGGACTTTTTTTGACGCCTTCGGGATTTTGATAGTTCTAAGGGTGGGGAATCATCTAAAATTGGTTTTAGCTTTTAATCTGAAAGTGCAAACGAAAATCACAATTTGAGCCTCCGTGGACCCTACTAATACCTATATGGTAAAATCGCAAAAGAATCAACGGTATCAAACCTAATCTTTGCCACAAATTCAATAGCAAATGCAACACAAGAGACAGTCGCCAATTACGAGTGCCCTTTCTTTCCTGGTCTAAGGAACGAGGTTTTATTATTAAATTATTATTTAGTGAAGGTGCAAAAACGATTTTAAAATTAGTTGAGAGATAAATGAGAATGTCTCATATCGTTTACCGTAAAGATGAAGATTCGGTATTTAGTAATTCTGATCGATTCCCGATAATTTTCGATAGAAATTCTGTCTTTTCAATTATTTTGCGCTCTGATGATTCTATAAAAAGTCATCATAGATTACATTTTTCATGAATCATATATACGTACGTATCAAACATACACAATCGATAAGATCTGGGTGTACCTTTTCATCCAGCAATCAATAATACTAACATGGAATGAATGGAATCACCCAGTCTCACCACCATCCAAAAAATTCAAAGTACGACCATTGCTTACCAATTTTATAGTGACTGTTTTTAGATTACTTAGATTTTCTTTAGAACAATGGACCATGAATGCAGCTATTAATGTGAGAAAAAGTGAAAAAAGGGTGTATTGAACTGGAACGTAAGTGTCACCCTTCCTATAGCCCAGATTTAATCCCAAGTCACTTTCATCTCTTTGGGCCACAGAAAAAGTTGTTTGAGGGCAAATGATTTGGCTTGAATGAGGAAGTAATCGATGCGGTACAAAGTAACTACGTCATCAATTTTACTACTTTTAAAGAGCGATGTGTTGGATTCCAGAGGTTCTCAACCCAACTCTGGATTCCAATGGTGGTTATCAATAAAGAGCAAAAAGTTTACATTCGAATTTGTTGTATTTGCATTTCGAGATGTGGGACACTAGATCGGTTTTCACCGTACTGCAATTTAGAGCTAAAATGTTATCAGATATTAAAGCGCAATAAAGTCATATTACTTGCTAGAAGTTATTGGGCAATAAATGCCATATTGAATATTTCGCGTTCGGTCCACTGTAAAATGTAGGCGGCTTATCATAGACTATGATGTCCAGCGACAGAGTGATGAAACTGAGTCGTCAGTTCGTTTCTGTCAATATTTTCGCAGGTAACGGATAATTGCGTTAAACAATATGGTGTAGAAAAAGTATAGTATGCAACTTGCAGAAAATGGTAATTTTGCACTCATATGAATTTCAGCACTCCCAATTTCCGTAGTCGTGCAAAATGAACATCATTTGTGAGTTAAGGAACTTAACATTGGGTGGGAAGGGGTCATCTCCGCACTAGTGTCGAAATGTGAAAAATAAAAAATATAGCGGGTAGGGCCTAGTACCGTGAATTTTCAGGCAAAGAAATAGAAGAAGAAAGAGTAATCTCCTTCAATGGAGAGATGAACATGCTTTCATCATACAGAATGTAATATCCTTATGGGAAGGAAGATTCCCTACTTATTAGGTCTTTCGGGGAAAGAGCGATTACGAAACTCATACAGGTACCGAAACTCGCTGTGCTCGTTTTTGTAAACACTGTATTTGTTTAGGAAACGCTATCATTTCGCACCTGTTGATATTAACCATAGATTTATAAGACAAGGGAGATGTAATTGTTTACATTTTAAAGCAATCAGAGATCCCCTTCTTTACTCTTTATCTGGTCAACTGCAAGGTCTACTTTATGCTTGTACGAAAAACTGTTGCCAAACTGTCAATTGTGTAATTTATATTTTCACATTTAAACTACCATGATTATGGGTTAAGGTTAAAATATTACATAAAAATATTTTCCCGTTTCCTAGTTAAGTAGATAAATCATATTTTGTTAAAAACGTTGCGATAAAAACTAACTTCATAACGCAAAAATGGAATGAACAGGCATCATTGCTCCCTACTCCAATCCGCATGTTCATTGATGCCGGTAACAACCACGTGAATCGTAGTATTTTATAGTATTTCTTTTGTGCGGTGTTGCTGGCAGTCGGAATTTTGCTTTTGTGAATTTTTCAGTGTTTTTCGTAAGGATTTTATTACTATTCTTCAGAAAATGGTGCATCAGTGTCAAGTGTTTGGAAAAATGAATTCTTTATATTCAAAACTGTCTTTCCACAGGTAAATTTTGCCAAGTTTTGTTTGGTTATTCGGTCGCTATATTTGTCACGCCATATTTACGGATTTTCAGGGGCATGCTGGCTGGCTTCCTTATCATTTTACGGAATATAGTATATATATACTATATTATATTATGGAATTGCTTTTGTTATTTTTTAAAATATGGCTGATGTGTTAGTTTTTGGAGTTACCTACACACATACTTAATACGATCAAAACAAGAATCCAAGCAAGAAGCTAAGGCATCATTCAGCACTTTGCTGCATAACAAATTAAAAAACCTATAATGTTTGGTAAGTGTGAAGCCAACATGCAACGTTTGCACACAAAAATTAAAATCAGTTGCGTAACCAAGGTAATTTTTAAAGGTATCCTTTATACTAATCTAAGAGAAAATCACCATTATCAGGCTTTGAAAGAGTTATTTTGAAAACAGTAAGTCAAATAACTTGAAACAAAAAGTTGAATTAAAAACTAACACCATGTACATCTTTCTTATTTTAAATTATATTTCACTTTTAAATGTAATTGAACCCTGTATACAGAGTTTGGGTATCTTTGAAAAACTGAAAAATACTTTTTTACACTATTGTATATATAAGTTTTTGTAATGTAGTAGGTGTACCACCTTTACTTAATTCAGAATTTTAAGTGTTCAAGTTTCAATTCATATTCCCTACATTAAAACTCCGATACTAATTTAATTTCTAATCTCACAAGCTTTTGCTGTTGCAATGTATAGTACTGATTTTCTTAAAATTCCTTTTTTGATGTTTTATTATCATACCCAACCCTTCCAAAAACAGTACGCCTTTGGCGTCGGAAGCAAGTTCTCCCAAAACTTTTGCAACGTTGCACGGAGTCGGAATTTTGCCGTTCTTTCTCTCAGTATTCTTTGTCATACACATTGCCAATGATTGATATAAAACAAAAGGTTATTTATGAATGAACCGTGAGGTCTCCTCTTATTAAGTCTATGATATTAACTAAAGAAAACAATTTTATATGTACATGTATATTTGTGCAAAGTACTCCTCTTAAACCAGATATAGCTGAAAATCCGCCTACACTTTAGCGTAACGGTCTTAAGAAGAAGAGTTTTTACTCTACTTGTGAAATTGACAATTAACACAAAATTTTAGGTTAAATATAAAGGCACTAGAAATTTTAATTTTTAATATTTTATTTAATATATTTTTTGCTCATACCAGATGTGGTACACAGATCTTATAATATGGATCTCAAGTCATTGATGATTTCACCCATTCAGCGGCATTCTCCCAATAGACCAGTTTTTCGATTTTCACGCACATTTTGAGCTATCTTTGCTATTTTAAGTCCCATATATTTTTCAGACATCGGTCTAAAGCACCAATCTCGAAATTTAATATACCTATGTATGAGGTAATATCTATAAATGATCAGATCACTAGTGATGTATACCTATACTAGTTTATCTCTTTATCAGTTTAATAGAGTCTACCCTAAATAAATAATTACGTATTTGAAAGTACATATTTTTGTTTACTTGGGCCCGTTCCTGATCCCAAAATATACACCAGCTACAAATATGTTTTAATGTTATCTCAGTCAAATATTCTTTATCGTGCTTCAATTACTTTGCAGCTATAAAGTTAAAAAAATCAAAAGCAACACAATTTTTCCTCTTTTAGTTTGGCTATACTGAACCTATGAAATGAAATTATTGTTTTTAAGGATATCCGAAGAATTTGATTTTTCCATTTTTACAATACAAATTTTGTTTTACTTCGGCACTCTGACGAGCGCATAATAAGCGCGAAACCGGTCAGTGTCTGCTGGTTGATCTCGATGAAGGATATGGCGACTTCTATGGAGATGCCGGAGTAATGCAACGCCAGTCGGGGCACATTGCCCGTGGAGTACTTATTTTCGGCATCTTCAAATAAAAAAGTTTAATACTTATTTAATAGAATTATTATAATTTTATTAATATTTACGTAGACTTCTCAGATAGAATTAAAAACAGAATAATTCCAATTATTTCAACAAGTTGCATATAATTGAACAAAGTAGTTTTATTATCTCAAATACATGTTTTTTATAAAGGCAGCACAAAATCACTGGTAGATAAAAGTGCATTAGCAATGTCATACAATATCTAAATATAGTACGCACTCCAAGGAAGGAAATTATAATCATGTATCCATTTTTATAGTTGCGATATCAACTTGTTTGTTCGCATCACTATTTATCTAGGTGTCTAGTGGCATAAATATATATATAAACTTATATCGGGGGGTTATACTATGTAAAATATATCATGCAAAAGACTACAATTTATAGTTTTTAAAGATATAAAAAAGAAGCCTTAGCCTTACGTTTCTTAAAATGATTTTTGAATAAACAAAGGTATTTTTTACTAGGGGCAAAATTAAAATGAAAAGTATTTCTGATATGAAAATTTGTTGGTTTATTCTTGCAAATTAAAGCACTGCATTAGATGTCGAATATTTGAAATTATCTTTTGAAGGTTTTGTTCTTGAAAGGGGTTGGAACCTTTGGCGTGAAGACAACACTGACGTAGTTTTCCACAGAACACCAAAACACTATACTACACTCAACGCGCATTTCACCAACCAAATTGACATCATCTGGAGATGATTAAAACTAAACCTATGCTAACATTGTATCCTATTTATACCTAAACTATTTCTACGGTTCAGTGAACCGTCGCGACAGCTCAGTAAGCCATCGCGACTCATCAGTGAACCGTGATTTACTAACCATTAAAGCGGGCTATATGGGATTGGCCCTCTGTCGTCATTCATACTATTTTTACATTTAGCAATTTCCAAACTCTCAAAAAAGTTTAGTTTTAATCATCTTCAGATGTTGCCAACTTGGTTATCGAATCGCGCGTCGAGCGCAGTATAATGTTTTGGTGTTCTGAGGAAAACTACGTCAGTGTTGTTAAGATTTTGTTGAAAAGGCCTTGTTATTTTATTTAATTAACGAAAAATAATTCTGAGAAGAACTTGAACCAAAATATTACAGCAATTGCCTTTTATAAATTTTTGTGCTTTAGGTGTACCTATATGATGAAAAAATGAGCCTCATTTCCACATAGGCTACTTATCTTTTATGCATATAGGAAGACTGAATTTCCCTAGTGCATTAACATATATTGCAAAATAAAGCACTAATTCGAGGGATCAAACATTGTTTGTCTATTATATATATTATTATTAACCTGTTGAGTTGGTTTTTTTAAAAAACACGTTAGGGAAAATCTTTTCAGATACCAGGTAATTTCGTATAGATTTTCGATCATAAGTAGAGGTAGTCCTTTGGTAAAGATCTTTTATAGCAAAATTAATAACTCTCCACAAATAGGCAACAATGCATGATTAGAAAAATTAGATGATATAGGTAGCTGATGATAAAGCTCTATAACACGGGACTTGGCCCATAAAGAGACTCATCTAATTGATATTAGGCCATATTAGGCCATGAGGTGAATGTTAGATCAAAATCACTCTAAACTCTATAACATGTATAAAACCGGCAATAATGGGGACAACTGAACAATATTATAATATTGTTCAGTTGTCATAATTATATAGTATAGTTGAACAATATTACAATATTATAATATTGTTCTGTTGTCTCCATTATTGCCAGTTTTATACATGTTATAGAGTTAGAAGTTTAGAGTTTTATACATCTTATAGAGAGATAGAAGGCTATGTTGAGTGAGGTGACTTAGGAATGTGTATGGAGTGATACCCGTCACCAATATAATAAATGAAATCTTGAAGTGTAACATCTGGTGTATCATGAGCTACAATTCTATCAGTTTGTATGGTGAGATGGTTGGTACAGTAGTTTCAATCACTCCTTGTATAGTTCCTGTGAGTCTCGTTTAAGTTTTGACTTGTCTATTCTTTGATTTTGATAAAATCTTAAGTATTGTATTCATGTTTTTCCATTTGTTTTAATTTTTCGTTATTCAGAGTATTATCCGATAGTTCGTTACTCTACTTTCCACGTTCTATATGTTATGTCTTAATTTATCAATAACAAACTCCATATTTATGTCTGTGAATACTATTTTACTTACCTATTTTAAGTAATCGTTGCATTTGAGCCGATGTGCACGTATATATTTTAATATCATCCATGCACAAATAGTTTAATATATATGCAGTTTTCTTATGGTTGATGCATGGTTTAATGTATGCAGTTTTCTAATTTGGTATCCATATGGTGTGCTGTTTAAGCTGTTGGATAAAGAATTAAGACACATAAATAGGCCACAGAGAGCGTCACGTTGGTATATTCCCATTTTTATATGGTAAAATCGGTTTTTATAAGATCGGTGCTAGTTTTTAGTTGTATTTTGGTTTCTCATCTTTTCATTATTGTTTTCAGGAATTTTTATAGCAGGGGATGTATTTTGTACATTTGTAAAACCTTTAATGGCCAGCCATGAGGAACCATGTGAAATGATTTTTATAATCTATATATTTTACATGCATATCTGTTTTGTTTGACCTTGCTTCACTGTTATAGTATCTATTATTTGTTTTTTGTATCCTTGCTTATCTTTTGTTCATCCATTAGCATATTATTGTTACTCAAATGTTTGTCTATTTTACTACATATTGTTGCTGCCATAATTTTATATTATGTCATATCTTATGCCATATTATGTTTAATATTTCTTGTAGATGGATTAGTACCAAGCCTATCAGATATATATTTTTTTTAGAAACGCTCTTACTATATTGCGTGTATGAAGCATGGTTTATTTTTATTAGGTATTATTGTTTTGTATTATTACTATGATTATCAATATCATTATCATTATTAATATTGTTTGTTGCAAAGACCCTTTATTTAAAATATTACTTTCTTGGTAAGAACAGGGAGGTGCATTTTCGATGGGATTTGGGGGTATCTCGGTTGCTATGAGCGACAGAAAAAAATGGACAGCACGAACGTTGGCTACTTTTTTGAGACAAATTCAACTGTCAAAACAGAAATCCGGTAAGTCGATTTGTTTTCGAGTTATAAGCCGTTTGTCACTTTTTTGTAACTTTGGGTGGACTCTATATCTCGCTTATTTGAAGAGATACAGAAAAAATGTACAGGCAACTTTTGTCGACGTTTGATAGCATAATTCAACGATGATATTACTTTTTTATATACCGAGTGATTACTGATTTACGAACCAAACTTATGATTTTTTAAATGGAAACCATAGTTGGCTTGGGTTGCGATGGAAAGCTTATTTTGTCAGCTTTTCAAAAATATATAGTTTCATATGGTTATTTTTTAAATTTACGGCATTTTTTTGTAGAAGAATGGTAACAAAATTTTATTTACAATACGGGCAAGTAAATTATAATAGCATCTATCTATATACGATAGCATAACATCTATCATTAAGGCAACCCACAAAATTACACAATAAGTAACAACAATGGAACTAACAAATTTACAAATATTACAAAATTTATATAATATACAGTAATAATATAATTTAATATAATTTTAGTAAGTTCAGTATAATTTTTTTGTAATATAATTTACATAAGAGAACAGTTTGAACATTGAAGTTCACACAGAGTCTACATCTTTTTTTTGCACTATCTATACTTCTTAAAATATACAGGGGCTTTTGATTTAATCTCTGAAATGCGACTTCTATACTGTTTCTTAATTCCTCCACAGAGTTACGCGGCATGTGATATATTATATTTTTTATAAAGCCCCAAAGAAAAAAATCGACAGGAGACAGATCCGGCGAGCGTGCTGGCCACAATATAGGACCATGAGTTCCTATCCACTTGTTTGGAAAAGTTTCGTTTAGATAATTAGAAGCAACTCGAGCATTATGTGACGGCGCACCGTCTTGTTGGAACCATATGTTTCTCAAATCTGCAAGTGGTAGATTATTTAAGAATTCTGTTAATTTGGTGGTATAAAATGTGCACATAGATTTCCGCATTTAATGTTTCCTGATAAATATGGGGTCCAATTAATCGGCCTCTAATCGCATGGGGATTTTCGTCTGCCCACATATGGCTATTGTGTCAATTGAATATACCGTCACTGGTGATTCTGGCCTCATCCATCCACATAATATTACGCGGAAAATTCTCATCCTCTTCACATTTGCCTAGGTACCATCTACAGAAATTAAGGCGTCTCTGACTGTCGTCTGGATGGATATGATGAATTTTTCGGAATTTAAAACATTTACAATTATTTTCTTTTAAAATTTTTAGGAAACTCCCACTGATTCTACAATAGTACCACTCCTAACACATTTATTGTATCATTTTCAGCGTTTGCCTTATGATATCTTTTTGGTCTAGGTTTTTTAAAGGAACCGTAATGTTTCAGATTATATTCGAGCCTGCTGAACATCTTAACATTTGGTTGTCTCCTTTCTGGATATCGCTGTAAATATAACTCAGCAGCCATTCTTGAATTTTTATGCGCTTCACCAAATACAATAATCATATCAAATTTTTCAATATTATTGTAGTTTTCCAACATCCACAAAATAAACAAATCTTGTAAGGATACTGACTAGTTAGAATAATTTGACATATATACGGAATAGCTGCAATTTTTGTTTTATTACAGCCTACTAGGATTAAAAACAGTTGTTGATAAGGCTCTCCTATATATATTATTGGGTTATAACTCAGCCATTTTTAAAAATAACCATATGAAACTATATATTTTTGAAAAGCTGACAAAATAAGCTTTCCATCGCGACCCAAGCTAACTATGGTTTCCATTTAAAAAATCATAAGTTTGGTTCGTAAATCAGTAATCACTCGGTATATAAAAAAAGTAATATCACCGTTGAATTATGCTATCAAATGTCGACAAAAGTTGTCTTTACATTTTTTCTGTATCTCTTCAAATAAGCGAGATATAGAGTCCACCCAAAGTTACAAAAAAGTGACGAACGGCTTATAACTCGGAAACAAATCGACTTACCGGATTTCTGTTTTGACAGTTGAATTTGTCTCAAAAAATTAGCCAACGTTCGTGCTGTCCATTTTTTTCTGTCGCTCATAGCAACCGAGATACCCCCAAATCCCATCGAAAATGCACCTCTCTGTACAGTACGATTTACAACTGCCGCATTATTTTTTTATTGTAGCCTTACGTTCAAGTTTTCACTCATTACATGATAATTAGTGTGGTTATCAGATAAAAATAATGTTCGCAGGAATTGCCACTTGCTTATACAGAATACATGACATGTTAACTGTATTTATCTGACTGTATTTTGTTTCTAGGTACTTTCTGATTCTTTTTTGTCAAGAAACTTTATTTGTTTCATGTAGAAATATGTTGTAAAATTCCCTAAATCTTTTCAGATTAAATTCAGATTTCATAAAAGCACAGGATCATCAAATGACTTGTACATTTAATGAAATCGGTACGTAAAATTAGGTTTAAATGACTTTTCGGTATTTAGGTAGTAGGTATGACTTCCAAATAAGATTATAATGGCTTCTACAACATTCCACGAGATAATTACTTCTGTCTAGAATGGAGTAAACGCCTGTAGTACGTTGAGGCTCGTGGAGGTCACCTCTTTCACTATTTCAGAAATCTTGTAGACAGAGAACAGTAATTATTCATTGATCGAGTCCGAATAAATTCTTACGCAAATCAATTAATTGCCTCCAACAGTCCAGACAATATTATCAATGCCTGAGGTTTATACCGATATCATCGCAAATAATGTGTTTAAGTAGTTAATGGAATTAAAATGGCAAGTTAATGGAGAAAATGTTATAATTTACAATTTTTATATTGTGTAATTTGATCAGATAACGTGAAAATAAATTAACATGAATTACGATATAGGTCATATTCAATTGGATAATGACTGTGTTTGGTTGCCTGGGGGGAACGTTGCATCGTTGAACTGACAAACAATACGAATTAATTTTTCTTTGTTCTGATGACTTTATGTTTCTTCGGATATTAAATAAGGAGCTTCTATTAAGTTTTATTCTGATTTTATACACGTGTTCTTTAAATAGTTGCCCACATTTCATATACAAATTATCAATACAATACAAAACTTTTTGTATAAAAGTTACTGTATGAGATAAAATATGAGTTTAGTGTTCCTGTTTTTGACTAGATGGGGATACTGTTCCAAAAAATGCTCAAACATACAGGCTACTTATACATAGAATCGCGTATTATACGCGATCTTGCTAAGCAATACGCTACCTACTGGCGGCACGCACAACTAACCCCCAGGTTTTTGGTTCAGTTATGCGTATGCGTCTATTGTGAATTTTGAAATATCCGTTGTTATATTAGTTAATTGCTTTGATTAGATATGAATCATTATTGTTGTGAGAGTCAATTCTTCCTCTTGGACAAAGAAAAACCCCGAGATCAGTTTCATACTTTTCTAAAAGCGGGAAAATCTGGAGCTATCCTGGAAACTATAAATTGAGCATTAAAGAGTTACAGGAGACAAGTATGGATAAAGAAGCTAAAAAACGGAGTAGAGTGTATGCTGTTTTACTTTTCTCTAAGAATGACTATTTCCATAAAGGTATGTATGTCCAATAAAGAATTTGACATATATTGAGGTTAAGTTTCATTTTCAGATTGAACGCTCGAAAAATATTGAAATCTACATATTTTAATTTTATATCACTACTTACCCCTTTCAAAATAGTTTTACAAGCTTTTTACCTGGTTTAAAGTTCTCGACAACAAATCTTTGATGAATACAATTTCAAACGGTCAGTGTCAGGGGCCGTAGGTTAGTATAGGTTACTGCCGTTTTGGCGCTACGATCTTAAAATGAATCGCGTATAGGTAGTATGGCGTAGTACCTACCTACTTTAAAAAAATGCGCTTTGGTTCTATACGTTTCGTCAAGAATTATATCCTCATATCTCATTGGTACATTTAACATATATCTAGTTGGCACTATAGCTGGTATTACAATATAATTACCACCCCTTATGTTTGTATTTGCTATTGCACAATCTGTGATCTTTTTCAACCCTAGAAAAATAATTGTTGATCAAGGAGATACAAAATCAACTAATATATTTAAGAAATGTTTTGTATTCGGCAACTGTTTCAAAACGACGACCAATGAAAATGAAATCGTTTTAAATTATTTCGAAACAGATTCAAAAAAAATACCTTTAATTTTCATAGGGAACAAGTCCCCTATGAAATAAGCAATAAACAACATAATACACATACAAGAAATCAAGATGAGTTATAACTGGATAAGTATTCACCAATGTAGTTGCTTATTTGAAGGAGAGGCCAAAAACAACTACTCTCCGGATAATGTGCCCCGACTGGCGTTGTATTACTCCATCATCTCTATAGGAGTCGCCACATCTTCCATCGAGACCAACCATCAGACACTAACCGGTTATGCGCTTATTATGCGCTCGTCAGAGTGCCATATTTTGTCATTGCCTTAGGCGATTATTTCGCAACATAGTTCATCGATTCCACTAGCTATGGTTGTGGTCTCGATGAAGGATGTGACGACTTCCATGGAGATGCCGGAGTAATGGAACGCTAGTCGTCAGAGTAGTGGTTTTCGGCATCTCCTTCAAGTAAATTTCCCACCACTACTAAAACAGTCACTGTTTTATTACAATTTTTCATTTTCAGTTTGCAAATCATTTTAAGTTTCTATCAAAATATCATGAAAATTTTACAGTGGGTATGTACTTTTTCTTTCGCCTCGTCCTCTGTAGGTAAAGGCAAATCACCAAGCTTATACCAACGTATCTACCTAAAGCTGAAAGTCCCATATATCTGCGAGAAATCTAGTTTCCAGGCTTCAAATATTTGCAGAAAGATAGCTAAATATTATAAAGGCGTGTCAAGAACCCAGAAGATTGTGTCTACGTGACAGGTAAAACAAACATGAGTAGTGCCTTGTCATTACTGGTTTTAAAGTAAATAATATTCTTAAGTTACCTGCAAATTATACAATTTTAGAAATATTTGAACGCTTTTTTGTAAAAAATTGTAATTGTTATAGTAGGTATACCGTGTTTGTATTGAAATAAATTCTTTAGCATAAGTATATATTATAATAGATTCTATTATTCCAAATTTGTGACGTAAACGCTAAGGAAAACCTGGGGAATACCTATTAAAACCAAATAAATGATGTTTCCTTTTCATACCTACCTATTATAGGGAATGGATAAATAATGCATATAGAAAATTAATTAACAATTATAACTCATATGTATAACTTATCTAAGTATGCAAATGTGTATATCTGGTTTAAAGATAAATAGCTTTGTTCATGGGTACCCTCTCAAAAAAGGCATATTTTAAAATTACTCATAAATTATAAATTAAATTTAAATTATTGAATGTTTTTAAAACCACTGTACATGGTAAACTGTTGTTACGTTAAGACGCCGTCTTACTGCTTACGTTTTATTTTTAAATATGGCCTTTCAAGCACGTACCCAGAGTATTAAATACACATATTCCACTTACTTGTGAAATATTATCCAATCCCGAGAGTCGTAAAGTCTATAATAAAACTTCAGAGAAGAGAGCACTAAAGTTAACAAGTACTTGTCAATAACCCGAAGCCCATCTTTACATCCAGACACTTACGACGGTAAACACCCTGTACCGTACACCTCCGCCTGATCTGTCAGACACTCCGCAATTTAAATATAAACAGTAGCCGGCGCCGCACTGCTTTTGCTTACAGCACAGCATGCAGAAATACGTATCAAACTGTTGCTATAGAGTGTGCTGATCAAGTCGGCTATGCGTACGCGTTTCGCTTTACTACTACGCTACTACTGGAATGTGGTGGGGTTACTACGACCGGCGGACCACGCGTAACAGACTGCTTGAAGACGGTGCAAAGCGCGAGTAATACAGCTGGTCCGCTGAGGTAAGAAAGTTCAGGGCGTGTAGGAGATGCTTAAAGATGAAGTGGCTGAGATACTACGTACGTGCTGCTCTTCTTCCTCTCTTCTCTTCGCCGCGTCCCAGTCGTCGCCGAGACGGTAGAGTGGAAGGCGATTGCGTGGTGGATTAGATAGTCCCTCAGGCTTTTAAGATTTGTCGATTCTTTGTTTGGGGCTATAGATTTAACTCAAGGGTTTCAAGAAGGATGAAGGACTGATGTTGGAATCAAAGTTTATGTATTCACTTACGTTTTGATTGCATAACTCCATATACTGGCAAGGTGGCTTAGATATTTAGTAAATAATGTCAGTAATGATTCATTCTGATATTGTTTTCTATAATTATATAATTTTAAAAGAAATTCATGTAGGCATGGTTCTAAAACATGGAAGGGAAGTATTCGACGATTTGAAGTTGTACAGATATTGCACTCGAATAGGATTGCCTAGGAAGAGCAACAACTAAACGGGCAATCTAGAATACAAAATCTAAGAAGTGTTGTTTACAAGAAGAAATATACAATTTGAATGATATTATGAAACTGTGTAGGTATTTACTTATTATATTTTGAGTAGGTAGTTAGAGAGTATTGCGATACTCCTTAAATGATCTTGATAAGAACAACGTGTATAAAACTAATATAATCTGTAATGTCTGTAAGTTATTTGTGGCGCGTTTTCATGATTCAGATTTTCTTTTGGGATTACACCACCTGTAAAATAACAAAAAGCAGGAAATCAAGAGCATACTAATTAAATACCTATTCAAAGTGCAGTATCAACACAAACTTCTAAAATTTGCCCCAAGAAACCACTATATAATATGTAATAAAATAAATATTTAATAAATTAACTAAATTTCATCAGTGATTTTTTAGTTTTATACAAAATTATATATATTATAAAGATGCCTTTCAATTATAACCAGTAGCGGCGTCCAAACTTAATAATTATTTTTGTAATAAAAATTAACAAATTCAGAGAAGAGGTCAGAGAATTACAAAGCAACAACAACAGAGATATCGAAAAGCGGACTACACATATAGCACAAAGCAATACGGAAATAACCAGAAGCACGTCAATGAACAACCATGGCCTACCCCAAATTTCTGACAAGAGCACAAGCGACATTTAACATTACTATTTTTACGCTTCTTGACATCTATTGGCTAGCTCAGTTAGCAGTTTGTGAATAACCAATCAGGGACCGATAAATTGGAAGTAACGAAAGCGCTACATGAAATTTTGTTTTACGTGAACATAAGGCTGAACTGCGCAAACTCAATTACGGAAAATTGACTCCATGTTAGAGGGACAAAACGCTGTTAATTCGGTATATACTATTTCCATATATCTATATAACCTTTATTGCTATGCTCTATCCTTGATATTTAAAGGTTCTAGTTAAGACCCTATATATTTTTTTCGAAGTATTTTAGTCTAAACTTATATGGCAACACTGGATTTTACGTAGAACATATTTTTTCTTATTTCTATATGTGTACACATTTATTGCCATTTCTTAACATCGTTATTATACAATCCAAAAACAAATTTAAAAAAAAATTGGTAGGAAGAGTATGTTTCCCTAGATTAACAAAATACAAAAGGGAAAGTATTCACTCCTAGTACAAAATACTCGCGGTTTTCACGCCAAATTTAATAATAAAAAAAAACACCAATGAAGGCAATAATTTGTGAATATGTAATTTGTTCCCTACTTGTACATACAGTTTTCATCTAAGATTAATAATAAAAAAACTTATGCATAGCCTGCGGTTCATATTCCACGGGTATTTATATTCAAATAACAATTAAACTGTGATAATGTAACATAAGAAGTTAATACGGTTCAGCAGTTTTAAATTCAGCTGACGTCTAGACGTCGCTGTCTGAATTTTTTACCACAAACAACATATGTTTGCGTTATGTTTAATCAGTAGCATTAAGCTTCTCGAGTTCCCGTTTTGCGACTATAAAATAATGTACGGGGTGTTGAAATACTATGCCGACAGACTTTGTCACAAATCTTATGAACATGGGCCCTGAAAGGCTTTGTTTTACAAAAATACATGCAAAATTTTGAACGGTTCCAAAAAAATCTATCGACAGCTATTTATCTTCTAAATCGTAGAGATAGTTTGCAATTGAAATTTGAATATTATGAATCATCTGGGTACCACCCAGATTCTGTCTGAGCTCCACGATGGTCCCTCATGTTGGAAACTCATGCTGATGGTTTATTTGTGGTGTTTATTCATTCCCTCAACTCTGATTCAGGCAAGTTGAGATCAATTTTTATCACTTACATTAGTGGCACAGACCAGGATATTTTCCAACTAGACAATGCACACCTATTCTAGAAGTGTCTCTTCTAACAACCTTAAAAAGGATCGAGAAGTTTACCAGTTCGTACCAGATATCAGTGCTTACTATGACCATTTCTATCATTGGATTTATCCCCCGTCTAAAAAGTGTGGGATTAGATTTTGTTTTTTTTTTCATATTTCATGGTTTTTATAATTTAAAAACATTATGCGGAAAAATTACCAACATTTAACAGCATATAAAGCGATTTGCGGCTTTCAACTATTATAAAGAAATATATCCTTACAGATGAGATCAAGAATCGTATTGATATCACATCGCATTATTTTGTTTATTTTGTTATTCTTAACAGATCCACACCGATCCTAGTTTTCCACACGAAAATGTAGTTTAGGAAATTTTAATATTTTTCTATTTTTGCGGAATCTTCCGTTTTTGACCAGTCATCCCTGTCTGACAAATGAAATGAGGAGCTGGGATTGTTTATTTTGTTATTCTTAACAGATCCACACTGATCCTGTTGTCGGGCAAAATCTATTTTAGAAAATTTCAATATTTTTCTATTTTTGCGGCATCATCACTTTTTGACCAGTCATCCCCGTCTGACAAATGAAGTGAGGGGCTGAGATTGTTTATTTTGTTATTCTTAACAGCTCCACACCGATCCTGTTGTCGGGCAAAATCTAGTTTAGAAAATTTCAATATTTTTGCATTTTTGCGGAATCTTCTCTTTTTGACCAGTCATCCCCGTCTGACAAATGAAGTGAGGGGCTGAGATTGCTTATTTTGTTATTCTTAACAGCTCCACACCGATCCTGTTGTCGGGCAAAATCTAGTTTAGAAAATTTCAATATTTTTGTATTTTTGCGGAATCTTCTCTTTTTGACCAGTCATCCCCATCTGACAAATGAAGTGAGGGGCTGGGATTGTTTATTTTATTATTCTTAACAGATCCACACCGATCCTCTTGTAGCACAAAATTTAGTTTAGAAAATTTTAATATTTTTCTATTTTTGCGGAATCATTTCTTTTTGACCAGTCATCCCCGTCTGACAAATGAAGTGAGGGGCTGGGATTGTTTATTTTATTATTCTTAACAGATCCACACCGATCCTGTTGTCGGACAAAATCTAGTTTAGAAAATTTCAATATTTTTCTATTTTTTGCGGAATCTTCTCTTTGACCAGTCATCCCCGTCTGGCAAATGAAGTGAGGGGCTGGGATTGTTTATTTTTTTATTCTTAACAGATCCACACCGATTCTGTTGTCGGTCAAAATCTAGTTTAGGAAATTGCGGAATCTTCCCTTGCGGAAATCTTAATTTTTTTATTAAGTCGCCACGATAATCTTTTTCTTTAATTTTTAAATGTAATTTAACTAACCTGTCTCATGAATATGTGTGAATATATGTAGATGTAGCTACTTTTTATATTTTGTAATTAATCCATAACATTTTTGGTATACGTTGTCTATATTGTCCATTAAACTCTAAAACTGCTCTTTTATATTCATTTAAATTTAATTTCTCTCAATAATTAACGCAATTTCCCTACTTATAGTCATATTCTAAGTTGGCCTGGGACACATAAATCACAACAGTTGCATAAATTCAACAACACGTGTTCGATGTTCGTGTGGGCTGTGACTGAAATATATCAGCCCGTCATTTTGTACCTATTAGTCGTTTTGGGCTTATGTGGTAAGCATAAATAGGATGCGGGATAAACTACTGCGACACCTGGATATTACTCATTTATTTGTAATTTTATTGTAGTCCAATGATGATTAATGTAGGTATTCATTGAAGTTCGTACGTAAGTGAAACTCAATCGCGATATCAATCACGATATACTTTTTTACATAAATCTAGATGTTAGGCGTTTCCAATAGTTTTAGAACTGTTGTAATTTACTTACACATTCATTTACTTATATATTTACTAATCGTTTAGTTACAACGCGCAACTGAGTGGCATCAAAGTTTTATTCATCTGAATTTTTCAAATTCAGAACTATAAATTTCTGATCAAAATGTTGTATCTATTACACGACTAGACACTTGAGACTAGACACTAGGCACTAGGCCACTAGTGTACTAGTGCATCTAGTGCAACACTATGTATCAGTGCATCTAGTGCAACTACTGCATCTAGTGCATCTAGTGCAACTAATGACTAAGACTAAGCACTAGCACATTATTATTTACTAATAATTTAGTTATGATGTGCATAAGTGGTATCGAGATTTTATTCAACTGATTTTGTTCAAATTTAGTACTATAGAGTCCTGAGCAAACTGTAGGTACTACACTTTTGTACTAATTCCATGACTAGGTACTTAAGACTAGCGACTAGGAACTGGTGCAGTAGTGCATAGCCATTTAAGACTGAGCACTAGCACGTTATTATTTACTAATAATTTATTTTCGACGCACAACTGAATGCTATCGAGGTTTTATTCATCTGAATTTTTCAAATTTAGTACTAGAGATTCCTGAGCATTTTGTAGTTATTATATGACTAGACACTTGAGAGCGACTTTCCGTTTTATCAATCATCTGGAAAAAGAAGTAATTACCTACTAACAGTGAAACATAAGAGCAGATAACGAAAAATAAAGGTCTCTCATATTTGTAGGTGTATTTTATTTTTTACGCATAACTAAAAAGTCTCTGTTTCCTTTAAATTCCCTTAATTATAGTAGGTACCCTACAATATTCCATATACATTTTTGTTTAATATTTACTTCCACTTTGTAACTTCTTTTTTAAATAATATACCTTTTAAAATGTGGATTTTTATTTAAAAGTCGCAAATAAATTGTTAGGTAGAAAGGAAATTTGGAGATAATTCTCCCGATTTATTATTAATATACATACTAAGGAAAATCCATTAAATAATTTATGAAGCACTCGTTTTACGAATATTTACAAATATTCTCATGGGAAATGAAACAGAACATGGAATAAAAGTTATGAAAAAAATACTAATTACAAATGGTGTAGGTATCCGTTTTGTAAGACACAGAGTATATGGTTTCAGTTTCATGAATTTTTTGAGAGGTGGTATTTGCTATACCTATACCTAAATTAGCGCTGCCCGTCATTTATAAAAATGTTCGAAGTAATCACAAAAGTGACCAAAGATGACACCTCGGTCATTTTTAAAAGTCACCGTCAAAATGGCACCGGTTTGACATAACCTATGTTATTATTTCAAACCTGTTCTATTGACGATTCCAAAAATGATTGCGCCCTCTACATGAAAATATTTGAACCTACTTAAAAGGTAATTTTTGGAGGCTGATATAATGATAAATAACACCTATTTGAGTTTGTTTAACGTAATAATTTAGTGGTGCTTGTGATTTTTTGGTATTACAAAGTTAAAACCGACGTGGCGATAAGATTTGTACATGTTTATTTTTACATTTTAAAATGGCATTCAAAAGAAATCAGCACAACACAAACTGCCGTGTTTATAGGTGTCATTTCACAAAATGTGTCAATAGAAGTGTTTAAGATTGAAGAAGATAGGTAGAAGTTTGGCCCTAGTATAAGGAACTGTTTCTCATTCATTTCTCCAAAAGGCATTTAACAATTTAATACTTTGGCAGTTTGTCTATGGTTTTCTATTATTAGTCTTATAAAAGCAGAATATATTTTAATTTAAACATTATTTAAGAAAAAACAAGCACTAATATGGTATGTATCACCATACAGTTTATCACACTTATTTTAGTCCAAAATGTAAGTAAACAAAAATTAGAGCACCTGTTTCAACCTAAAAAATTCATATAATTAGCAATGAAGCACTTATGGGACGTTTGACTGCTTTTACCACTCTTTTTCTCCTTTATTTCGCCCTAACTAGCACATCAAGTCACTATATTTATGGCAGATGAATGCTAAATTGCTAGATGATGTGATATGAAATGCACATTTTTTTTACTCGTCTTCCTCCATATTTGTTTACAATTTGCAGCGCCCTCATCGGTAATTTGAATCACCAATAATCAGAGCAAAGTTAAGTAGGTAGGTGAAAATATTATTTGATACACGGCTGCGAAATCGTTTTTGCTTTCTTAATTCTTTTTTCCAGGAATGGAAAAACTCTCCATATTTTAATGCATTCCATTCGAATTGCAATTCGAATATCAACCTACAATGAAAAATAACTAACTACAGCCTTTAAAACAGGATGTAAAACGGGTGTTTATACGATGCTACCTCAATTGTTTATTCCTATGGAATTTAAAACTGCTATCAAAATTAAAGCCTAAATTAAAAATGTGTTTAGCCCCTTGCATGAGTCTGAACATACTCATGCCAAAAATAAGACACTCATTTTACCCCCATGGTGCGTAAATAACAATTAACGTAATTCTCCACATTTTTATGTCGGCTACACACAGATATTTCACCAGTATACAGATTAACAGTGCGCTTTATACCATTATAATAATTATAAATAGTAAAAAAACCAACTATTCCTTCAAACCAATTCCAGTTTCTATATAATTACATGATAAGAACAAGAATGCAGAGCAGTTATTCATTTACGTTGGAAAACCATTTGTTACCCAACACTCGCACCGTTCCAAACAGATTAAAGTTTAAGTAAAAACCACGAAAGTAATCCGACAAACACGTAGCCTTAAATCTACTACCGAGCTACGTAAAATTGTGTTGAATTCCTGAAGTCTGGTGCGGTGCACCATCAAACGGCGACTGCATCACGTTGGCTGAGCTTGAATTATTTTATGGAGTGGCGTGGCACCGTCGAGGAATAGTAAGAGAGAGCATGGACGAAATGGAATTCCGTCTCCATTATACCACGAGCCACAAGGATGGTTTTTGTAATGCCACAGTTCTGCAGTTTTTCATATGTATTATTCTATAGGTACCCGTAGAATACAAACAAGATCTTATTGGACCAATTAAATGTGACCAATACATTCACAATGGAAACAAACAATTAGAGAATAAATTATTTCATATTCGAAATCTGTTTGCTTCTCTATTAAAGGAGGACCATGACTTAAAAAGTTGCAAATGAGTGTGAGTGAGCATAGAAAATAGTAATCCAAACAAGTTATTAAGAATTCTAACCACGTCACCACGTCACTAGCGTTCGAATATTTTGGTCGGGGTGTTACAAAGTCAAATACAACTAGTTCATGCTGTGATTTTTTATTCAGCTAAAAAGTTGAAAATATAAATTATTCACATCTTTCTTTATGTAGGAATTAAGCCAAAAAGTTAACTAAGAGATAAATTATTAACGAAACCATCAAATATTACGGTTCAATAAAGTTTTATATTTCCTCGTTAATTATAAATTACATCAATAATCAGTAAATTATATCCTTCCAAAGAATAATTAGCAAAATATTATGATTATTTTTTATGACATAATAGCTCATGTACTACATATGACTTGTTTCTTAATATTCTATGTACATTGTGCATTTTCACTAGCATTCTTTCTCTCTTCTTCAATATCACAGAGGTAATATCTCTCCGTATCCATTCTTCAGGTCTTCCTCCATTGTCTCTCGATGTATCAACTGTGATAGTTTCCCTCTTTTGTCTTAATGCATTGGCCCCCTAAAACTAAATCTTATCGTAATTCGTCGTTATCTTCCAAAATACATTACTTTCTACCTTCTACTGGCCTCTAGATCTTTTCTAAATTGTCTGACATTGATAATATTCTCCTCTACTTTTACTACTGGCCTAAGGATTGTCACTTCGTCCTGAAGTGACAATTCTATATCATACTTTACAAAGACTTCTTGTAAATAGCCTTCTGCACCATCTCTTGCGCGACTCCTTCAGAAGAAATAATTTTGTTATATTCTATTTCTGATAAGAAAAGTTTGCCCTAGAGGTGGCACAAATTCATCACATCTAGGGCACCAATGTAAGCCAACAGAGTAACAATAAATCCTTTTCATTATTAAAGGATCTGATCTCATGGCAGAACATTTTGACGATAAAGGGAAATTTAACAAATTGTACTGCTTTAGTTATTACGAATAGAAAAACGAGTAATTTTTTTCAGTTTAGACCCAAAGAAATTAGAAAATATAAAACATTTGAATTGCATCTATTATAATTTTATGAATTATAATTATTTTCGTATAAAAAGAAATAAATGTTTGTTATTCAATAATCAGTTGGCTTAAACAATTCGCTATTATTACAATAACAGTGTGTCCATGGAAAAGAAACTTGCCTGTGCAAGATAAGTTAATTAATCCATCCTCGTTGGTGTCTGTTTTTCTACTACTCGGTAAATACAGCTTTTGCATTTCTGTTTCAGTCTTCTTTTACTGAGCGCAGTGCAATGATGATAATAGTTTTCAGCGCCTGGAAAACCTGCGTGAAAATATCAGACATTCTACTCGTATATGCCAAAAAGTTAAGGAAAAGTCGCGAACTAAGTTAGGAATGTTGCATAACTAAAGTCATTCGATGATTTTAATTCACATTTTTACGACATTTTAGATACCTAGTTCAAAATTTGTTCTGTTTGTCATTACTTTGTTATATTCGGTAATAATCTCAGAAATAATAGTGCAGAATTTGTATTACATAGTAACCAAGTTATATTAGGTGTTATTACTCGTTTTAATATAGATTTGAAATGTGCAAATAAAGTTTTTCTCTTTCGCACTAATATTTTTCTGCATAATACCTGGTGATTCCAATCCACTATAAACTAAACTGAATCCTTTTGAACCTGAACCTTTGACAGTTCTGGAAATGGGAAACGATGTCAAAACGGCATGGCTAAAGATAGTTCCAGTGGAGCTAACAGTTTATTTTTGAAAATTTTTGGTTATTCTATTTGGATTTGTCTTGTAATAACACTTCATAAAAATATTCTAATTTTATTTGTCTAAAAAATAACGTTAAGACTCCGAGAATTAGCAGCGATTATAGGCACCTTAAAAATACGATTATACCACTACATATAATAATTTCGTATCATATGTTTAATGAATCGTTCAATGATTCTGAGAATAAATAGGTAATAATGACGTGCGATACGCCAAGCTTGTTTCTGTAATTACCAGAGGTCTTTATAATTCTGCAACAGCATATTACCTCGATAATAGTAAAGATTATGAACACAAAGCAAATTAATAAAACCAAACAAAGAAAATTATCTATTACTAGGGTAAATTATATGAGCTTGTGACTCATATTTTTACGCACTGTGTATTTGGTAGAGTAACGATAGCAATGTAAGGTCGAGTGCCATGCTTTAATAATTATGTTGGTAAAGGAAACGAAGTGGACTGAATCCAAGAAGGTTCTCTTATATGCAGTTGCATATTGAACTGAAACATGATTTGATAATTGTTTTACATAACCGGATAATTGTAGATAACCAGCTCATACTATGTATTATATACTGTGTCCAAGTCCTAGAACAGCAAGATACATTAATTACTAATAAATTTTAGATGAGATGCACATATCCGTCAGAAAATACGTTAATTTTGTAATTTTTTGAAATATAAACGAATATTTAAAAGTACTCCCCCTACTCCCACTAGGTAACACCTTTTTTTAATTGCTTGGTAATTGGTATGACTTGTGATACGTCATTTGAACAATAATTTCATTCTCTTTGCTTAGATGTATAGGTTTTTGGAAAAATATTAGGAAAGGAAAGAGTTATAACAGTATTCCTGTAATATTCCAGTATTCCAGGTATTCCAGTAAGATCTGTGTATTCCTATGATAAATGTATTAAGGAATATACTTAAGGAAATACTCTTCAATCAAAAACCTAAATTAATAAATGTCGGCTACCTTCAGTTTAGCAATATCCCAATTTATGGTAGAGAGATTTTACACATCATTTATTAAGATTTCTCTTGTAATCTGTTGAGATTCCATGGATCTAATAGATCAAAATGAGGTGTTGCACCGTCCTGCTGGAACCATATACTGTTAAAATGAATACCTAAATAGTATGTTTGTAGTGGCGAGATACAGTGAAATACACTGTGCCCTCTAGGGGTCTTTGCTACTACCTGTCTGACAATTATTGTCTAATTGACAGACAGATCAGTGTTGCCAACCGTACGATAATTATCGTACCGGTACGATAATTTTACCCTGGGTACGATGTACGATACTAAACCGAGTATCGTACGCAAAAATACGATAATTTTGTCTGCCGATAATCATTCAATAATAAATAGTGATAGTCAACGATATTTCATTTTAGAAAAGTACATAGAATGAAAGCATGTTCATTCCCAAGCCCTAAAAGTCACGTATTCATGTACTGCATCCATATATACATTACATAATCCATATTCTGTAATTCCATGTAGGTCTGTGAGCACTGAGCATAAGTAAAGTGTAAAGTAATGGTCTTTTGAGTTCTATGGTTCAATGGTGCTCGATTTGTGATTCTATTTTGTGCACAATCCATCCACATACAATAATTATAATAAAAAACGAAGGAAGGCGAGGAATCTTCAGTTCCGCTGTGGGACTGAAGATTGTTAATACGCTCATAATTAAGCGTATTAACAATTATAAATATTATAATCAAATTATAAATTAAATAAATAATAAAATGGATGTGATACCTAATAGATTTTAATAAAAAATATTTAATTAATATTCTCTGGTTTTTAAATGTCTTGTAAATTTAATGAAAAATGATATATTTTGCAATACTTTAATGAGATTGATCAGTAGTAGTAGTAGCTGCTGATATAACAAAAGTTTAAATTCGATCTACGTTCTTCAAATTTTCTCAAGGATTATTAACTGTTTACAGGATTGCTCGATCCCAATACTACAATGTAATCCATAATTGTGACGTCATCAAAGATCCAAAGATCTCGAACTTGTAGAAATAGGTACACTTTATACTCTTATTACAAACTTTAATAAATAATAATATTAATAATAATTCAAATACGAAAATTCTCTTGCAAATGTGAAATATAACAAACATAAAATAGGTATATTTTGACAATTCGATTACATATATCTTCCATGACTTCACAAAGGCGGATGACAAAATTGAGCGATCGAGCAATCCTGTAAACAGTTAACAATCCTTGAAATTTTCTAACCTAAACTAACCTAAAAATTGTCAAATCACTCAAATTTAGTTTAAAAATGTAAAACACTAAATGTACGATAATGTACGATAATTTTACCCCCACTGGTACGATATTTTTGACGCGCGAGGTTGGCAACACTGAGACAGATAACGATCTGCTTTTATGCAGATGCCATTACAGCGACCTCTATTGTCTTTGAGGAAGACAATCCTACTTAATTATTGGTAGGAGATGCCGAAAACAACTACTCCACGGGCAATATGCCCCGACTGGCGTTGCATTACATCAACATCTCCATGGGTGTCGCCACATCCTTCATCAAGACCAAATACCAGACAATGACCGGTTTCGATCTTGTTATGATCTCATCAGATTGCCATAGGTATCGGAATCGATGAATGATCTGGCGACATGATTGCCTAAGGGGCATATGTGAATGTTTGTAGTGGCGAGATACAGTGAAATACACTGTGCCCTCTAGGGGTCTTTGCTACTACCTGTCTGACAATTATTGTCTAATTGACAGACAGATAACGATCTGCTTTTATGCAGATGCCATTACAGCGACCTCTATTGTCTTTGAGGAAGACAATCCTACTTAATTATTGGTAGGAGATGCCGAAAACAACTACTCCACGGGCAATATGCCCCGACTGGCGTTGCATTACATCAACATCTCCATGGGTGTCGCCACATCCTTCATCAAGACCAAATACCAGACAATGACCGGTTTCGATCTTGTTATGATCTCATCAGATTGCCATAGGTATCGGAATCGATGAATGATCTGGCGACATGATTGCCTAAGGGGCATATGTGAATGTTTGTAGTGGCGAGATACAGTGAAATACACTGTGCCCTCTAGGGGTCTTTGCTACTACCTGTCTGACAATTATTGTCTAATTGACAGACAGATAACGATCTGCTTTTATGCAGATGCCATTACAGCGACCTCTATTGTCTTTGAGGAAGACAATCCTACTTAATTATTGGTAGGAGATGCCGAAAACAACTACTCCACGGGCAATATGCCCCGACTGGCGTTGCATTACATCAACATCTCCATGGGTGTCGCCACATCCTTCATCAAGACCAAATACCAGACAATGACCGGTTTCGATCTTGTTATGATCTCATCAGATTGCCATAGGTATCGGAATCGATGAATGATCTGGCGACATGATTGCCTAAGGGGCATATGTGAATGTTTGTAGTGGCGAGATACAGTGAAATACACTGTGCCCTCTAGGGGTCTTTGCTACTACCTGTCTGACAATTATTGTCTAATTGACAATACAATAAAAAACCGGTCATTGTCTGGTATTTGGTCTTGATGAAGGATGTGGCGACACCCATGGAGATGTTGATGTAATGCAACGCCAGTCGGGGCATATTGTCCGTGGAGTAGTTGTTTTCGGCATCTCCTACCAATAATTAAGTAGGATTGTCTTCCTCAAAGACAATAGAGGTCGCTGTAATGGCATCTGCATAAAAGCAGATCGTTATCTGTCTGTCAATTAGACAATAATTGTCAGACAGGTAGTAGCAAAGACCCCTAGAGGGCACAGTGTATTTCACTGTATCTCGCCACTACAAACATTCACATATGCCCCTTAGGCAATCATGTCGCCAGATCATTCATCGATTCCGATACCTATGGCAATCTGATGAGATCATAACAAGATCGAAACCGGTCATTGTCTGGTATTTGGTCTTGATGAAGGATGTGGCGACACCCATGGAGATGTTGATGTAATGCAACGCCAGTCGGGGCATATTGCCCGTGGAGTAGTTGTTTTCGGCATCTCCTACCAATACCTAAATAGTATGTTGCAATGCAGGTACGATTTGATTACAAAGCATTTGCTCGTACTTTTGTATATTTGAATTACCATCAATTACAAACTTAACAATAATGAACTTATACCTATAATACCAATCCTTCCTATAATACCAATTCAAAACTTAAATTTCAGGTCTTTGGGTGCGTTCTTTTCTCATCCAATGAGAATTTTGATCGCTCCAATATCTCAAATTGTGATTCTTCACTAAACCATTTAAACTAAAAATACGCTCTTCGGAAAAACAAATATTACAACAACTTTTGTTACTATTGTTTCATAGAAATCAAGTCTGCGATCATAATCCTGTTCATTTAACTCTTGTAAGGTTTTTCAAAATTTGTTTTTAATATGCGGCAAGTAGAGGATCTAGTAGTGGTGAGAAACACATGGTAGTGCCCTCTTTGGGTCTTTGCTATACTATCTGTCTGACAAGTATTTTCAAATTAACAGACAGATAACAACCTGCTGAACCGCAGGCGCCAGTGACCTCTATTATATTTGAGGAAGACAATCCTCTTTTTTTTTGAGGGAGATGCCGAAAACAACTACTCCACGGCCAATTTGCCCCGACTGGCATTGCATTACTTCGGCATCTCCATAGGAGTCACCGCATCGCCACATCGAGACCAACCACACAGACACTACCCGGTTTCGCGCTTATTATGCGCTCATATTGCGACGTGATTGCCTAATGGGCATCGTGATGTTAGTAGTGGTAAGAGAAACACCGTAGTGCCCTCTATGGGTCTTTGCAAGTATATGTCTGATAATTATTGTCAAATTGACAGACAGATAACGACCGGTGGGGCATATTTCCCGTGGAGTAGTTGTTTTCGGCACCTCCTTCAAATAAATAAGTAAGATTGACTTCCTTAAAGACAATAGAGGTCACTGCTATAATGGCGAATGCGGAAAAGCATAAATATCTAAATGTATATACTGTTTAGATACTACCTCGTTCACTGGGAGTATTGAAGAGTATAAAGTCATCGACTGACTTTATATCACAAGTAAATGTTGAAAATAGAATCTATGGTTGATAATTTAGTTATTTCCATTGTATATTTAATTCTTAATTTAATATCCGCATTGTATATTTAATTTCATGTTCATTAATTTATTATACGAGTGTAGTTAAGTTAGTCTAATGAAAATTAATTTTAAAAATTAATCAATCTCATCCATTTTTCGTTTAATTTTCATTAATATTAGTATGTACGTTTTTTGTGGTGACTATATTGACTTCTTGTTTTATATTAGTTATTTGGTAACTGTAATAATACTACAATGTTAAAGTTTAACATAGTTAATATAATATTAAATTTAAAATTAATCAAACCGTAGCAAATTGTATCCTTAAAAATAACGAAGGTGAGATAACTTCGATATTAATGATGAAATTCTTTAAGGAGAAGCTTGTAGGGTATTGTTAAAACTAAACTGTGATTCAGTTGAGAAAATAATTAAATTGTTATATTATCTACCAGTACTAGAAATCGAATTAGTATGGTAATAATAGTATGGTTGCTTTTTGTGAGTGGGTATATATACTTTCTTTCAGGCAAACTTTATAGTGTGATGATTTTTAATGTGTATGGAGTGATGTTAATTCTTTCTATTTCTATATTGTTTCAATTTCTATTGTTGATATTTTTCTTTCTTTTCTGTATATTGTTTAGCTATGTTTTTGTCAGATGGAATCGGCATGTCCGGTGTTATATCTGGTCTATTATGGGCTACTGTTTTATCAGTTTGTATAGTGAGGTCCCAATATAATTTATAAATTTGTTTTCAATTATAATTAGTAGAGCAAATTGAGGTAGTATACTTGAGGATCTGATTGCAGATTATATCGCAAGGCTATTGCCTAGTGAATAATTTTTTCACTGTATTATATTTATTGATATATTGTGCACCTGCTAGTAGCTTACATGCAGATATTATATGTTCTATTGTTTCAGAAAACTGGTGGCATTTTCTGCATCTATGGCTTTCAATTGAAATATTCTTTAAAACATATTTTTTATAAGGACTTATATGAATGTTCTACGTTTATATATCCTTAGTTGACACTATTTATCATTAATATCTGTCATATTACATCTGTCATGTGATGCTTTAGATGATTATACATTTTGCTTTTATACAAGGGCATTGTTTTGTAAGCATTCTGATTCTTTCATCAATAGGTTTAAGGTTATTATTATCATTATATTATGTTAAGAAACAAAAATTACAAGCATTTTTTTATATTATAGAAAAATTTATGTAAAATTCTTCTGATAATTTTTCTTAATATACCTATTTAACGTAACTTACATTAGGAAAATTGCCGTTTTTTTAAGTGACAACGTCTACACCTTCTTGCGTTCAGTTCTGAAATATTAAACAAATTTACATCGAATTAGTTATTGTAGGTATTTCTTCTTGAAGCTGACGATGAGTGCCTATCAATATATCGCCCAAGAATCTTGTCTTGATGGTACAACCGGTACGTGCAAAAATGATGGTAAGTACCTCTAGATTAAAAATTTTAAAAATATTTTGCCAAACCTTTTGCAATTATGGAGAAATGACTACTTCGATCTATATCTACTATACATAGTTCCTCTGTCTAAAAATTAAATGTTAAAACAACAATTCTCCAGGGTATCCCACCTGTAACTCCATGGATCGATTATGGCAAGAGCTAAAATATTTTCAAGATGGTGGCACTTCCAGTTATACCGGAAGTAGATGTTAACTTGATTATTTTAATAGGACACCCTATATATTATTTCATTTTTAGATTCTATGCGCAATTCTAAAGATATTTCTTATACCTGGAACTAACTGTTTTTGATATAATCAAAATTTTATGTAACGTTAGTATGCTGTATACCCGATCGATGGATTCCCGATCTAAGTAAAAGTTTTTTTAATGAAAATGCAAGCAGGAATTTACATTGTCAAAAACGACAATTGACGATTATTAAAATGATGTAGTAAATCTTCCAGCATTTTCATACTCTTCTCTGACATACACGCCGCTGTTCACCCCAGCAGACTAATCCCCGAAAAAACGTACTTCCCTTGCCCTTTGCCTGCCCATTGAAAAGTACCTGCTGGGTTTTGTGATCCTCCCGTCCCACACATCCAAGTTCGAGTGGCTCCCCGTCGTGCCATTGTGTTCGGACGGCCGACCCTATTATTTACTTGTGTCTTTTACAGCCAACTTGATTTGTCTTATTGTTTATCCCGTCCCGGCGTATCATTGTTCCGGGAAGACGCCCATGCGGAATATACTCCCTTCTTGGAAGCCGCTCTACCTCCACTTCGCAGGGCATCGTTTATTTTAGCGAAGGCATGGTTTATTAAGGCAAACTTCTGTTGTAGTTTCAATGTGTTTTCGCAGCCTCCCACCTTGAACATTTCAAAGGTGCTTAAGTATTACTCTATACGAAAGAAGGAAATATCTGTATTTTTAACTCGTTAATGTTAATGAAGTTGTACTGTGTCAATAGCAAAGGAACAATTATTACAGACACATAAATTAGACAAGCAGTAATTACCAATGTACAAATAAAAAGAGAAATATTACATGGGCAATGCCTGAGCCGACTGCCCACTGCTGCTTACAACGATAATCGATATACTGTAAGAAAACAGGTAAGTGAGAAACACTAATATTATACGATCCCATATTACTACTACTACCACTAGGTAGTACTACTACTACTTACTACTTTAATAATATGCCGCCCCCTTTCCCGTCTCAGTCGCAGACTTTCCGACTAATTCTTAAGGTTCGTGTCCATTTGAGAGCAACTAGCGCGAGTGACTCTCGATAGTTACTGTTAAGAGGGTATCCATTTGAGAGCAATTTGAGAAATTTTTACTGTCAGCTAGATAACGAAACACTCGCCGAGTGCCTACTCTCATAGATATCTGTCAGGAGGATATCCATTTGAGATTTCTGGTTCATCAATTTCCTTTCTTTGTGTGTAGTGTGAAAGAAAAAATTAGTGAGGTGTAGATAGATAATCAATCATAAATGTACAAAAACTTCAAGCAATTTAACAGTGTATGTGCAATAGCACATACACTGTTAAAGAGAAAGCAACAAAGAAAGAAAAAATGTTGGATCAAACCATGGATTCAGAGGTGTGAATTTGGAGCATGTTCTACACGAATAAGAGAACTTAAAATTGAAGATCCACTTCCACTGCTCCACTTCCACTTTTTGTGTTTTAATCTATACTGAAAATACACAGCTTGAAGGTGGTAAATAAATAGTAACCCTGGTTAAGGTAATACCTTGATTTAGGGTACAGTGCGAGTATTAAAAGTACTATGCGAGTATTAAAAGTATAAAACTATCATTAAATAATTTTTACACACAAGTAGTTACACTGATGACACAAAACACATAAAAATACGTAATTCTATACCAATCTATACCTAAGCTACACTACAAAGAATTATAAATTAATATATGCATACACATACAGTACAAGATATGATCGACAAAACAATCCTTTTTCCCATACATATAGTGGAAATAATACTATTTTAAGATGCACATGGTAAGTACAGGGTAGCTACATAAGAGATACAAACAAAACACTTGAATATTAGTTTATTATTAAATTATTATTATTATATTATAAATTGTTTTTCCTAGTAATTTTTTATGTCAATCATCTTGTGAACATCTAACCTGGAAGTCTCTCTCAACCATTTTCTAATTCGACTCTTATACAAATTGGCACTATTGATTAACTTAAGGGCACGTGGTATAATATTATATATTTTAGGGCCTAGATACACAAATGAGCGTTGCAATATCGTTTTTTCAGCTTTAGGTATTTTTGATGTTAGATTGCATTTATAACGAGTATCATAACAATGGTCCATAGCTACAAGGTCGCGTTTATTTTGGTGCTGTCTTATAAGTATAGCATAGCAGAAAAGTTGTCGTATATCAAATAAGTTGCTTTCATTAAATAGAAGGCCAGTAGGGTAAGTATAGTTTTTCTGATACATTACTTTTATTACATATTTCTGTATTATTTCCAGACTTCTAATGTGATTGTTTGTTGCTCCTCCCCATACTATAATTCCATATGACAGATGAGGTTCAACTAATGCATGGTATAATATTTTCAGATGCTCTAATGTAAGTATTTTAGACAAATGTTTAAATGTATGTAATAGACTTCTAATTTTTCTAACTACATTGTTAATTTGAACATCCCATTTTAAATGAGAATCCAACAGGATGCCTAGATATTTTATATTATTCACACCTGTTATATTAATTTGTTCATTATTCAAGGTCAAAGAAATGCTGTCAAAATCGGGTAGATTGTTTTTATAGGATGTGAAGGGAATAAAATAGGTTTTGTCAAAATTTATAGTAAGTAGCCTGGTGTTTAGCCATATAGCAATGTTTTTAAAATCGTTTTCCGCTTTTTCTTTTACCTTTTGCCAACTGTCACCTGTATATACTACTGTTGTGTCATCGGCAAAGCTCACTATATGTCCCTCAGTTTTTACTTTAAATAAGTCATTTAAAAATATGTTGAAAAGTATAGGACCTAGAACTGTACCTTGAGGCACTCCATATTCCACTGTTTTAAATTCACTTTGAGTATCGCTTATTTTAACCCATTGTTTTCTGTTAGCTAAATAACTGCATAGTAATAAATAAGGAGTACCTCTTATACCTATATTTTCCAAAATTTGCAAAAGCTGGCTATGACTAACCGTGTCAAATGCTTTTTTCAAATCTACAAAGATACAGATTGTAGGTGTTTTATTATCTAATGACTTGTAAAGAGACATGGTTAATTGTAATATTGCATCCTGTGTAGATCTGTGTTCCGTAAATCCATATTGTTGGTCTGAAATTATATTATATCGATTTAGATAATGTACTATCCTTTTTTTCAGGATTTTCTCAAAAATTTTTGATATGCTTGATAGTATTGAAATTGATCTGTAATTTGACACGTCCAGCCTATCACCAGCCTTACACAGGGGTTTGCTTAGAGCTGTTTTCAGAACACTTGGAAATATGCCTTTTTCGAATGACCGATTTATTAAATGGGTAAGTGGTTTCGAGATTTCTAATGCTACTAATTTTAGAGTTTCTGCTTTTATTCTATCTATTCCGGGTGATTTTTTGTTTTTTAGTGTATTAATTACTCCGATAACCTCCTCCTCAGTAGTATTTGAAAGAAACATGGAATTACTTCTTAATGCTGCGTTTTCGAACAGTAGTTTATTATCATTGTTCTTTGAAATTTTATTTGCCAAATTTTGTCCAACATGTGTAAAATAGTTTAAAAACTCCCTTGAGATCTCATTTACATTATTTGTTATTTAACCTTTAGATGTTACTATTTCTTTTATGTCATTTACTTTAGGTTTAGTGCCTGTTATCTCCTTTACACAGTTCCACAGTTCTGTGGATTTATTTCCTATTTTTTATATTCAGTTTTATTTTCTTCTGTTTGCTGTGTTTGCATTTTTCTAAATAAATTATGTTTCTTGTGGATACTATTTAGCAAGCCATTTGTGATCCGTTCATTTCGCTTTCCCTCATTTCCAATTTTTATCTTGTTTGTACATTCAGAGACATTAGATTTCAATATACTTATAAATAATTCTGTGGCACTGTCAATATCACTGCATGAAAAAACTTCCCCCCACCTCTCATTTTGTACATTTAATTTAAATTTTTGTTTATTCAGATAATATTTATATTTAGTGTTATCAACTGTTTTTTCCTTTTTTTCAGGAAATATTATCTGGAACATTGTAGGGAAATGATCTGTTACGGGTGTATGTAGGATCACCGCTTTATATGATGATGAATAAGTATTCCTCTTAATGAAAAAATGCTCTATACAGCTTTTACTGTTTTTATCAACTCTTGTATAATTATTAATAGCTGAAATAAATCCGTTTTCCCCCAATATGTTCAAATAATTTTCTGTTACGTCAGAGTCGTCTAAAATATCTATGTTTAAGTCACCTACCAATATGTGATTATAGAAAGTGTTAATCTATAAAAACAATAAAATTATTTTTGAAATTTCCTTGTAATTTTATTAAAAGTTGCAATATTTATATGGCAAACAATGGCGCAATAAAATATACTTACAATATTTTTTATTTTGTTAATGTATTAATTTTGTTGATTTTAAGTTTGTTTTATTGATAATATTGCTATTAATTTTTTTAAATTATTTTGCTTAGTGAGATATGAAGTTCTGTAATAATATTTTGTTACTTGTAATATACCTTGCCACATTAGTTGAAAATTAATAACAAAATACTGTATTATTTGAAATATGTTGCAATAACGCATTGAACGAAATTGCAATAACTGAAAATGCAAATATGTTGAAATCTATTTATCATAACCCCAACGAGTTATATATCGCTGGATTCAGAAAAATAGGAGACTATATTTTTTCGCTAAGAACTCAAAAACAAAAGAAGATGGGCCTGGCCATATTGCATTTTGGCATTAAGTTTGTCTCAGAAGATGAGATCTGGGAACTCCTTTTCCGATTTTTTGTTCTAAGACAATCTTTTCCCGGTATTTTTTTTTATTTCTCTTAGTTCGAGAGTTTTCCTATATAGCAAGAAAATTTGGCCACCCAGTAGGTACATATGAAAACTATTATTTGATTTAATATATAAAATGTCTCTGTTATTATAGCATATATAATGTTATTATTATTATTGTAACATCTATAGATGTAACAGAAACTAATATATAGGGTGTCCCATTTAAAACGAAACACTCTTAATATCTTGAGAACAAAACGATGTATAAAAATTTGCCGAAACAGGTCAATTTTTGATTGGGAGGAAGGACAACTTTTGGAGCATAAGTGAAGGTTGACTCCTCTCCCCTCTCTCCCCGTCCCAAGATACAAAACAAAAAATTTCAAATGGGAAATTCTATATTCAACTTATCTCGTACTTAGTTTTAAAATCGATATGATACACTTAGAATCGATCGATATAATACACTTTTTTGGGCATATCCGTTGAGTGAAATATTAGATACCTTAGATATCTCCTAGAGATTTTTCAAAAACTTTACCATTTTTAAAATAATGATTTTTTTTTTTTTTTATTGAGATTCTTTGTTAGAGAATCTTATTTCTATTAAAACTGGTCTGAAGACCAACCATTAATTTTCTTCTAATAATCTTACAAACTAAACATTTATGCGGAATAAAATAATGAATTTATGCGGAACTTTATGGACTCACTGTATATGCTTTAATTTGTAGCACACATATTTTGACCTATCTGAATAATAATTAAAACCTAATTAAAATATTTTCACAACCAAACATCACATTTCAATTGTTTTATATTAGTTGTGACTAGTAAATATTTCATCATGACTTAACGTTAATGCAATTTATTCGGTTCTTCATTATGTGAATTTATGTATGAAATTCGATATTAGGGACTGTAAAAACTCACTAATTTTTAAGTACCTGCTATTCTTTTTTACAGTCTGCAGTGACTTGCCTTCACTTCTTTTGTTGGTTAGGTACACGGCATTGTTCTTTCTTGACGCATTCCTTGACAAATGGCAAAAGCTATATTTTTAAACCCTCCTTAACCAAATGTGAAATGTAACCCAAAACGTCAGTCGTATCCGATTTCCGTATTAATAGACAATCGATATTTTCAACTGAAGTCTCGAGTTTCGCTAGAATAATGTGCATCGTTATCATTACTTGTTGCAACCCCATATACCTACATTTAAAAAACTGAGAAGCCACATAGGTGAAGAAACTGTTAAAGGCAAACAACTTTTTCGCGTTTACATTTTGATTAATTTCTTATACAGTGTGTCCCAAAATGATGGAACAAAATTAAATTTTTTTTTTAGTTTTTATTTTTCTATAAATACCTACATGATAAACAACAATAGTCAAAATATGATTTGTATAAATCTACACATATTTAGCCCCTCCAAAAAGGCTTTTGGAAAATGTAGAGGTTAATACTTATAATAATAATAATAATAATAATAATAATAATAATAATAATAATAATAATAATAATAATAATAATAATAATAATAATAATAATAATAATAAATTCAAGACCCCTCCCCAAAATTCAAGACCATATTGTAGTAAACTATGAAAATATGAATAATAAAGGCTACGGGCACATTTCAATCCTATTTATATTTTTATCTTTAATATAGAATACACAGATTTTGGTAGTGTATTATTGAATTTTTCTATATGCAAATTCCATTTGAGTTGACTGGTCATCAGAACCTCTAAGAATTTTGTCTGACTAGCTGAACATAGCCAATGAGATTCTGTATTAACGATGTCGTGTTGAAAATCATATTATGTGTGTTTTTTGTGTTTCGTATCAATACATTGATATATAGATGCATTAGAATTGATACCTACAATAATTTCATCTTTGTTTATTATATAAATACTAGATTTTGTGGAGAAATTAACAGAAATTACGATCTTCACCTGTAATATAATTGTAATACCGTAATATATAATATAATCTTCACCGTAATATTTGCTATAATGTAACAATGCCAATGTAATGTACGCAATTCTTATCTGTTTAAGTTATAAAGTTTACACGAGAATACCCTCGTTCAGTATTTTTCGAAGGGACCTAAACAAACACAAGCCAGTAAAATTACAGTATTTAAAATCTCCCAGATATTTTCACGAGGCAATAAATGGTAACCTTACACTTTAAGCAAATATATGCGGCGTATTCTGTTGGCACTTGAACTGCCATTGTCAACAATTATTAGTGCCTGGCAATTTTGACAGGTCCGACGGTCCTTTTGTTAGTTCAAGTGGTCATCGTAAACTGTTATTTTCCGCATTTCTATAGAATGGGTATAATAACGATTCTCTTACACAAAAACAGATATTCTACAGTATAGGGTATAAAGTAATAGCTGCAATCACAAAAATATATAGTAAATAGTAAAATCTACCTAAATGATAAAGGATAGGTGCGCCTATTTAAGGAAGCAAAATACTTATCTTCCTTCTCTAACAGGTAAGTAAGAGGGGTAGCTTTTAACATTTCGACTTTTAAAAGGCTTTGTTGAAGAGTTTAACTGTTAAACCAATAGCATCCAAATAAACTTTATTACTTAACTGTTACAGTAAGATTTACTGCGGCTGTAAAAAACTGTAGTATGAGAACGATTTAATCAATTGAAGAACTGACTAAAGGTACAATATAAAATTTTTCCAGTAAAACTGTAGGGATGGGTATGTTAAAAATATTATATATTAGAAATGTAAAATTGTGTCGAAGGTAAGGACAGTATTTCCATATTTCCACAGACACCTTATTTTCTGAACCTTATCAATATTTTTGTCTACGATGTCTATTCAGATATTCTGCTACTAAAAGGGGGTCAGATTAGATAAAAATTAATGTTCAAGTTCAATGATCATGTTTCTTCAAGAATATAATTTGAATTTGTGCAAAAGTACCTATTTATGGTTTTCACAGTAGACGCAACATGATTTTAGAAAATTCTGCTAGTTTTTAGATTGGTCCAGCTAAGGGACAGGCCTTCCAAGTCCATGCAAGTTTTTTGTGCAAGGGACGACAGAAACACTCGATTACTTTCAGTGTGTCGTGGTTATAAGAATAGATAGGTATAGACTGTCGACTTATAGGAAAATTTCTACTAGAGATCTCAAATACGCACTTAATAGTCACTTTGAAAGTGTGCGGTAAGACGACGATATCGTTATAGAAATAACAGTTAAATCAGTCGCTGATGTACAATTTATATATCCTGATTATTTTTAAGTATGTATTACTGATATTTTTCAAATGATGAAAAACACAAGTAAAGAAAGAAACAATGGGCAAGTCAGCTTGTTCAATGGTTTTTAGCATAAAGTATATATTTTCTATAGTTAGTGTAAAAACCAAAATGGGACGGATAGAATATTTCAAAAAGTTTAGAAAATTATTATTTGTTGTTACAATAAAACAAAATGTTGCAAAACGATACATGCAGTTAGTCAACGTTATTGCATAATGCATATGGGTTTTTAACAAATTTTCATTTGTTCAAAAAATAGTTCTAATTTCATGCTTTCTTACAAATTTTATTTGCCTCTATATATTTCATGATAACAAGACAATCAACTTTTGCATGGAATAGAAACTTAAAGTTTTTTAACATCTCTTAGTCAACTATAAATAATTTAAATGTTTCGTTGTTTAACATTAACTCCTTCGGAACCACCTTTACATTATACTTCGTTTTGTCTAAGATGAAGGGCGGTGTTCCATAACAATGTGTTTGTTTTGTTTGAATACAGTCTCCCCCTTCTTGCAGTCTTCAGTCTTTCAGTCTTTCAGTCTTCAGTCTTTCAGTATTCAGTCTTCAGTCTTTCTTTCGGTCTTCAGTCTTTCAGTCCTTCAGCCTTCAGTCTTTCAGTCTTTCAGTCTTCAGTCTTTCAGTCTTCGGTCTTTCAGTCTTCAGTCTTTCAGTCTTCAGTCTTTCAGTCTTTAGTCTTTCAGTCTTCAGTCTTTCAGTCTTCAGTCTTTCAGTCTTCAGTCTTTCAGTCTTCAGTCTTTCAGTCTTCAGTCTTTCAGTCTTCAGTCTTTCAGTCTTCAGTCTTTCAGTCTTCAGTCTTTCAGTCTTCAGTCTTTCAGTCTTCAGTCTTTCAGTCTTCAGTCTTTCAGTCTTCAGTCTTTCAGTCTTCAGTCTTCCAGTCTTCCCTTTCTTTTCTTCCTTTACAATCTCCCGAATCATATAATATGTAATTAATACATTGTCGGCGGACACCTTTTGATATTTGTCTGTTACGTTCATTTTTGTCTCTCTCTCTCGTCTACTTCTCCGATCTAAGATCTTTTGTTGAATACTTTTAACGTGTCATCTAGGTGTCATTTAAGTCATTTCAGGATCAAAGCACATATTCCCTTATCTTTGCGATATGTGTCCATTCATTTAATAAGAGATATATGAACTCGTGAAAAGGACCATTAATAAAATAAACTATTTCGCCTCTTTTGCCTGCCTTTGCCTAGAAGTTAACCTACCATAGGTAGATCTCTGATTATTTTCTAATTTGCCGACCTCATCCATTGTGAAAATTTTTGCTATCCACGAGAATGGTTATGGTGTGATAAGAATGATGAGCATCAATATTCGGGCAAGGTGACCTATTGCCTATTGCAAAGCTATTCCCACATGCCTTTGCAGGGTGACCCCATTCTAATAATATTTTTCACTGCTGTATTTCTAATAATTATTAGAATGCAGGATTATAAATGAACTTAAACAACTCCGTCTTCCAGGAAGGATGGCGGAAAGGAGACTAGGATTCAGAATAGAAGTAAACGCATTAGTATTTACTCGATGAAATAAAGAATATATAGTATCACAGATAATGTTAATTTTTCTCATAGTTCAGTGATATGCTACTCGAACTAGAATAATAAATAAACTAATGTAAGTGGGTGATAAATTCCTCGTAAATTTCTCATCATTATCCCAAAAAGGCGTATAAATAAAACTATTGTTTAAAAAATATATATATGTAATATATAAACAGAACCAACTTAATTCTTGTATTTTCGTTTAAAATTACAGGAAGCCATGAATTTGTAATTAATGGTTTCCTGTACAACGGCAATTATTAATGTTGCTAAAACATTCGAGTATGAGACATATATCTGATATTTTATTATGCTTGTCATACATTATTAGTATATTCATTAAATATAAAACGTTAGGTATTGTTTATTTATATAAATTATAGTGTTTTTGAATCCAGCATTGCACACAACTAATCTAAACCTCCGTTTTTTAATCATAATCTAGTAATTACACATTAAAGTCATTTCTAAACGACCGACAGCACCCCCAATAATTCATTGTTGAAACTATACGCCCCAAAGACAATTCCCAGCAATCACGTAGAAGAAAGATTACCTTACCTGCCATTACAGGTGTGGTATTTTACCTCTGTGTATTTATTGCCATCTATAATTTTCCAAATGGATGTGTAAAAGGTGACTTTTTCAGTTTCATGCAGGGAATATGCATTTCAAAGAAATATATCTTATAAAGAGGTGGGCGGTTCTCACTGCAAAAGCCCTTATTATTTATTATTATCATTTGGAAGAATTGAGGGACGGCACGAAATGGTTTTACATGGTGAAAATGTATTGTCGTTTATCAGATCTCTCTGTTTTGGACTTTTCCATTGAAATATTAGTATAATAAATATACTATTGAAAAGCCCAATTTTTATTGATAAAGCAAAGCACTTTTGTTCTAAAAAGGTAGTACCAACTTAAAAGTTCTGCGCCATAACATGAAGGTATGCAAAAATTAAGACATTTTTTGTATTAAAATGAACAAAAACCAAATTAACACTATATAACATTACAGATATGATTCAGTATACCCCTATTTTCAATAGCTACTTTTTGCAATAGTCTTCTTCATGTGCAATTATTGCATAAGCTACTTGCCTCTAAGGCATTGTTGACCTGTGAAAAATGTGAAATATCTTCGATAAAAAAAACCGTTACGTAAATTGCAATTAAATCTACGAAGTGTAAACATTTGGTTTTTCAAAAAAATATTTTAATGCGTTAATTATTAATAATAATATAAAAATTTAAATGTTTACACTTCGTAGATTTAATTACATTTTAGACAACGATTTTTTCGAATGTATTTCATATTTTTTAAGGCACCAATAGCTGCGTCATAAGCAAATAGGGTAATGGCACCAGTGATTGAACAATTAAGCACTTAAAATTGATATCAGAATTTTGAAATTTCGTGCTTTAATTGTTATAAGCATTATGTGCGAAGCATTTTTTGTTATTGCATTATTCATGTTTTCTTATTTTAAACCACTAAGCACCAATATTGAATAAGACACAGTTATTGAGAAAAAAATAAAAATTTATTCAGGGATCAGAACACTAGTAAACGAACGGGTATAATTCAGTAAATGAACACTACTTATCCAGTGAATGAACAACAAACCCTTATTTACTGCTTAAATTTGAAAAATTCGTTTATTTTGTAGAAACCATCTTCTTCCAAACAAAGAGTGTTCATTTTTAAATGGATATTGTTTGAGCCACTTTTTTCGGGGTTGATCGTCATTAAACGAATTTTTACGATCTATACGCTATTCATTATCTTCTGTACTGCATCCTGAACCTTGGATTCGTGCATAGGAAAGCTCAATTTGGCCTTGGATAAAATCCAATGTTCTATACGATTTTCCTCCTCAGGGAGCAGAAACGATGATGGTCCCATTTTTCTCTGTAGAGGTACTTTTTTGTGTATTTTCATTTTCAGCAAGTGTTGACTTGGGAATTAAAAACTTTCTGCTTTCACGGGTTGCGATTTTATTCAAAGCATTAGCCAAGGTTTCCTATAAATATCTGAATATCTGAATCTTGTGTACAACTTGTTCATATTTTTTCTTGTAAAACTTGCACTTTCAGCAAAATTTTAAAATTATCAAAAGTAAAAACAAGTTTCAAACATATTTTAAAGTTCATTCACTAGATCTTGCGTTAGATAGGGACTCGAATGAACAGTTGTCCAATGAATGAACACCTTATGACCCCGTTCATTTACTGGTAAATAAAATTTTAGCCGCCTGACCATACAGTTTAGGTAAACTACTGGTTTCATATTAAGTGTATGCGTCATTTCATTCCAAATTTGTGTATAATCATAAAACCCCAGTAAATGAACAGATGTTCATTTATTAGGTTAGCATGGTTTTCCGCATCCAGTGAATGAACATTTACTTTTTATTATAATTATAGATTCGAATGTCAGTTTATTCAATGCAAACATTAATATAACATTATCTGAGACGAAAAAACAAAAAAAACATAATTCTGTATGTAATTAAGCCTTAGAAAAGTGTATATATCGTAAGTGTATGCATCAACTTAGCTTATAAGGAATTACCTCTCGGCACACGTCACTTAGCAGCACATAATTTTCGGCCATTTTTTTAAACTGACACTGAGACGAACCGTCCAAGTGAAAGAACACAAAGCGTAAGAAAGAAAGCACTAGATCTTGCGCACAGACACTTTCAGGGGAATATCACATAGACCTTAAAAATGGGATTTATATAAAAAACTGTTTATTCACTGGGGGTTGTTCATTTACTGGTGCCTTTACCCTAGTTTCTGCAATTGAGCAATGGAGCAGACGATTTCAAATGGTAGCTAATGAAAGTTCGGCATACTGAGCAGTATGCCCCTAGTCTGTCAATATTAAATACTTCAAAATACTTCAAATATACTTCACGATGTAAAAAACTTGATGTTGAAAACTTGACTAAGGGAAATAAAATGTTTCTTCTTCTTCTATTATAATTGAGTTAATTTTGTTTTTGTTCATACATTTCAAAACAAAAAATGTCAAAACCAGAACTTTTGCACATGCGCAGAACTTTTGAGTTGGTTCTACCTTTTTAGAGCAAAAGTGCCTTCATCTTATCTATAGAATTGAGCTCTTCAATGATATGTTTTTTATTATATCAATATAACTTACTAAGATATGAGCGTACAGAATTTGTACAGTTTTTTTACAAGTTGAACTTTGACGTACAGTTAGGCAAGAACCGAGGGTCTCTCATCTTTTAGTCAAATATTTGAAGTAATATACAGGGTGCACTAGAAATAACTTTTTTTGATTGACTAATAAAAGTGATCAAAAGGCAATTTTCTTAAATAGAATGCCCTATACATTATTACCGATTCAGAAAGCTGACATATTCTGCTATTCATCTATATCTATACCGGGTTTCCCATTTCATTTAACTAATGGCAATTAACATGGGCTATTACATTTCACTGAATTTTATATTCCCAGGGCACACTATGAGAAATATTGCTAACGGAATCGATAGTACTGACAGTCAAACACTTCTGATTACCAAAATACTAAATCGAAATGCTTTTTTAATTAAAATATCAATAAAAATTCGTTTTAAGTTAATAGGTGTAGTTTACATAACCGTTTTAGAGACATTATTAAACGTCATCCGGTGGACTAGTTGGTTGAGCGGCAGTGTTTCAAACTGAACCGCAAAATTTTGCAGGTTCAAATCCCGCCAGAGACGACTTTTTTTTACTTTTCCATTAATTACAAATTATTAGTGTTTACTTATTCGAATAAATATGGTTCATTGTCAGTACCTAGTAATTATTTTTGAAAGTCACAATAATTGCTTATCAAAAAAAATAAAATAAAACATGTTTGGTTCGTTTCCTTTATCTTTAGCTAAAGCTACTATCTTATAAAATAAATAATCAACAAGCAACATATTTTTTAATTATTACATGCACTGTGCTTTTATTAATAGTGTACTTATCTCTGCTAATAGTTACTACATATTATACCTCAATCTGGATATTGAGTTAAACAGTTACAGAGGAACTGTCGTGAATTAGTAATAGGTTTTTTAATAGGTTTTTTTTAATAGTTTTTTTTTAATAAAAAACTATAAGTAATTCTAAAATTATTTAAAGTTTTTTAAAATAAGAAAATATTTTAAAAAACTCCTATTAAAAAAAACCTATTACTAATTCACGACAGTTCCTCTGTAACTGTTTAACTCAATATCCAGATTGAGGTATAATATGTAGTAACTATTAGCAGAGATAAGTACACTATTAGTAAAAGCACAGTGCGTGTAATAAATAAAAAATATGTTGCTTGTTGATTACTTATTTTATAAGATAGTAGCTTTAGCTAAAGATAAAGGAAACGAACCAAACATGTTTTATTTTATTTTTTTTGATAAGCAATTATTGTGACTTTCAAAAATAATTACTAGGTACTGACAATGAACCATATTTATTCGAATAAGTAAACACTAATAATTTGTAATTAATGAAAAAGTAAAAAAAAAGTTGTCTCTGGCGGGATTTGAACCTGCAAAATTTTGCGGTTCAGTTTGAAACACTGCGGCTCAACCAACTAGACCACCGGATGACGTTTAATAATGTCTCTAAAACGGTTATGTAAACTACACCTATTAACTTAAAACGAATTTTTATTGATATTTTAATTAAAAAAGCATTTCGCTTTAGTATTTTGGTAATCAGAAGTGTTTGACAGTCAGTGCTATCGATTCCGTTAGCAATATTTTTCATAGTGTGCCCTGGGAATATAAAATTCAATGAAATGTAATAGCCCATGTTAATTGCAATTAGTCAAATGAAATGGGAAACCCGGATGCTATGTATGCTGTTTTTTTCACTAACACTTCTTGTTAATTTTTTATTTTTCTATAGTAATTGTGAGTTGATAGCTTAATGGCAGAGAATAATTATATAAATACAGTTTTAATGAATTTATTTATTATGGATGGACAGTGTGATAAGAATATCAGCAGAATTTTTAGAACATTTAATGAGAAGTAACCGAATTTACCACAAATGAATAACATAATATTTATACGGATCTGGATTACTTTTATAAATATTAATTTAACCTTAAATTAAGCGTATAGCATTCTAAGTTAAATATCGAACAAAAGTGCGATAAACTGATAAATTATCTGTTATTCATTTGTGGTAGTACATTCGAGTACTTCTTCTATCTTTATTTATTAGCTATACTTCTCTGAATGATATTAAATTGATTAAATATCTAACCACAAAATACCTAATATAAAATCTTTTCTTTGCCTATATTTTACTAGAAGAAAAATATAAAATTATGTACTTCTTACTACCTCATGGTATAATATTACAAAATATTTTTTGCGTATCTATAGCCACAACTTATACAAAAATGTAATAATATACTGTAATACAGAATATTGCCTTGACGGGGAAGCCCTGGTAACACAACAGTAAATATGTTAGGAATTCCTTGACCAACATTTTATATTATTCGAAGTAAATTACTGCGAGATGAAATATTTGGGATTCTCAATCCTTTCCCAGGACGGCCGAATAGTTTTACCGAAAAGAATAACCGGGGCGGGCAAAAAACGGGCCCGCTCTTTTTTATCTCGGATTCCATTGTCCGTATACGAGCCATGAAATTAATTAGGTAATAATTTAGTGTGAAAAAGTCAAGGATACTATCAGAGAGTGGATGGATGAGTGGAAAAATGCGCATCGTATTACCATTTTTACTTTTAATTACGTTACATTTTATGTAACGTAAAAAAAACTTATGCTGTTAATATGCTATCTTTCATGGCATAATGAAAAACATCAGAAAGTTACTGCACCGAATATCGCTCTGCATATTTCTTGGAAATATGAAAAAACTTAGACATTGAGTACGCGAAAAAAGAACGCAACCTAAAAAATTTTATTTATATTTACCATTGACAGTTCTTCTTAAGGCGGCGATGTCATAGGGAAGTTCCATTTTGCCACTTAAAAAAATGTATTTTTGTTTATAACGATATGATAAAATAGTAATTGGCATTCATTTAATAAAACATTAATTAATTAAATGATTAAAACACTACATAAATTAAACAACCCCCTAATCCTGAGCCAAAGACTGCCGGAAGAAAAAGGCTGCCATAACACTCTTAGTTCTTGATCAATATTTTCCATAATTTACTTCTTAAGACTTGTTTATCCACATTTCATATCATTTTACAAATTTCGGTGAGAATTTATGTAAAAATTATACCCACTCCTAAAACTAAGGGGTGCGGATCGCCCAAAAAGGATAATCTTCCCAAATTCCATCCTAGAAATAACATTGCACATAACACTCATATAGATTAATTTGAAGCATAAGGTGGTCAATATAACCGTAAACAGGGTATTGGTAAGCTGTGGTATTGGAACACACTTTTCAGATGTAGTTATTTTATTTTTACAATGGAACTTTCAATTGTATATTATTTTATTTATAAATGGGACGTTCTCTAGTGAATACATGAATATTAATACAGTGTGCCCACAATTGGTGATGCATGTATTGGGATCTCGGAAACTATAAGAGATAGAAAAACGGTCAAATGAGGAAAGTTTTAGACAATTTTGTTTGTAATCGATTGCCGTTTTTTTTGCGATTTTGTCTCTTTTGGTTTTTGAGATATTTTGAAAAAACTAAAATGATGCATTTTCGAAAATACCCTGTAATTTCTTTATTTAAAACAATTTTTAAATTCTGTAAAAACTTTCTTAGGGCAACTTTTTACGTAGAAAACGTCTGTGTAGTCCGATTTTATTTGCATCGTTTCGGTTTTTTGGAACCATCATCAACTTTGTTTTTTCATATGGGCGCCATATTGGATTTTTACGGTTTTGGAAATCCTCTTTTCTTAGCTTTCTAATGATGTATCACAATTAGTAAAAAAAAGTTAGGTTATGGTTAAAAAATCAAAAATTAGTATTTTGTTATAAATTTGGCAACGTCGCACAGTAAAACACTGAAATTCTAGGTCATATTAAATTTAATCTCTATCACAATAAAACATTAAAATATTTGTTGAAAGTTTTTACCATGTAACAAAAAATAAATTTACAAAACCAACTCAACATCATCAACTCAATACAACAACTAATAGTTTTCAGAACACCTGTCACCTAAAAATCATTTAATTATTATGTATAAACAGAAATTCAGATCCATAATAAAAAAATGTCAAAAATGTATGGACGCAAATGGGCGAACTTTAGATATTTTATTTCGGTTATTAGTCTTTATAGTTTAATTATGTTTTAATTTGTGTTAATATTTTGTTATTATTTGTAGCTGTTTCTTTCTGCGGGTGTTTATTTTACATTTGGCGTAAAGTTTTAACCCGCTAATTTTTGCTGCTGCAACACATCTATGAGTATGTACTCAAAAAACTCGAAGGACCATGTAAATTTTAAATTGGCTTTTATTTACAAATATTTACAATCACATAGGCGTGTAATTTTACAAAGAGAAAATAATTTAGCGTAGTAAGTATTTCACTATGGAGTGACTACTTGAGTAATAATATAGCGATATTAATGGAGTGCATTTAATAGATTATTACTTACGAAGTTACAATGTCATACTAACTTCAATGCCTTGGCAAGCTACATATAAAGCTCACTTTAATCTCGATTCTAATTATTTTACAACTTTTACTAGGTACTTTATGAAAATTAAAGGTATTCGAGATTAAAGGTAGACATGGACAGAAACAAATTGGAACCGTCATAAACCATCTCGGACTTCCCAAATACGTCAATAATTTTAGGAAATCAGAGATTCGGACCATTCAGGTTTAAAGGGTAGTTTCTATACTAGGGCACTTAACTATTTCTTAAAAATATGGTTTACAATTTGCCTAAATGAAATAACACTATAAATATTCAAATGGGGAAAACCAATGTTATTGATTTGCATTTCAAAGTACACAATAATTTATCTAAATAAAAAGGACATATTTCATAAAGGCTTAAGGAGTACTTAACATGCCGCCCGCCTTGAAAGTATGTACTTTCAACTAACTAAACATATGCACATTAATTGTTCATACCATCAGTATTAATCACTATCATTAAAAATGGGTAGAATACAAATTTTTGATACAGGTCTTTTTAGCGTATTGCCATTACCAATCTTTATGGAAACAACTCTTGATACTTGATCCGCTCCCGGATGTAGATCGATGATGCGGCCCGTACGCCACTTAAACGGAGGTAAATTGTCTTCTTGAACAATCACTAATGAACCGATTTTTAATAGTTCTCCACTATTCCTCTTCCACTTTGTCCGCACTTGTAGTTCACACACATACTCCCTTCTCCAACGCTGCCAAAAATGTTGAACGATTTTCTGAATATGTTGGTACTTGCTCAATTTGTTGTCAGCGACTTCTCGCAAATCATTTTGAGGAATTGCAGTAATTTTTCTACCAATTAAAAAGTGTGCAGGGGTAAGAGGCTCAGGATCATTGGGATCAGAAGAAAGAGGAGTCAATGGGCGAGAGTTTAAAATTGCTTCAATTTGTGTGAGTAGCGTATAATATTCTGAAAATGTTAAGTGAGTGTTGCATGCCACTCTTTTTAAATGATACTTTACTGATTTCACTCCCGCTTCCCATAGGCCACCAAAATTAGGGGCACGAGGGGGTATGAAATGCCAAGTTGTACCATAATTATTTAAATTATTCATCAAATTCCTTTGATTTTTGGTATCATGTAAAAATGTATATAATTCTGATATTTCAGAATTTGCGCCTAAAAAGGTCTTTCCATTATCAGAGTAAATATTTAAAACTTGTCCGCGCCTTGACATAAACCTACGCAAAACAGCTATAAACGCTTCAGTAGTTAAATTCATTACCAAATCCAAATGTACTGCCTTTGTAACTAAACAAACAAAAATGCAAATGTAAGCTTTAATAAGTTTACTACCACGTCCGCCTCTTTCTCTTATTTCTACCGGACCTGCATAATCCACACCGCAATTATAGAAAGGTGGAGCGGGTTCAGTGCGAACTTGAGGTAAATTTCCCATAATGGGATTATAAGATTTCGGGTTAGCCCTAAAACACCTTACGCATTGATGGATAATCTTTCCTATAACATTCTTACCCGATATTATCCAGTATTTTTCCCGTAAGGAGGACAATAGCGAATTTTTTCCACAATGCAATAGACGCAGATGTTCACTATTAATAATTAAATGAGTTAGATGATGTGATGGAGGCAATATTATAGGGTGCTTCTTCGAATAATTAAATTTCGATTGACCTATCCGTCCACCTACTCGTAAAAGTTGCTGATCATCCAAAAAGGGATTTAAAGAAAGTAGCCTGCTTTTATTACTTATCGGTTTATTATTTGATAAGTCCCTTCGTTCATTAGCAAATTCTTCGGATTGAGATATCTTTATAAGCCTATTCAACGCGTTATTCAACTCTATTGTAGATAAAGGACCCAGTTTTCTATTAGTATTTTTTAAATTATATATAAACCTCAAACTATAAGCCACTATCCTCTTTAATTTATGCAAACACGAATATTTATTTATTAAATCAAATTTAGGTACTTGTGTAGCAATTGTAGCTACAACACGAAGCTCTGATAGTGAATCTGGTTTAACAACGTTATTTGAAGGCCAATTTCTAGAATTATTTTCACATAACCAATTGGGTCCACTCCACCATAATGACTCTTGTTTTAAATTTTCAGGATATACCCCTCGCGAAATAAGATCAGCGGGATTTTCATTGGTCCTAACGTGCCGCCAGCAGTGTATATCACTTATATGTTGGATTTCAGCTACACGATTAGCCACGAAAGTTTTCCATTTATTTGGGGCTGCTTGAATCCAGCTGATGGTAATTGTAGAATCGCACCAAAAATAAACATTATCAAATTTAATATCCATTTCTGTAATGACTTTATCAGCTAGGTGCGCTAGTAAAACCGCCCCGCAAAGTTCTAAACGCGGTAAGGTGATATTTTTTAATGGGGCAACGCGAGACTTAGCGCAAAGAAGACTTACTTGTACAACTCCTAAAATATTGATGGATCTAATATATATACATGCACCGTATGCCTTTTCGGATGCATCGCAAAAACCGTGCAATTCTATAATTTGAGCATCTTTTTGCAAAGTCAAACGATTAATTTTTATGCTCTTGATATGCTGTAACTGATCTCTAAATTTTAACCACGAAGTGTTTATATCAAGGGGTATGGCTTCATCCCATGCTAATTTTAATTGCCATAATTTTTGTATTATTAGCTTGGCATGTATAATTACAGGACATAACAAACCCAATGGATCAAAAATTTGGGCAGTTGCAGAGAGAATTGATCTCTTTGTGATTTTATATTCGTTAGTATAATTACAAATTTGATAGAAAAAGTAATCGTGCCTTGGATCCCAAGATACGCCCAAGGTTTTATTCTGAACTTCATTATTAAACTTAAAACAATGGTTTTCTAAAGATAAATCAGCGTTAATAAAGTTCAACAATTCAACATTGTTAGTACTCCATTTGCGTAGTGTGAAACCTGATCTTGCTAAAATATCTGAAATAGTGTGATATATTTTTAAAGCTTCTTCAATGGTATTTGACCCTGTTAATAAATCATCCACATAAAAACTGTTTTTAATTATGTTAGCAATGTCTGAGTGGTTATCATAATTATCCTCTGCTACTTGATGCAAACATCGTACCGCTAAAAATGAGGCAGAAGTGGTGCCATAAGTCACCGTATTTAGTCTGTAACATGAAATAGGTTGCTGGGGTTTATCTCGCCATAAAATTAATTGTAAATCGCGTTGGTCTTCTTGTACCAATATTTGACGATACATTTTAGCTATATCCGCGGTTAAAACATAATGGTATTTACGAAATCTTAATAAAATCGAGAATAAATCGCTTTGAATGGTAGGGCCTGCATATTGTGTATCATTTAATGACAGTCCCGAGCTAGTTTTTGCCGACCCGTCAAAGACAACACGGAGTTTAGTTGTTGTACTTGACTCCTTTATTACAGCGTGATGTGGTAGATAATAATGAATGGAATTTATTTGCGATTCAGTAATTTTTGTCATATGCCCTAATTCTCTATATTCTTCTAAAAAATCCCGATATTCTGTATATAAATCAGAATTCTTAGCTAGTTTTCGCTCTAACGAATAGAACCGTTTTAGCGCGTTTTCCCTTGACATACCTAAATTGTTTATATTTTGTTTAAGTGGTATGCGTACAATGAATCGCCCTGTTTTATCACGCTGGGTAGTTTTCCTAAAATGCTCCTGACAATATAATTCATCTGGAGAATATTTGTTATAATTATTAGCGCATTCTTCGATTGCCCAGAATTTTTCAATTTGCTTATCTATGTTGCTATCAACAACCGAACTAAAATGATTTAATGATTTATTAGGACTTTCAGTTAAACTTTCAACGCAATTCCCTCCTAATATCCAACCTAGTTTAGTATTTTGCAATATAGGTTTGTCTTTTCCTAAACTATGTTGTCCTACACATAATAATTGCCAGAAAATGTTCGCTCCAAGCAATAAATCTACCTTACGCGAAACATTGCACTTTGGATCGGCTAAACGAATATTTTTAGGAATATTCAAATTTGATAAATCAAATGATTTGACTGGCAAAAAATCAGTAATTTTGTCTAAAACAAGGCAAGAAATACGTTCCTGAAAGTTATTTATGCAAGATTTAAAAGACAAATTAGTCTTAAAATTAATGTGGGAGGTTAATTGACTGATGCCAGATATAGTTGAATTAATTTTAACCTTTCTTAATCCTAGACGATTACATACATCAGTAGATATAAAATTGGATTGGGAGCCTGGGTCAAGTAACGCCCGGCACGTATGCCCATTACCGTTATTATCTATAATATTTATGCAAGCAGTTGACAATAAAACCTGCGAATTATAAGTGCAATGATTTGTATAACTAATTTCGTCAGATTGACTAGTTGAAGGATTGCATAAATTTGGAATTTCATGTTTTGAATTTTCTATCTCAGAGTTGGACTGCTCTCTTGTATCATTTGACTCTTGAGGAGAAATGTGTGGAAGATGTAAAAGTGTATTGTGCCTTTTCTGACATTTTTTACATGGCTGCAAGGTACAGTCCTTTGTTGAATGATTCCTTTTCAGGCAATTCAAACATAATCTTAAGCGTTTGGCTTCAGAAATGCGTTTGTTTATATCTAATTTTAGAAACGATTCGCAATAATAGATAGTATGTGATTGTTTACAAAAATTGCAATTTATTTTGTTTGTGCTCAAATGAGCTGTGCTATGTTTATTATTATTAATATTTTTATTGTATTTATGAGGATTTGTATTTGGAGATTGTGACTCTTGATTTATTGAGGAAGCTTCTAATGTTCCTAAGAGATAGCACCGTTTTTCTAAAAACTTCGTAAAATTTTCAAAAGTTGGAAACTCTCCCGCAGAATTTTTTGATTCCCATTCCCTGCGCGTGAAATTACTTAACTTTGAACTTATTATGTAAATAAGTAAAGTGTCTACCGTCGGTTGACCATAATTTTCTAATGATCCCTTTATTTTTAAGACATCATCAAAAAGAGCACGCATAGATGAATATGTTTCCCTTTTTAATGCCTCTAAACTAAAAAGCTGCTTTATATAATTTTGTACGATAAAATTTTTGTTTTCGAATCGACTAGAAAGTATTTTCCAGGCTATATTATAATTTTGAGCAGATATCTTTAAAGATTTAATTGACTGAGCCGCTTCACCTTTCAAACTTGCATTTAAATAATAGAATTTTTGAATATCTGATAATCTGGTATTGTCATGAATTAGAGAAATAAAAGCGTCATGGAATTCTGGCCAGTTTTCGAAACCACCATGAAATGTTGGCAAATTTATTTTTGGTAATGGAATTTCACTATCTGAGTTATTTATGGATGACTTTACATTAACAATTTGTGAATTGTGACTTGTGCTGTTTTTTTGTAAAAACATGTTTATATCAGTTATAGTCTCATGATAATTACCTTCAAAATCTCCCATTGCTATTTCATGGTTCGGATCATCCGAATGTGAAATAATTTCCGAATGAATCCTTTCGAATTCCTTTAAATATTGTTTACTCTCTTCGAGGCGACTTTCTAAATTAAAAAGATCATCTTTGCCAACTGGATCTTTATCTGCTAAAGCTTTAAGATAATTCTTTAACCTTGTCAAGCGTGCCTTTACTACGCCTCTTTGAGCAATTAAAACCTTTAATTCTGCCATATTTTATATTTTTAACAACTAAACACAAAAAACGAAGCAATTTGTAATTAAAGGATTTTTACGATAATAAATATATAGGAATATATTATATAGGAGATAATAAAATGGGAATATGAAATGATGCACACTTACTTGGCTAGAATTGGCTCATCGGTTTGATTTAGGGATGTCGCACTATTTTTTTTTTCTTTTCTTTCTGATGCACTCCTTCACTAATTTTTTCTTGATTAACTTCTCTCCTGGTTTCTTTACTTCTATCCGGCTCGAAGGACCATGTTTCTTTCTGCGGGTGTTTATTTTACATTTGGCGTAAAGTTTTAACCCGCTAATTTTTGCTGCTGCAACACATCTATGAGTATGTACTCAAAAAACTCGAAGGACCATGTAAATTTTAAATTGGCTTTTATTTACAAATATTTACAATCACATAGGCGTGTAATTTTACAAAGAGAAAATAATTTAGCGTAGTAAGTATTTCACTATGGAGTGACTACTTGAGTAATAATATAGCGATATTAATGGAGTGCATTTAATAGATTATTACTTACGAAGTTACAATGTCATACTAACTTCAATGCCTTGGCAAGCTACATATAAAGCTCACTTTAATCTCGATTCTAATTATTTTACAACTTTTACTAGGTACTTTATGAAAATTAAAGGTATTCGAGATTAAAGGTAGACATGGACAGAAACAAATTGGAACCGTCATAAACCATCTCGGACTTCCCAAATACGTCAATAATTTTAGGAAATCAGAGATTCGGACCATTCAGGTTTAAAGGGTAGTTTCTATACTAGGGCACTTAACTATTTCTTAAAAATATGGTTTACAATTTGCCTAAATGAAATAACACTATAAATATTCAAATGGGGAAAACCAATGTTATTGATTTGCATTTCAAAGTACACAATAATTTATCTAAATAAAAAGGACATATTTCATAAAGGCTTAAGGAGTACTTAACAGTAGCTTAGAGTTTAAACCGAAAATGATCTACTAGGGAACTGATGTATTAGCAAAAAATTTATTACGTTAAATTATGTACTGAATTTCTGTTTATACATAATAATTAAATGATTTTTAGGTGAGAGGTGTTCTGAAAACTATTAGTTGATGTATTTATCCAAACTTACGGCTTTTGTAAATTTATTTTTTGTTACATGGTAAAAACTTTCAACAAATATTTTAATGGTTTATTGTGATAGAGATTAAATTTAATATGACCTAGAATTTCAGTGTTTTACTGTGCGACGTTGCCAAATTTATAACAAAATACTAATTTTTGATTTTTTAACCATAACCTAACTATTTTTTACTAATTGTGATACATCAATAGAAAGCTAAGAAAAGAGGCTTTCCAAAACCGTAAAAATCCAATATGGCGCCCATATGAAAAAACAAAGTTGATGATGGTTCCAAAAAACCGAAACGTTGAAAATAAAATCGGACCGCACAGGCGTTTTCTACATAAAAAGTTGCCCTAAGAAAGTTTTTACAGAATCTAAAAATTGTTTTAAATAAAGAAATTACAGGGTATTTTCGAAAATGCATCATTTTAGTTTTTTCAAAATATCTCAAAAACCAAAAGAGATAAAATCGCAAAAAAACGGCATTCGATTACAAACAAAATTCTCTAAAACTTTCCCTATTTGACCGTTTTTCTATCTCTTATAGTTTCCGAGATCCCAATACATGCATCACCAATTGTGGGCACACTCTATAGTTGCGTGTTAGGTCTGGTGCATTTGTAATAATAGGGGAAATATTTATTTATTTATTTAAATAAAATATTCAACGAGAAGAAACCCAATTGCAGGATAAGTTTCGGTTGTAATGGCTACAGTACTTTTAATTATATTAAAATAGATAAATAGATTAACATCAGAGAATATAGAGAAACATAGAACAAATAGTTCACAAATTTGAAGCATAAAGTCACATTAAAACAAAACTACTACAATCTAAGGATTACAAAACAGGATATTAAGCTCTGATTCTACTTTAGAATAATTATGAACCATTTGATATATGAGTGAACTCTTATTCCCCTATTATGTTGTGGTGTGGTTCTTACTGCCACAACCTACTCTACAGAAGTAGGTTGTAGGTTGTGCTAGTGCAAAGCAAGTTCCTTCTAACTTTTAGTCTAGGTACGTGGAACTCAAGTAGAGGTAATATAGATTTACAGTTGATGTACTGTTGAGCACTTTGTGGAGAAAAATCACAGATAGCATATTTTTCCTCTCGACCAAGATCCACATAAAAAGAATGTCCTCCTCGATGTGCTCAAAAGGGTGTGGCTCTAATTATTGTAAAGGAGATGTTTCTTAAAACATTTAACCGCAAGAACAATGTGTTTAAAAAAATCAATGTCCGTCTGACATATAACACATGATGACGCTCTTTTAAAGATAGTTCGTCAAATATGTGAAAAAATACAGGGGTTGTTGGCTAACCGATTAAATAATCAGTCTCAATCATAGACATAAGAAGGGGGAGACAGAATTGTTTACATTTTACGCCGATCAGACATCGTTTTCAATAAAAATCAATGATGTAAAATCTATGCGGATTGCCCTAGATCTACCGCCGGTGTTTGAAAACGAAGAGTATATTAATTATATTTATCTGAATTTTTTATGTGTAATTAAGAAAAAATAATATACTAAATATTTATCTGTGTTTTTTAATTAAAATACATAATCTATACTTTTAAAATTATTTATAATTTTCTAATAACATAAAATTATTATCGTGTTAGGGAAATACTATGGCAATGCTGTACGGCTGTTTTGCTATCAAATGACGCTCTTATGTCAAAAGATGACGTTACAATGTTGCTGTGCTGTGTTTGTGATCTTTTGGGATTTTTTATTTATTTGCAGTGTTTTTTTGGCAGTAGAGGTATTTAGAGCCTTTTATAATCAATCTACAATAGTTCAACAGTGCGTGGTTTGTAAAAAAGTCGACTATTCTAACCCCGGACTGGTATTTCGGCGGTAAGTAAGGTTATGTTTTTTTAGCGTAAGCAGTGGTGTTTTTAACTAAATTTTAGGTAAATTATTGTAAAAAATATTTATCTGTTTTGTATCAAATTTTTGGAATTACAGCATTTTAGACCGAAAAATGATGTAGTAGCGTTGTAATAAAATTATTGTCCAATTCCAGGCTGGATTTCCAGTATTTAAACAGTAAATAATTTTGTTGCAACTATTTGAAATGCAGAAAAATAAACCTATTAGATGTTTGTTATATTTTAATACAGAATATTATTGTTGTAGCTTTCCTCTTAATCCTGAGAGCAGACAAATGTGGATTTTTTAGTGGTTGGAAAAGCTTCCTGATGGAGTTTGGCGTATAAATAATACTGTCAATGTAAATGTTTAAACAAATCCAATAAGATAATACAGAAATTCAAGCTATGAGAGATAAAGTAAAGAGAAAACTTGATCATTGATGATATTGATAATGAACGATTTGCATTCATAAGCTTTTCAGTCAAGAAATGAAGAAAAGGTTTGATAAGAAAAAGAAGTGTTACTTACAAAAAGTGATCTTGTCTTTGAGCTAGTGCTGTTACAGACAGCAAAGAGGTAACTGGAAAATTAAAATATGGCGGGCTGTACAAGGTAACTACAGCTACTGCGAAATAATAGTTAGGAAATTATTCCGTAAAAAGGTATTAAAGGTTACAAAAGGTGTATGGTTGTAAGTAGCAGCAGATAGTTTTAAAAAAATAGATAAATAATTTAGACGTTAGTTCTGATAGTGACTTAAATAGCACAGATGAATTGATTGATTTGCTAGAGTGTTGAAACTATTATTTTATGTGAAAATTAACCCGTTTATTAATTATTAAATTCTTCTGCTATTATTACAATTAATTGGACATGCCATAGAAAAAAATTTTATTTAATTGTTTATTATAATAATTCAAAGCTGGATAATGCCGATGTGTTCCTTTAAATGTTTAAGGATATGTATTAGGTAAAAGTTTATAAAAATAGATACGAGGGGGAATTCGTGAATAGCGCCCACAAAAATAAATATTTTTTTATAGTTGTATAAACATCCAACTATATTTTTGTGGAATGACTGAGGCAATAGTGTATAAATATTAGTGTTTATAAGCTTGGAAATTTAAAGCTGTTGAATAATAATAATAAGGAAATTAAATAATAAATTATATTGATAATGAAATATTTGCATTCATAAGGTTTGCAGTCGAGAAATGTGTGAATAGCGCTTGACTGCTATACAATAAACAAAAGGAAAATCTGCAGTAGAGAAATGCGTTTATAGCGCTCTACTATGCAGAATAGTTTCTCAAAAATCATTCATACCTATGTCTTTTAAAATGTTACAGGTGGCATCCGTTTAGGCATGGGCAAAACTTTCTTCGGTGCAATAGAAACACAGGAAGGCCGAATATTAGAACCAGCTGTGTCAAGACCAAGGACAATGAATGAAACACCATTATAAGTGTTTTGAATTGTTTATATAACATTCTGCTGAGACTTTAATGATTTTGTAGTGTATTGAGAATATATAGGTCCAAGCAGTAATATATGTCTTATTTGCTCCCACACAAATCTCAGTTCTAACATAAATAAACTTTTAAATTAAAACTTATTGTAATGATCCCTAAAAAAAACTGCACACCACTGGTAAAGATAACATCGGACGTGGACGCCTAGGTTACAGTATTGCCATTTTATAAACCCATCTCCTTCCAACTATGTACAAGTGTGAAAGTGTGTATGATTGTAAACAAATGGTGTTTTTCTAATGGAATGTTCTGTCTCCCCTAGTATTATATGTCTATGGTCTCAATAGCAGCCTGGCTGGAGAGTATTAGTTGGATTGTATGTAACTTTCCGAAATAACTAAATTAAATACAGATATGAAACAATGAAATGGCGATTATTATGCGACTCACCTTTTAGTTCTGTGGAGAAGACGCTTCTAAACTTTTGTTCGGGAAAGGACCCTGCTCCTGTTGATAACGATATGTGGGATGACACTTACACAATCGAAGTTCGGCACAATAAATCAGAAATGAAACACTAAATTAAAGTGTGATTTAATATCGAATAATGTCTAATAAACATTTAAGAAATTGTTAAATTAATGAACAATTCAGAAAGCGGCGGTGTTCGTCTCTTCCTGCGCGCGTGTTGAGCCTTCTGTTTTTTAAAAATCGTCGTTTTCGAGGTAGGTGGCCGCAAAAACCATTTCATTGCTGAGCGCGCAAGTAAAACAAAAAATTTTAAAAATGCTATTCAGGTAAACAAGCATGTATTATATTAATCTAACTGTACTAATATTATTTAAAATTAACACATGTAAAATTAAAATTAAATTATAATCGGGCAAATTTTTGAAAACTCAACAGGGGTATCCCGCTAAAAAATTAAATTTGGTTTTGTTTCGATATTTTTAGTAGTTTCTTTTAATGAGCCAGTTTATGTGAAAGTGAAGAAACCCGTTCACGTTTATAAAAGCATTTGTTTCTATTAAAAACAATGTAAATACCCTCGTGGAAATTGGAAACGACTTACCTAAAACTATACTCATTTTTGTACGGTTATATTTTCTAAACGCTTCTATCAATTTGACCAAATATTTTTTATTTCATTAAGCCAGTCTTGGGCTGCAATGTAGGCTAGGTCAGTTGTCATATAACACGGTTATAGAAAATGTACAGGATGATGTGTAGAAACGTATTTTTTTACTAAAATGTAAGCAAGTATCTGGGATGCACGCAATGTGGGGAAATAATTTTTATTGTGTCAAAAGATAGTTTTTTTTATTCGTGCTAAAAAAATGTTTTTTGAAAATCCTTTCTACCCAGATTGATTTCCAAATTATAGCGGTTTTTGTGAACCATTGCATTTGTGATTGATCACATGTGCCGATTTTTTAAAATAAAATAAGTTGGCTTTGAAATGAAAATCGATCCTGTCACATGTCACCTAGCAATAATCTGATTAAGTATAATTAAAAAATCTTATACAAAATTTAAGTTCTTATTTATTAATAAAATGAAAAAACATAAACTAGAAATGTTACAAAAAAAAATAGGACTAATATCTGGTGAGGCCTCCACGAACTCTTATAATTTCATAACATCATCCTGACATGTGACAGGATCGATTTTAATTTGAAAGTCAACTTATTTTATTTAAAAAAATCGGCACCTGTGACCCACAAATGCAATGATTTACAAAAACTGCTATACTTTGGAAACCAATCTAGACAGAAAGGATTTTTAAAAAACATTTTTTTTTAGCATAAATAAAACTATCTTTTGACACAATAAAAATTATCTCTCCACTACGTGCATCCCAGATATCTGCTTACATTTTGTTAAAAAATCAGGTTCCTACACATCACCCTGTAGATACTCTTCAAGCGTGTTATATGACAATTAACCTACTCTACTTTACAGTCCAATAATGGCTTAATGAAATGAAAAATTGGTCAAATTGATAAAAGCCTTTAGAAAATATAACCATACAAAAATAACTATAGTTTTAGGTGACTCATTTCCAATTTCCACGAGTGTAGGTAATATTAGCATAAAATCGAACTGAGAGACAATAATTATATTCGCGATCTTAATCAGTCACCTGTAACTCTGAAGCGATTTTTCTTTAAGCGATAACAAAATCATTTTCCCAATTATAAGTTTTTACATTTTAAAAGACAAATATCAATTCTACTACAAAGTATGCTATTATGAGCGAAGACTCCAATATAAACATAAATACATTGTTCCCAAATAATAAATTAACGCTATCTTCGAGCACAAAACCCACCTGTAAATAACCCACCTTTGAGTTAATAATTCTTATACAGCTCACCACATGACTGTACAGAACTTTTTATATTCACCTGAAATGTTTTACAACTCCTATAATAGGTCTAATAGGCGTACAAGTCGGGGGTAGTTTCCCACATATATTTTTCAGTGTTCCGCCATACGGTACGTGACTGGCTAATCTTGATAATAAAATAGCGAACGGTAAAGCTACGAAGTTATTTTCGGTCCTCTATTCTGCCAACACAATAGCATCCATTCATATTCTATTGTAAGAATGTGTAAAGTGATTTTGGCCACATAGGCGTCCAATACAAATTTCTGAGGGGTGTAAAAACTGAGTGTTTGCCAAATGGGTGTTGGTCGTACTTGCGTTTCACCCATAATCATGTAAATTACTTTTTACCTTTTATTATTAAGGTATAGCACGGATTCTTTGGCACATTTAATACATTTTTGGTCGCCGTAGAGACAATTCTTAAAATATTAACTTGAGATGGTTATTATTTATTTGACAAAGATTGGAAACAAGAATTTGCCTGATACACCGGCAAATTTAAAGGCACTGAAAGAAAAGATACTTTTTAAAACAGTTGACAAGACTTGTTACTTTGCACCGTTATAATTATCTGCTGGTATCTCTTTAAAATATCCAAGTAACCTGTGCGCATAAAATTGAGAACTTATAGCCAAGGACAAATTATGACTAATAATGAAAAAAAATGTAGTAAAACATTTTTAGTTTCGAAAATACAAATTTATTTCAAATAAAAATATCATTTCCATAAGTTCTTCGTTTGAGAAATTATGCGGTATGCTTTTAATCTAATCTAATCTTTTAATCACCCTGTGGGTAGAAAGGGAGTTTGATTATATATATACTTTTAACCTAATCGGTTAAAAATAAACTCAAATGTCAAACTCGAGTGTTGAGTCAAGTGTTTTGGTACAATAGGAACGTATATTTTTAGTGGATAAAAGTCGTACTTTGTGATAAGTAATCGTTTAATTTATTTTCCTTTTGTTTCTCACCGTCAGTTTGATTGTAAACCAGTTCACATGAGTAATTTATCACCGACTGATATCGCTACGGCTCTGGAAATTATAAAACAGGGCCAAACTTACAGTGCAGTATCAGATCAGTTCGAACCTAATGTAGTTCAAATAAAAACCTAGTCTGAAGATCAGTTCCAGTTCTAAGTTTGTGCCAGCCAATTCGTCCGGTGAGTGGCTGGGCGGGCTGGGAGACAGACTATATAACTGGAACTAACTGAACTTGCAGAAACCCAAAAGTTCAATCGGTTCGACCAGTCCATCATAAAGTGCGTGTACCGATTCGAGCCACCATAGACCACATGGTCGCGGTGGAGATTCTGGTTTTCGCACAGACTTAATATCCTTCGGACAAGATGGGTAACCAAATCACAAATAAACATAAACATAAAACACACCACAGAAATGGACAACCTCCCTACTGAAAGCCTAAGGCTTGTGTAGAGGGAGAGTACACATGAAAAAAATATCATTTCCATAAGTTCTTCGTTTGAGAAATTATGCGGTATGCTTTTAATCTAATCTAATCTTTTAATCACCCTGTGGGTAGAAAGGGAGTTTGATTATATATATACTTTTAATCTAATCGGTTAAAAATAAACTCAAATGTCAAACTCGAGTGTTGAGTCAAGGGTTTTGGTACAATAGGAACGTATATTTTTAGTGGATAAAAGTCGTACTTTGTGATAAGTAATCGTTTAATTTATTTTCCTTTTGTTTCTCACCGTCAGTTTGATTGTAAACCAGTTCACATGAGTAATTTATCACCGACTGATATCGCTACGGCTCTGGAAATTATAAAACAGGGCCAAACTTACAGTGCAGTATCAGATCAGTTCGAACCTAATGTAGTTCAAATAAAAACCTAGTCTGAAGATCAGTTCCAGTTCTAAGTTTGTGCCAGCCAATTCGTCCGGTGAGTGGCTGGGCGGGCTGGGAGACAGACTATATAACTGGAACTAACTGAACTTGCAGAAACCCAAAAATTCAATCGGTTCGACCAGTCCATCATAAAGTGCGTGTACCGATTCGAGCCACCATAGACCACATGGTCGCGGTGGAGATTCTGGTTTTCGCACAGACTTAATATCCTTCGGACAAGATGGGTAACCAAATCACAAATAAACATAAACATAAAACACACCACAGAAATGGACAACCTCCCTACTGAAAGCCTAAGGCTTGTGTAGAGGGAGAGTACACATGAAAAAAACGCAGACACACAACCATTCCCTGGGAGAGGTGCCATTTCTCCCCTGGCGAGATTCGAACTCGCGCCGCAATATGCCCATTCTGTTAGTCACAGGCTATCACCCAGCACCTAACAGACTGAGCTATCGGCGCGGCAGATAAGATAGGCCAAATATGGATCAAAGATCTCTCTCTAAATATTTTGATGTCTCTCTTTTGTTTTTGTTTACGCTGATTTTTCCATAACACGTGTCTAAAATATGCATTTATGTTTTAAGCTCTGTATGCGTCTCTTTTAGATACACAAAATGTAAACAGAGACAATCGTACGACTTGACAAACCCACTCGAATTCTCGACAAAAACCGAACTATTACGATTGCCGTATCCGTCGTCTACCAGCGTAAATATTTACTCCATTTTGTTACGGTTGTTTTCTTGGTGGTGAGTCGTATTTTTGTCTAGTGTTTCGGTGTTTCCAAGTGATATTATTTGATAAAATCTTTTTAAAAACTTTTGATATTTATTATTTAGTGTTTATAATGACCAACAAGTGTATAGTTTGCAAGAAAATAGGAAAACCAGGGTATTGTTTATCATTTCATCTCTATCCCCCATTAGCTTTCTCTACGTATTCTCACGTATCCCTATCCCATGATTGTGCCACTTTGTTCCAATGCTTTTAAATAGGTGTTACCCATCTTGTCCGAAGTATATTAAATCTGTGGGTTTTCGGCCCACTCACTTTTAAACTTTTTGAACCCTACAGGTCCCGTCTATAATTTCCAGAACAGTACCGCATATCTGAAAAGTTCGGTCGGACTCATCCGTAATTATCGGTTGAGATCAGTTCCACTAGTCCAACCTAAGTATCAATTACAATCCTAGGTAGCAACTCCTACAGTGAAGTTCCTGAAATAAATGTTTGGCAAATCAAAACAGATTATCCATCATTGTGTTACAGGATTGCGGCAAACGATACTATACCTAATTCTCCACCCCGGCCATACACCGATTTATAGTGCTCCAATCCCTCCAAAACAAGCACCAAACCGTAATTCAAACAAGAAATATGTTGGACAAAGTTCATGTAAGTCAGAAGGAAACTCAATGAAGTAGGTTTGAAGGCGTATGCCCCACTACACCTTTAGAGTACACTTCGTTCGAAAAAATCAAACATAGAATGATGATCAATGAAGTCATGTTTTGTTCATGGATGAAAATTCTGCTTAAATTCATTCTACGGTAGAGAATGATTGTATCGACGTCAAGGAGAACAAAATACACACTTTAATTTTATATCTACTGTTTTTTTTTTGTGGAAAGTCAGTTATGGTGTGACGCGGCATATGTTTAGAGGCACGCACAGAATTGGCGGTGATTAATGGAGGCTACTTAACTGCATACAGGTACATTGCAGATGTTTTACAAGATTAGGAGGTAACTTTCGCTTCCCATATCGAGGAAAAGTTTGTTTTAATGCAATACAATGCTCATCTCCAAATAGAATTTTCCATTATTTCACCTTAAAACGTCACAAACTGCATTAAACTGTTTTGGTGGAACCACACTGTATAACATCTACCTAATAGATTTCTTGCCTTTCTGTAATATGCTTTTTCTAATAAATTATATGTAATTCCTAAATAAAGGCTTAAACTGACATTATAGATGTGGATGTCCCAAAAATTCCATTCGTAGGTAACCCTCGCCCTCTTAACGACGCCTATTTGTGCCCTGAAAGGACCAGATGATCTGCGTGGCAAGCCGTGTCAATGCGGGTCCTCTTCTCCTTATTGTCCGACTGAAAAAGACCCACTTCATCAAAAAAGCATTAAATCCAGCACCATACTGTGAAACAGGTCCTTGTCGAGGACCTGCAACAGTTTAAACGTCCCATTTTACTTTTATCTTCTGTTCAAAAGACACGACACACACTTTAATTTGTATTAATGGTTGAACCGATAGCTTCAAAAAGGTTTTGATTAAGGTAATGTTACCATGGAGTTTTGCATAAATGAAGTGGTATGTAAAAGTGGCCTTTTTGGAAAATAAATTGCAAAATTGCAACATCTGCTATACAGATTTTGCATTATGTTCTTGCTAATTATACTTATAAATACAGGGTGTGACATTTAAAATGAAACACTGATAGCAGTAATACAAACATTGCTATAAGTTATTATTAGTCTTAGATTAAGGGTTTTTACATCGTTAATTTTGAGTACAAAATATAATTTTGTTCTGTTATTGTCTTTACTCAACTTCAAACGTCAATTACTTGATAACGAATCGACCGATTTTGAAACTAAGAACGCCGTTGAATAGAGAATACAAATACCTTTCAAATTTGGTAAATTTAGAAATGAGGTCGACTCGACCTCGATCCCCGTTTTAAATTTTGTGTTTCCTTGGAGGAACGAAGGAGAGAGGAGAAGGGGGAGGAGTATACCTTCACTTATACTCCAAAAGTAGTCCCCTCCAAATCAAAGATTGACGTGTTTCGGCAAATTTTTATATATCGTTTTGTTCTCGAGATATTAAGGGTGTTTCGTTTTAAATGGGACACCCTATATACATTGTAATTTTAGTTACTAGTACTTCGTTGGTTTTCTATATATTACATCAACTTCAGAGTCTTCGAAGAATTTCAAGTAAATTTGTAAACGTCCAATTTTAGTTCAGTAGTTTGATTATTTGGATTTAACAACTTTTGAAAAAGATAATAAAATAAGATAAAAAAGATAATAAATAATAATTAATAATAATTTGATTATTTGGATTTTACAACTTTTGAAAAAGATAATAAAATAAGAACCCCTTCTTCTGATGCAAGGGTTTCATATAAACGCATGGCTAACCTTCCATTTGCTGAATTCATATTAATCAGAGGGCTGTTATGCCTGCCGGTGACAGCCGGGATTACCATTAATTCAGTAGCATATAAACATGTTTTACATCACACATAATAATTCTTTCTTAAATATTTTTTATAATAAAAACATCCTCAAGCTGTTTCGTTTGTTACCTTGTTCTATATTTTGGTAAAAAAATAGAGAACCTTTAATCAATATAACCTAAACTAACTGTATTTTTAAACCAGATAATAATAATTATATTGTTGTTGTAGACATTCACAGAAAAATGGAATTAATATGAACACGCGACACGGAAAACTATTCACTTTTATTATTTTAAATTATAAAAAAAATATAATAAAATATTATTGTTGGACAATATTCACGTGCTAACATGATTTCTGAAAAATGTCAACGTGCTGGATAATCTGTCGGTTTTAAAGCCTGAACTATCTGGATTTTATAAGGATAAAGATTCAGGTCCTTGTGTAAAATTCGTAGCAAAGATGTTTGACACTTTTATTGCTGACCTGACACTCTGCTTACTTGACTACTGTTCTATGATTACTAAATGACATACAATAACAGATCATTTGACAATTGGTTCCATGGCCAACTATGCATAGTTACGAAATGACATTTTCAAAACTTTCCATTCTTGGGGACCACCATGTATAAATTTTCAACTTTTTGCACTGTACAATATTAATAATTGCATCACTTGCTTATTATTAATCTTATATATAATCTATAAATAGCAAAACCTCTAAAAGTATTTTTAATAAGACAATTCGTTTCATATACGGAATAGAAATGCGAGTTTTGTTACATGTGTAAGAGTATTTTTAAATGAAATAGGATACGGTACGTGAAAAATTTACCTACTCATTTAGAAACCAATCGTAGTAAGCATAAGTGTTTATGTGTTGTTTTTTTTTGCATATTAAATCATGACTGGCGAGAATGAAAAATGCAAGCTATGTAATTTTTTTTTTAGCAGCAACATGAAATTGATAGAACCGCCATAGACTGATAGAATCAATTAAAATCAATTTTCGATACATTGTTGGTGGAACCCTACAAAGGTATATTATTGTGAAACATATTGTCATTGCCTTATTTCAAGTCCAACAAAATTCGCATTTATACATTGCGCAGTGGCGTACCCAGATGTAAGCTCTGGGGAGATCAAAGATGAAGAAAATAATCAATAGGTGGTATCTGAAAATAAATAGTTTGATATAGTCATTCCTATCGAATAGACAGTTAGGCCCATTCAAATTTCTGGCACATCACGTGAAGAAGCAGATGAAATTATGTTGGTAAAATTTAAAGTATAGATATTTTGAAATGTTATTGTTGAGATGTTTACCTTTGTCTCTGGTTGTCTCTCTATTTTCATCTATTTCTCTTTCCTCTATCTTTTCCTCTAATACTCTCTTTCTTTGCGTTTTTCAATCTGTTACTCCCTTTCGGAGAGCCTTTGGTATGTTATTGTTGAGATGTTTCTTTTTACTGTTTTAACCCTGGCACCTATCAAATTTTTTATAAAATGTCAGATATCTCCAAATCGGCTATGTTTAGCTATAGGGTATGTTCAATATTTTTGATTTGGAATTCCATGCTATTTTCGAAAATATATAGGATGTTGCATTTAAAATAAGCAAGTTAACATATACTGAAACCAACCAAAAATATTTTCAAAAAATAGATCGCCTGCCAAAATTCAAAATTTCAAATTTATATCCCTATTAGTTTTGGGGAACAGGCTGTCACCGTGAATGACCCTGTATATAGCGTTGAAGCCACTCATTGAATATTTGTGATGTTATTTTAGGAATTTAAGAAAAACACCAAGTGCTATTTCTAATTTCAAATATACGTTTTTTAAACTAAATTTGAAATATACAGGGTGATTCATGTACACTGCAGTAAATGACCTCTTCCTTTTATGGAACACCATATACATTTATATTTTATTGAAAATTCCTTGATGAGCCGATTTCATTGATTTGAGAGTCTAAGACGACTGTAGAACCTAGAGAAACCCTAGATTAATCTAAAAAACTCATATCGGTTTTAGAACTTCTTCTTTCTGTGCCGTCTTCTACCGAAGGTTGGCGACCATCATGTGACAGGTTTCTCTGTTCTGCGCCGCATGAAATATAGCTGAAGCTTCTGGTATTTGGAACCATTCACGCAGGTTTTTCATCCAGGATTGTTTCTTTCTGCCCAATCCTCTCCTTCCTTGTATCTTTCCCTCCATGATAAGTTGCAATAGACCATACTTGTCATTACGAAACACATGGCCCAGGTAGGATGCTTTTCTTTTCTTAACAGTTGCAAGCAATTCCAGATCTTTATTCATTCTTCTCAATACCTCCTTATTGGTTACTCTTTCAGTCCATGGTATTCTTAGTATGCGTCTATATAGCCACATTTCAAAAGCATCTAATTTTCTCATTGTTGTTAGTTTTAATGTCCACCCTTCCACGCCATAAAGCAACGTAGAGAGCACGTAACATTTCGTGGCTCTCCATCGGGTACCAATGCTTAGGTTGCGATTACTCAAGAGCTTTCTCATTTTTATGAATGTTGATCTTGCTATTTCAATTCTGATCTTAATCTCTAAATCAGGGTCCCATTCATCATTTATTGTGTATCCTAAATATTTGTAGCGGTGTACTCTCTCGATGGATTCGGTTCCTATTTGTAAATCGATATTTTGGATATTCCTCCTACTGATCACCATAAATTTGGTTTTCTTTCTGTTGATCTTAAGTCCAAAGTGGTTGCTTATTGTAGTTATTCTATTGAGCATCATCTGTAAGTCTTCGATATTATCCGCCAGCAAGACAGTATCATCTGCATAGCGAAGATTACTGATTGGTACCCCATTAATTTTGATGCCATTATTGTGTTCTTCTAGTGCCTCTACAAAGATTTCTTCAGAGTATAAATTGAACAGCAGTGGTGAAAGGATGCAACCCTGTCTAACTCCCTTAGCGATTACAATGTCTTGACCCGTCATGTCTTCATGCTTAATATTTGCTGTTTGATTCCAGTAAAGATTTTTTATAATCTGAATGTCCTTAGTATCAATTCCCGAAAGTTGTAATAGTTCTATAAGTTTGTCGTGTTTGACGGTGTCAAGGGGCTCTCTTGTTCCATACCCACATCTAAATCCAAACTGTGTGCTACCTAGACGTTGCTCTAATTTTGTTCTTATTCTAGCATGAATAATTCTCAAGAACACCTTTAGTGTGTGACTCATTAAGCTTATAAGGCGATATTCACTGCACTTTTTGGAGTTGGGCTTTTTGGGGAGTGTTATAAACGTAGACTTTAACCAGTCCGATGGAATTTTACCTGTATCGTAAATTTTATTAAAGAGACCTAACATGATGTTCAGGTTGTTCTCATCCATAACTTTCAAAAATTCGACTGGTACTTCATCGCATCCTATTGCTTTTCCTTCCTTTGTTTGTTCTAGGGCTCTTATTACCTCGCTTTTCAATATATTTGGTCCTTCCAAGTCAAGAGTGTTTGTTACAAGACGATATTCGATGAACAAGTTTTTGATGTAAGTTTCCCATATATCTAACTGATATATGAATATATGATATATGAGTTTTAGAACTCTTTAAAAAATAATAGTATTTTAAGAATCTCAAAATTTCACTCTCTATTAATTTACTTATCATGAGTGGTAAAGGTCTTTGAAGAATCTTATCAAGCAGCTTTAAATAAAATATATAAAATGTACCTGTTCCTTTAAAAAAAGTGTACAGCACTTACGTGAATCACCTCCCTATATATTTCAAATTTACGTCTAATAAACGTACATTTTCTATTAAAAATCGACCTCTCTCATACGGTGTAGTCATTTTATCCATTTTCTGCGACTACACAGTTTTTTTTTTGTAGAAATTAGGTTTATCTTTTTATTAACAAATAAAACTTTTTATTAACAATAGAATAATTCATGTATGAATTATTTTTGGTGAAGAATAAGCAATTATGTTGGTATGACCCCTTAAGAATAATGAGTACTGGTTTCTAAAGGGTTTGAATTCTTGTATTTAATCTTTGTCAATGATAATCGGGATTGAAAATGGTGAAAGAAAGCTTAAGTATACGATAACGTTACGGTTTTTATTTTAAAATCTTCACCATGGCTTACACATAATAATTGTGTTGCATAGATACACCAACTGATACTGAACTGTATTATTATACTTCATCGCCTATTAGCAATGTAATTACTAAGCCCTTGCGAAGGCTTTGAAATAAAAATAGAATGGTTTATTTGAAATATACTACTTAGTTAAAACAGATAATTAAAATCGGTAATGAACTTTTTTGTGGCCTAAGACAATGTTCAAGGTAGCTTAGTGTAGTGTAGACTGCCACCACCCCGAAATAAATTTTGTCAGCACCTAATTTCCAAAATTTAATCACCGCTCCACATCTTCAACCATCTTTAAACGTTACTCTTAAATTAAAATATTTTTAATTTATGTTATTTTTTTTTATTATTAAGGTTCTTTGTTGGAGAATCTTATTTCTATTAAAACTGGTCTGATGACCAACCATTAATTTTCTTCTAATAATCTTACAAACTAAACATTTATTAACTAAAGTTCGTCCAACGACATCCTTTAGATTCTTTTCTTTTAACAATTTCACTGGCGCACTATGTCCTGCTTTTACACAGCACACTACACCAGCTCAAATGGTTTGGGTCTCTTCAATCCTCGAACAAAATGTTGGTTGTCCAGCAGCTGAAGAGCTTCTGCATTGATGTGTAGGTGAAGTCTGGCCTCATGTCTGCCAGCAAACCTTTTGATCTCATCTTTAACCATTGGGATGTTAAGGTCTCGATGCAAGTCGGAGTTGCGTATGTACCATGGAGCGTCTACTATGTTACGCAGCACTTTGTTCTGGAAAGTCTGAATGGTTTTAATATTACTATTTCTGGCACAACTCCAAAGTTGAGTACCGTATAACCAAACTAGTTTTAAAATCTGATTGTAAATTAGTATCTTATTATGTATTTTCAACTTAGAATTTTTTCCAAGCACCCAATAATGCTGTTTATATTTCAAACCAAGTTCGATTCTTTTCTTCTTCACATGTTCTTTCCACCGGAGCTTGGCATCCAGGGTCATGACTAGGTACTTGGCGTTATTCTCATTGGGTACAATAGTACCATTAATATTCAAGGACGGAGGGTTAACTATGATTTATGTTATTGAGTAAAAATGCAGAAGAAAAGGAAAAGTATAGTATAGTTTTTCTTTTCTGCTTGAATCTGATACTAAAAAATTAAATTGAGGTATTTTTCAAACAAACTTTTATTTGATATAAAAATAGACGATACAAATAATTATATTCCACATGATTTGATGACGTACTCTAAATAAAACCGAATTAACATAAATACCGGAACCAAAAAGCGATAAAAGGGACGGACGCCACTTTTTGTGATAAGGTGAAAGTGGAAATAAGGTAACTGGGGGTAATAAGGCCCAGCAGATATTAAGGCCCATGGCTAGTTTGTCAAGAGAAATCTGATTATAAAATATGTAGCGCCATCTACCAATAAGCGATAGTATTAACGTTTCTGGCAACGTATTCATATTCACTTTTTACGAGCGGCAGAACCTGTTATTTGCTATTACGTTGTATTGTAGTATTTGTTATAAGAAATTCGACATTTCGGTAGGCAAATTAACTTGCTTTAAACATTTGTAGGGTTTTTGTATAATTTGCATGATTATCTATATACTATTTAGTTTCATTACACGTGGCGTTTCGGTTCATATCAGGTTTTTATGTTTTATAACCTCCAATTTGAGCCTCCAATAAATGTGGGCCTTAATATATGTATGTGCAGATTTTAAGGCCCAGCAGGGTATTTTTAAAGTTTTACTTCTTGACATTCATTTGTCAATAATTTTGGTTTATATTATATTATAGCATAGGCAAGACCCTTTTCTATATTTTGTAGCTATATATTTTTTAAAAAAGTCTCACATTTTCTGTTGTATTTTAATTGGTTTTTCTTAGGTGGGCCTTATTACCACCAGGTACCTTACATGTTTTTCTGTAAACATCCAGACAAAATGAATACGAAGCTGAGCTGAAATAACAATTTGTTATAATAATACTACATCGGATTATTTCTTTGCGTGACAGGAGTCGCTATCCAAATAAGGGTTGTAAAGTAAATATATATTTACGAACTGGAAAGCAAAAATATGTTGCTTTTGTACGGGTTGGCGCCACACCACAGTCATTGAATTGTTACCCTAAGGTATATTACGCTCATAAGTTACCTACAAAATAATTTCTATAGGCACAAAAACCCCTTATTTACGGTCAAGTGTGAACGAAAGCCGCAAACAGAATTGATCAATCAAATTCTCGAGAAAGCCATTAACTTTTCTTTCGCACCAAGCCCAAAGGGACCTTTTTGTGTTTAATACACTGGAGCTCCACTATTCGAAATTTCAAGAAGTGTTACAACAAAGTGCATTCACTAGAAGTGCCCGGCTATTTTTATGCTAAACGGCAAGAAATACACAAAAGCCACCAGAATAAGAAGCGCCGTTGTAAATTAACCGAGTGACAGTCAAAAAGGATCCAGACTTAAACGACTTGGGAATTGTTGGCAAACTTTCAGCTCGCACAGGACCGGTTTATGATGAAGTGCGTTTTTTATTTATTCTCTCTTAATATAAACTATATTTACTTAACCTAAATATCAAGTAATTTTTTGTTATATAACTACACAGGATACATTTAAATAAATAAGCACAAATAATGATACCAGTCAATCTTGAGATTGAAATATAACTATTGACCTAAACATACTTAGTCCAAAGTTGCTTCGTAGGGTTGCTACCAAGCTGTAGGGTGTTCAAGTTAAATATTAAAAACATTGGTTCTGTTTTTGGAATTAATGAATATATTCCTTTTAAATTTGACAGAGGATGCCCCAGCATAGTGCTATAGTATAACAAAAGTTTTTAGTTTAATATGTATGTCCAGTGGCGGGTAAAACCAGTAATACATGACTGATCCTTGACCTTTTATGGATCCTTTTCGAAATTAAAAATGTTACGCCACTGACTAAATTAAAAACACAGCATTATTGAACCTCGCAATGGATTTATAAAAATTTTGCTCGAATCCTACGACACTTTGGACTTTATCTCGCAATGTGCAATGTTTTACCATAAATCGATACATGATTTTAAAAACGTCGTATTTACGGATCTATACATTATTCGAGATAAAGTAAAGAGTAATTTTTTTAGTGAGCCGATTGCGAGGTTCGATAAAGCAATATTTTTAATTTAGGCAATGGCGTAACATTTTTTTCCGAAAAGGGTTCAAGTAATACAAGTTGCTCAAAGGAAATACGTATTCAACTAAAATTTTGTGACACTGAAGCACTATCCTGTGGTAGGTAACATATGTCAAATTCGAAATGATGAGGGAATCATTATCACAAACATAAAATATATATTTTTTATTTTCAACTTGAATACCTTGTAACCTGGAAACGAAGCAACTTGTAACTTGAGCACAGAAATAAAGACTATAGAATAGAAAAGTCTTGTACAAGTATGTACTGTGATATTTTGAAGACCGCAAGTGGAGGATTTGGTTTCGGATTCGGATTCTGCTAAGTTCACGTTTGATGACGGAACCGAGTTTCTTCATATACTTAACTTTTACTTCAAGAAAAGAAAAACAAAAAACAGACAATTCAGTTTATATGTATCTTGCTTGCAGTTTATATGTAAATTGTTTGCAATTTATATGTAAGTAGCTGACTTTATATGTAACTTCATTGCTTTATATGTAACTTATATACGATCTACTCAAAGCCCAAACTCTTGTAATCACAGAAATCGTATAAATGGAAATATACTTTCTCCATTCTATAGTCTTTATTTCTGTGAACTTGACTCAACTGTGAACTATGGTATATTTTAGGCATAAAATTGTCTGGTATCATTTGTGCTACTTAATTTTGATATACCTTGTATCAAACGAAATTAAATTGATATATTAAAAAAACAAACTATGCCTAAACTCAGTAGATCAAATATGGCAAATAATTTGGTGTGAAGATAACACTGACGTAGTTTTCCACATAACACCAAAACACTATAGCGGACTCGACGCCCGTTTCGCCGACCAAGTTGGCATCATCTAGACATGATTAAAACTCATGATCATCTCCAGGCCAACTTGGTTGGCAAAACGCGCGTCCAGGGCAGTATAGTGTTTTGGTGTTATGTGGAAAACTAGTCAGTGTTATATTTATGCTGACAAAACAATAAAGTTGAAGCAATTTTGCTACCGTCATTAAGGTGTAATTATCTGAACCGGCCTATTTTATTTTTGAAAAAAGTCTAATGTGATTAATTGAACTGCTCTAATTTAACAATATCTGCACTAATACTAATATATAGGCACTACTTTTCTCAAACTGTTAAATATCTGAAGCAATATGTATAGTAACTAATTAATTTAATATTACAATCATTTTAGTCATTCAACATTTTCATCATATTCTACTGTAAATTCGGATCAAATTTGCCCTATTTATTGAAAATGTAATTATTATTTTTTTATAAATAATACAGTGTTTCCTTTAGTATATTAATTTAACAGAATTATAGAGGTGAAACATTAGATATTTGATCAATAATAATTTTTAATTGAATTGCACAAAGCTTAACTTTAAAGGATGATCTATCTGATGAAGATAGAAGGATTAGACATAATGATGGTTATTAAAAAATACACATGTCAGAAAATTACAAGGAATTACAGAAAATTTGTATAATGTGTACCTAATTACTTACATTTTATACTAAAACTACGTATTCCGCTTGGGGGCAGTCTTCATAAAATGTAGAAGATAGGAGAAAACCATTAGGTGACACTGGAGACTGGAGAATACGACAATTCCTTTGTGTAGTCTGCAGATGATGTTCTGCGATGAGAAAAGTTTTACTAGAAATTATATTTTTTATTGCATAGTCATCGTCGCATTAAGGAATATGAAATTTAACTATGAAAGAAGCAGTTCATGCTGTACCACGCCCGACACTAATAAAGTCGACTGTTGCTGTACACTACTACCTACTTAATGTTATGGTTATGAGATTATAGTAAAATCTCACTGGGCAAATTTTAAGTTGAAGTTTAATACATTGCTGTTAAAGTTAAATTCTTTTACTAATGAAAATTCTAAATAGGTTACTTAGGCTGTATAAGCACGTAGTCGAAATAAAGCAATTTAAAAAAAATATCCCAGTCTAGTGACGTTTGAAAAATCGGAATTTAACCTTTGAATAATACTCGAATATTGATATAATTATGTAAATTATTTTATAGATTTACACCTTTTTAAGATCTTTGCACCTTTCGGGGCAAATTTTATTAAATATTTTCAAAATCTCGACACTATTATTTCCATATCAATCAAATATACAAGTGTCTTTATAACCGTAGTGTGAACTAAATTAGAAACAGAGAGACGGCAAAAATATAGTTCCCTGAGTCCGGTTCTGATAGGCAATCCTAGCGAAACAATCAACATATTTTTGTGTCTGCAGTTACCTAATTAACTTAAATAGAGAAAAATAACCTAAAAACGAGGAAGTGTAAATTTTAATGGCATATAATTAGATCAAAAGTATTTTTTAAATTTACTACAACGTACCTAAATGAGCCGTTTGATGGTTAAGAATGGTACATTAAAAAACATAATATTTTATTTATTTTTAAAGTATTGTCTTTAATAAGATGTATCGTTTTATATTTCGAAACGGTTTCATAGATACTATTTGAATCTGAGAAAGTAACAAATTTAGCAAAAATACGTAATGCTAATAATAATAATCTTTCTACATCTCATCCTAGTTATCACTAGAACGACTATCAGACACATCTAGAAATCCATTACCAAAAATGATTACTGAAGTAAAAAATGTACTTAAATCCTGCAACAACCCTATGACTCCAGCTTTAAATAGGAAGTTACATGTATCTAATTCAGGTGTTGTACTGTTTGCCTAAGATTCATAAACCAGGAACGTCGGTGTGTCCTATTGTTTCATCAATTGGATCGCCGACATACCACCTATCAAAATGGTTAATAGGTCGAAAGGTCGAAGGTCGAAAAATTTACCCATTGCACCATCTAGTTTTTCTGTTATTAATTCCAATGATTTCATTAATAAGGTGAAAAATTGCAGTTGCAAGAAGCTGAGGTTTTGATTTCCTTTGACGTTTGTTCATTGTTTCCAAATGTTTCTATACCACAGACTTTGGACTACCTTGGGGATCTACTCGAATCAAACAATCTCGGTCAAGATGTAGTAAAAGAACATCTTCAACTCACTAAACTTTGCATGAAACAAAATTGCTTTCGATTCAATGGTAATTTCTTCGAACAACATGAGGATACACCAATGGGTAACTCTTTGTCATCATTTATTGCCAATCTCTTCATGAACAGATTTGAAACGGAGTCAAAAGAAGAATTCGAGTATTTCTCCAGAGTTTGGTTTAGACATGTGGATGATATCTTTGCTGTGTTTGATACAAAAGTCCCTGATATTAACAACTTTGTTTCTAAATTGAACAGTCGTTTTCTGTCAATTAAATTTACATATGAAATTGACCACTCTTGACAACTATACCATTCTTATATGTTTTAATAAAATTAGAAATAGTAAAATGCCCCTTTAATGCACCCTAGGAACGTCCTGGAAGTGATCCTGGAGGAGATCAAGGCAAATAAAGCCACCTGACAACTATCAATGCATGTCGACGAATAACAATACAGATCCGATAAAACTTTTAAGATAGAAATAAATAAAACGAATATAATAAAATAATATAAATATTGCTTTTCAATATTTCGGTAAGTTATCGTCGACAAAGTGACGTCCTCTCCAGACGTGGTTTTGTTTGTTCTTGTTTTTGAATAACAAATATCTAAGTTCACAAAATAAAATTATATCTACCACAGATGTCGGTACTCCCAAAACTTTGCTTGACCTCTCTATTTTAGTAAACTATCAATAAACCCGTGTATGTTTCATGTTTTCCATCGAATATCTGTTGTTTGATCGCTTGTCTGTCAGCAGACTATAAAATTTTTACGGGATGTAAATAATACTTCTACCTGTTATTATAACATAATAAAAACACATAGATCTTAATATTAAAACACGATGCAAATTTTGTAAAGAAATGTTTGCGGCTAATCGGGAACTCATATTAAAAATCTGAGGAAAACGTCTATTCAAAGTCATTGATCAAAATAAAATGTCAAAATAATGGCAAAAAATGCATAAAGGTGTAGCACATAAGAAACAGAACGATCGGTATTTACGAAAATATTTGTCATAAAATATTAACTTTTTCACTAGCCCACCTGCTATAGACACCTGATATATCAGTTCCTCCTGTAGACGATTAGAGTTAGCTAAAAATATCTATAAGTAAATAATACACTATACCGGTAAAACCGGGCAACTTTGACACTTCGGGTAACTTCAATATCAGGCGAAGTTGGATGACTGGCGTTGAATTGCCGAGTCCATGAGCCTCTCCACTTGACTGCTTCAACTTCAGTGAGAGGTGAGAGTGAGAACTTCAATAATATCGGTACGGCTCTTCTACATTTATATTTTGTCGTTGGTAAGACCTATGATGGTAAGCAAATGTGAAGTTAAGGTTGACAGTTGTGCATACCTGGTGCTGAAGGGTTTACCATTGCAGAAATGTCTAGAAAAGTGCGAAAAGTGGAAGGACGTAGTTATCAGAGGTACAACAATGAAGATATCGAAAATTCACGAAAATTCATTGAAGGATTCTGTGGGAAGGCATTACGGAGGCAGCGGCGAGCAGGAAACATGTTGTGCCGCGGGTAACCCTTTTAGACAAGTTCCATAGACAGCACATGCACCTAGTGGGCCGCCCAATAGCGCTAAAACCTCGCAAGAAGCAATTATTGTCGATACAAAAAATTAATTAGTGAAATGGTCGTATCCACTGTGTAACCTGGTATGCATTTATGTTGTTAAACATCCATACTTCATGTTGTTAACTGTCCTTATACCAACGTTTGTTTGCGTTATGTTTTACATTTTACGCTTTAAGAATTCGTTTTTTATTCAAGAAGAATATTATTTCAGTTTTAATAAAGCTTTTTAGTTAAAACTGTTTTGGGTGGTAGGGAAATGTTCTATAGACTTTTATTTACAATGTTAGGTGTCGAAATTGCCTTAATACGTAGTCTAATACTTCCATATATCGTATAAATTAGGGAGATGTCGACGTTGGGCGCAACTGCGCGCAACTTCGACACCAAATAAAACACCCCCCACCCCGCAAATGGGTCAACATTTTCAAATAAAATCCATCGTATGCAGATGCATACGCATTCGATGCAGAATTTCCACATTGAGCACGTCCGAAACTCACTTGCTTGAAAAAAAAATTTGGAAAGATGTAAATCTAAAAAAAGTGTCGAAGTTGCCCGGTTTTACGGTAAAAAATAGGAAAAAGGAAGCTCTACTGTTTATATCATCTGACAATCAACTCTTATTCAGTCTGAAAAGAAAATTAGGTGTCATTAACAAAGTAACAGAACTTATCAACCCACATCCAATAACCACGTACATTCCGAAGATAATAAGGTATAGTTTAAAACCGACTCACTGTGGATAACTTCTAATTTAAAGGTGATAAATTTTAGCAGGACAGGTCCGACCTAATGAAATAATATTTGTATAGGGTTTTCGAGCTTTTTAATGCCACAAATAACGATTTTCGAGATGTTTCTATAATTGGGTAAAATAAAAATGAAAATTGATAAAATGAAAAAAATAACTTACCGAGAGGTTAAGTTTTTAAATATTAACTAACAGACAAATGCAACAGCAAGTTACGAATATAAAAACTATAGACGAATAAACCTGGACGATGTGAAAAAATAAATATTTCGCAAACTTTCTTTGAATACCTTCAATACTAGCAATATTGTACTTCATAGCAAGGACTCAAAACTATCCTTGCATACTCCAGTGTTGAATAATGTAATTAAAGTAGAGGTTTCACGGAAACCACGAGAATATCTAATAATAAAATCTAATGATCAATACGCTGAGGAAACCAGTATTTCTATGTGCTCAATAAAACTAAGTTTGCAATCAAAAATTACTCCGGGAGTTTTAATTGACATTAAACGGATTAGACTTATATTATTCAAAGTATAGTTGTATTTATCAAGTCGGTGGGCCAGAGTTTAGGATCTGATCGTTCAAATCAGAGGTCATGAGTTCGAATCCCAAACAATTTTTAATTAAATTATTTACTCGTACATTAAGGGTTGTTCGCGGGGATGGGTTGTCTACCATCCATGGATGTTAATGTGAAAGATGAACATCGATTGATGCTTGACTCCTTCTAACTAATGAGGTTCCTGAGACTTAAATGCGGCCTACTGAATAATAATATGCAGCCCCCTCGCTCACTCTTGAGTCTCAGACTAAACCCTTCCTGGCTAATGCTTGTGATTTGAATAAGGGGTAGAGATATCATTACTATTTTTATTATAATTATTATTTATCTTTGATTAATTTGCGTCTTGTGAATAAAATTATATTACACTTACCAATTTTTTAAGGCAATTTGTTTTCCAAATACCATTTTTCAATTTTGTTTAAATCTCACTCGAGCATACTACAGTCAGAAATAAATCACACAGTATAGTAAATTTGTACATCTGCATAGAGCAACGAGTCGCGAGAGGTTGATATTGGTATCATTTATAAATATAATAAAAAAATAGAGGACCAATAACGGAACCTTGGGGAATCCTTAGCTGAAGTTCGAATATTACAGACCGGAATCCATGATACTGTATGACTTCTGTTGGATATATAGTTATATAGGAAAGTTACGCAATTACTTCGAAAACCAAACTGAGAATTTTTTCAATAATATATAATGGTCCAGCCTGTAAATGCTTTAGCGAAATCTGTATAAACGACATCAACCTGCTCCTACTCACCTGAATCCATAAGTTCGGACAAATATTGTGTATTATTTGTTAAATTTGTAACAGTAGAGCTCCCAGATTAGATTAGATTTATATAGGAGTCAGCCCCCTGGCCTGGTCCACCGCGACCTAGAAGATCTATTGTGGCACTCCCAACCTATTTAGAGCACTCTGTCCAGCTTTGTCATTAGAGCGCCCAGATAAAAAGCCATGCTAAAATATTGGTTGAGAAATTGGTTGGGAAAACTGAGAATATATGATATTGTTTAAGACGATTTCAAATAATAAATATCTTACCAAAATTGTTAATTATTTTACTTATTGGTTAATAATTTTCTATTTCTGGCTTACTTCCTTGTTAGATTTTCTCTTCACTCCTAATTATAAAACTCGTTTAAACAATTATTTTTTTGTTCATCATTATCAGCTCAAAACATATCAGCTTGACAATTTAACCGATTTGTTAAAGTTATATTAAAACTCGCAAATTTTGAACACATAATTAGAAACTAATTTAAATTGATATTTTAATATTGACTTCAACCAGCTTGCATTTGCTCGCCCCTTTGGAGTGTTAAGATACAATTCCAACATTTACTTTAACAAAACTCCATACGTATTTTTAAATAACTGAAGTGTTTAACCTGTCTTACATTGTAACTGGAATTAATTACAAAATGCATTAAAAAATAACTTGAAAGTGCAGTAACACGTTTGTTACGCTATATTTTTTAACTTATCGCCGTTTCTAATTCGTTTTGCTGACCTTACCATTACTGGGATAATTGCATTGCATTGCAGAGATTATTAGTTGAATCATCACCACACAAGGAAGTGATTGTTCCAACCATTCATAGGTCACAATTGAATCGATTGATCTCGGAAGCAGAAAGATTTGGCACCACTTCTGAACAACTATCATCTCTTCTTGTAGTCCATCTATGGTCAAAACAGGAATCCAAGCGGTGCACGTATCAGTTATAAAATTATTTATATGATGTTAAAGGGCCAAAAACATTTATTTCCTTCCTAGTAGATACATAAGTATGTAATCACAGTAAATCACACTACTCTAGGCAATGTTGAAGTACATCAAAATTAAAAAAATATATATATATATATTTCTGTAAAATAACATGGTTGCCCCTTACGACGTGCATAGATAGCTGAAATGTTTATTTTATAGACTATTGTTCATACACATACAGGTGTTCATAAAATAATATTATTTTTTATAATTAATTACTTCTAAATAATAAAAATAATTAATTATTTTAATTACGTCAACCAAGGACTCTTTGGATTGTGTGTTCGTAACACCAATAAAATTGTATTGCAACAATATCGCGCTGTGTATAACTGGAATTTAAGAAAATTACAGTCATATCTTCGTTTTTCATAATTTTTTAAATTATACAGCTTACTCACTGCTCAAGGTAGTGGTTTTATACGTTTATGACCGCAAATTCCATATGCTTATATAAAGGAAGTCACATGTAAATTGCCGTCCAATTTTCTGGTGAATACTGTGTTCAAGATTAACATTATACTTGAGTTTTTACTATAATTTCAACAGTTAAAACATAGTACGTTCTAACCAAAACATGACGTTAACGATTATTTGTTTAGTTAAGTATGATATTGCTATATATTTGAACTTAGGTAAGGTTATAATATAAGGGATATATTAAAGTAAGGGATACATATTAAATAATTTGACTTTCTGGTATTAATTAATTTGGAAAATATGGTAATAATAATGAACGTTAATTTGTTATGGGCATATTTCGGAATACATTTTTCACATCTGGCTAGTATTTTAAAAAACCTTGTAGTATTTCAATTTGATATGGTATATTTTTTGTACAGCTGTAATTAAAAGTGACGTTTTTAACAGCAGCCAATTTCAAAAGTTGACGTTTATAAGGAAGCGTGTTAAAAACATTTTTAAAACCAGTAGTGATATCTTAACTTTTGTTGTAAAAAGCAATAAGGGTAGGTACTAATTTATTTTGAAAAGTACAATTTTCACTCCAATTTTGAGTTGGAGCAATCTGCTCCTGAGTTGGAGCTAGTAGTTGTGAGAATTGTTTCAGCAATCAGCAATAGCATTTTTATTACTAAAGCTGGCAAGGTGACTGGCGATTCAAGGGCGCCGACCGAAATACCGACATACAACCGAGATACAAACGAAATACAGCCTATTGCTTCGGAAGCAATGGCATCGCATTCTTCCCTTTCCAGTTCCTCTGTTGGAAAAAACAAAAAAGAAAACCGACTATTATCCGATCTGGATGAAATACCCACCACGATAATGCCAATTGTGCGTTATCCCGGATCCGCCTCTCTTATTTTGTCATCTACTACTCAAATCCCATCTCTAATGGAAAGTGATCGGTGATCTAATAAAATATTTTTGTAATTTTCCCGTTGTTTTCTCGACTTCAATCTGGCTTGGTCGGTTCTGGCCTAGTCTGGCCTGGCCTGTTCTGGCCGGGCCTGACCTGTTCTGGCCCGGCCTGGCCTGGTCTGGCCGGGCCTAGCCTATTCTGGCCGATCCGGGCCATTACTGTCAAGAGGTCCTGGCTTTAATTGTGCCAAACGTTCGGTGAGTGTATCTGGCCTGGCCTGGCCTGGCCTGGCCTATACTCTGTCGGGCCGGGCCTGGCCTGGCCTGAATTTTATAAAATGTCGCAGCTCTACTTCATATTACCTACAGTACTGTCTATTGGTATATTGGTTATTAATTAACTGATATTTTTTGTCCCGATGTTTTATATTCTAATGTTTAAAGTATACAATTAAATTATTTCAAGCCTTTCTATTAGAAGTTGACAGTTATTCCTTTGTCATGGTCATTATTTATCTTATAAGTATATCTAGAATTGCTCCCGAGTATTATTAATAAATTAAATGTATATGAGGCTAAATAATAGGTATAAAGAAAACTAAATTGTCCTTAAATTATTTTGCTTGCTACGCCTATGTAGCGAGTTCATTAAGATAGTCAAAGTGGCCTGAAAACAGGATAGCATGAGCGATAACGCAGTTCCAGGCACGTCTTAAAACAACCACGAATCTAGAAGCATGCCACTTATGAACTTTGGTCCTCCGAGAAAGATTTTCTACGACTTGGGAAATCAGAGTGTATATATTTTCCAGGGCTGGGGATGTCAGTGCCATCAGCTTATCGCCAAATTAGAAGTTTTGTGCTTTATATCCAAGATTTCGGATGAATATAAGACAGCACAAGCCGATATTGATTATCTCACTGGGAGCATCTCAACAATAAGATGGATCCACTCTTACTAAATATTTTTTTTGTCCTAAACATCATATTATCGGGTAGGATATATTCAACGGGTTTACACGGAATCTCTATTATTTTCAACATGAAGTAACAGCTGTTTGCACCTTTTTATCTGATTGTTTTTCAAGTTATAACAATAGGCATGGCAACAATTGAGAGCGTCAGACAGTGTGACGTCACACTGGCATCCTTGTTTACCCTTGTATTATCCTTGTTTACCCTTGTACTATCCTTGTTTACTATTCCATTATCCTTGGTTACCCGTGTATTATCCTTGTTTACCCTTGTATTGTCCTTGTATTATCGTATTATCCTTATATTATCCTTGTATTATCCTTGTATTCTCCTTGTATTCTCCTTGTATTATCCTTGTATTATCCTTGTATTATTCTTGAATTATCCTTATGTGTCGTTATGTTATCCTTGTTTATCCTTCGACTGTCTGGCGGTCTCAACTGTCGCCATTCCTACTTATAACTGATATCCGGTACCTTCCTAAATATGGTATTAAATGCAATAAATCAAATTCTCTGTTAAGATGTTTGGAACGTAACTAACAAACTGTTGTGATAATAATTCCTTTAATTTTTGAGACCTTTAGAATTCAGTTTCTTTAGTTTTTAATGATAAGACTATTTCCATATCCATATCATTTCTGTCATGTACGATAATTTTATTGAAGAGATTGTCCTTATTGCGTGCAAAAGTGCAAATGAAATAAGTACTTACAAACTCTGGAAAATAGTTTCTCTTCCGTTATTCTTAAAACTGATCCAGCTAAAAGGTAAGTTATTTAATTTTACAGTTTTGTAATAGGACTGAAACTTACAGTATACCGCGTATTCCACATAAAAGTCCTCAGCCTCGTATGTCGACAACGGAAATATACATTTTGATTTTGAATTAGAGATGGCGCTGAAGTCGAAAGAAATTTTTCGTTGGCAGGAACTTTGCAACAAGGTTTATCCGATATCTTGTTCAACTCTAAACAATTTTTGTTAAATAACTATTTTTCAAAAACTTAATAGTTTCAGAGATATTGGGCTCTTCATTTGGTGAGGTCCAAACTCAAGTGTATTTTAGAGTTTCTAGTTGTTACCGTATATAATGAAACAATAATTATCCAAGTCAATTTAATAGTTCTTTTTAATTTGGGACGCTCAATAATTTTCGAGAAAATTGAGATTGTTATGGGTGCTATCTATTTTTCACTCCCTAGGACCCATTTCAAGTCAGTGATTTTTATACTGAGTAGTCTATGTGAGATGATTATTACGTGTAGCAAAGGAGAATTTGGGACGCTCAATACTTTTCGAGAAAATTGAGATTGTATAATCACCCTCTGGGGCCCATTTCAAGTCGTTCATTTTATACTGATTAGTCTGTATGAGCTGTGTATTACGTGTACTAAAGGAGAAGTTGGGACGCTCAATAGTTTTCGAGAAAATTGAGATTGTATGTATTGGGTGCTAGTTTTTCACCCCCTGGGACCCATTTCAAGTAATTAATTTTTATACTGAGAAGTCTATGTGAGGTGGGGATTACGTGTACCAAAGGAGAAGTTGGATAATTATTGTTTCATTGTATAAGGTAATAATTCGAGACTCTAAAATATGCTTAAGTTTGGGCCTCACCAAATGAAGAGCCCTATATCTTTGAAACTATTAAGTTTTTGAAAAATAGTCATTTGACAAAAATTATTTAGAATTGAACAAAGTATCGGATAAACCTTGTTGCAAAGTTCTTGCCAACGAAAAATGTTTTTCGACTTCGGCGCCATCTCCAATTTGCTCTGAAAAAAAATTAAGTTGAACTCCGTGACGAAGCCATAGATGAGCTCTATTAACTGTTTTTTTTTTCAAAATCTAAATATATCTTTTCGTTGCCGAGATGCAAGGCTGAGGACTTTTATGTGAAACACCCTATACAGGGCGCCCTATTTCTTGACCCGTTGCATGGGTAACTTTTTTATTAGTAGAGATACAAAAACGCTTAAATGAGCAAATTAGTGCAGTTTCGTATTAGTAATTCTACGGTAAGGCGAAAAATTATATACGGGGGAAGGTTGAAAAGTTATTGACAAAAAACGAAAAATCCAATTTTTCTATTATCCCTCGTAGCTCGTTCATTTGAAGAGTTAGAGAAAAATGCTTCACATGTTTTTTGCAGTATTTTTCATGTAAAATGACATGCACTTGCTACTTTTTATATATCTCTTAAAATGGTTGAGAATCACAGTAAAATATATATTTTTTAAATGTAATGGATAGGTGGCTGTGACATTAACCGAAAGTCCCCTTTTTTCTCTTTAAGATGATATAACATAGTCCATATTTTATCCTTACAAAAGTAATAATAATCGTTGTTTTTAAAGAAAGTTTATTGTCACATCAAGAATGCTATGGATTATGGAACAAAAGAATGTTTTGAGAACAGAAATTATTAATTAATTAATTATATTGAAGTAAATGTTCGAAATGACCACCATCCTGTTGGATACATAGTAAGTAACGTTTCTGGATACTTCTTAAAACATTATTTATTGTATGTCCATGTATGCTTCTAATTGCATCTTGAATCCTAACTTTTAGATCCTCTATATCTAGAGGAGCTGTCACATAAACTTTATCTTTCAATAACCCCCAAAGAAAGAAATCTAAGGGGGTCAAATCAGGTGTTCGCGCTGGCCAGTCGATATCCATTCTATTTCCTATAACATTATCAAACTGTTCATGTAAATATTGTTTTACCTCGCGGGAATTATGCGCAGGTGTTCCATCGTGTTGGAAGTATTTAAGATTTCTAAAAATATGAAGTGGTAATTCATTTAAATATTCCTCTGTTAGAGTATTCCTTAGAAAATGAAGGTAATTATTCGCATTCAAATTATCTTCGTAAAAATATGGGCCAATAATTTTGCCACAAAAAATTCCACACCACACATTTATCCCAAATTGACGTTGATTTCTTTTTTCAGAAACAAGATGTGGATTTTCTCGGCACCACATTATGTTATTATGGCGGTTAAAAATACCATTGTTGGTAAATCTACTTTCATCACTGAATAAAATCTTTTTCCAGAAGTCTAGATCCTCTTCGCATTTTGAAATGTACCATCGACAAAATTTCATCCTTCTTTGATTATCAGCTGGATATAAAGTATTGCATATGGAATAATGATAAGGCTTTAAATTGTTACCTTTTAAAATAGCTCTTACAGTCTCTCTTTTCTTGGAAGTGTTGCAGTGATGTGCAATTTCTGCAGTTGAAGAATCAGGTTTAAAATTTACATAAGCCAAAACATTTATTTCAGTGTCTTCATTGAAGTTTCTTTCATACTTAGGCTTTGAAAAAGAACCGTATAATCGTATACTATTTTCCAGCTGTCTAAATATTCTATGATGGGGTTGTCTTCGTTCCATGTAAGTTTCAAAATAAAGATTCGCTGCAGCTTGTGCATCTCGATCTTGGTTATAATAACAAAATAGCATATCATTTTTCTCTTCGTTGGTGTACATATTTGCAACACTATTATTTTGTATGCAGTATTAATAATAAACAATAAACTACTTAACAAAAACTAAAAATGTCACTTATGATCTGTCAATAATTAAATGCCAACTAGACGTTTTTAAAAATATCAGGAATCTTATTTTTTGTTTTATTTCCATAGCATTCTTCATGTGACAATAAACTTTCTTTAAAAACAACGATTATTATTACTTTTGTAAGGATAAAATATGGACTATGTTATATCATCTGAAAGAGAAAAAAGGGGACTTTCGGTTAATGTCACAGCCACCTATCCATTACATTTAAAAAAAATATATTTTACTGTGATTCTCAACCATTTTAAGAGATATATAAAAAGTAGCAAGTGCATGTCATTTTACATGAAAAATACTGCAAAAAACATGTGAAGCATTTTTCTCTAACTCTTCAAATGAACGAGCTACGAGGGATAATAGAAAAGTTGGATTTTTCGTTTTTTGTCAATAACTTTTCAACCTTCCCCCGTATATAATTTTTCGCCTTACCGTAGAATTACTAATACGAAACTGCACTAATTTGCTCATTTAAGCGTTTTTGTATCTCTACTAATAAAAAAAGTTACCCATGCAACGGGTCAAGAAATAGGGCGCCCTGTATAGTAGAAATTTATTGCAGTACTGAATTATTTTGTTATTTAACGTCAGGCCAATTACCGACGCCAAAAGACGAGCAACCCCCAACCGGGAAATTTTGCCGAACCCCCACTTTTTGCAGTGGGGTAGGGATCTTTTACATACTTGCATCTCATTTCATAAACAAGGGACCTCTGGCTTTACATCTTATTTACACAAACACCGCGTAAGTTTGAACAGTTTCTGTGTATTCACCGACGTATCAAGATGCAGGCAGGCCTTAAGCGTACTACCAATGTTGACACCATCTATAATAGAAAACAAATATGATAAATTATACTGAGATCTAACCATACAAACTAATAAAACGGTAGCTCACAATAGATAAGATATAACAGAGATAAAATAAATAGAATCATTACCTCGTTGACATGACAATTCCATGTGACAAAAACATAGCTAATAAATATCTCTTAAATTTATTTATTATACATTAATTGGATGGGGAATTAAAAAATCCAAAATATGTATTGCAATTTATTGTGTCCCATTTAAAATAACGAAGTTAATGTCGACTTCCGGTATAACCGGAAGTGGTAGAAACTTCAAAATATTTTCATTAAGTAGATCATGGCCTACTTTGACTTCACCTGAAATTTCAAATTAAGAGCTTCATCCATTCTCCAGATACTTCTAATGTACCGTCACCCTGAGACCCCCTGTATGGACAAAGACTGAAGTCAAAATTCCATGAGCATGAAGTATGTGACAGGTAACTGTCATAAATAAATCGAATACGTAGATGTTAAAACATTCAGAAGTTAGTAAACTTTACATAGTAGAAATAATATTTATTATTTAAATCATAAGAAAACAATCACTTGTCAGTAAATTTGGCGACGCCAAGTAAATAAATATAATATATTTAAAATATTTATATATTTAGACTGACAATGAGAACCGCGTGTGTTTGTTTTCATTATTTTAAAACCGCATAATGATTCACTTTTTATAAATTTGGAATAAATAATAAATATGCGCAATGAGCAATAAACAATTTCATGTGAGTTTAAGAATTATAAAAGCTGATCAAAACGCTCTTAGAATAGCTTGTTGCTGGCCCAAATGTGTATACTATCTACATATTATTTGTTAAAATATACATCCCGTCCCCGTCTTTTAAAATCTGTTCAGAGACGAACATTCACATCAGGGACTCCTTGTTCTCAGCCACTATAGGTCAATCGTCCATAAACCTGACTTCTCGTGTTTAAGTAGTAGTTTATTTAATTTAATCTTGAGTAATAAGTACATGCAAAAAACATATAATTAGCTAGTATAAGTGGGTATTAAAATTATAATAGGAGAAGCAGTGGTTAATCATTTTATTTAATTTTTCGTCACACCATAATGCTGCTTCTTAATTTTATAGCATTTCCTAAGATAATTCCGTGAGATAGTACATGATAATTATTAAATACGACCTCCTATGTAATAAATAATAAAAGGTTAGAATGTAATCAATAAAGAAAATGATGTTTAATAATTATATGAGTTATTAGGGATAATATAACTAATAAGATTATACTAATTATTAATACATTAGTATTTTATTAGCTGTAGTTATACTTCGCCTATAAAAATTCACAGATTTCGCAATCCTTGCGATCATCGGGGACATTGGAAATGTAACACCACATAATTATAAGCGCGCCGATAATACAGGGTGCGGCAACATAACTTCCTTTTTTCAAAAACTTAATAAAACCCATTGTATGAATCAGAACATTTTTATTTGTTTTTTTATAATGTAGGCGCATGCCTAAAGTTTTGTTGTACATAGTTTTAAAGATCGAATCAAATAGGTGACGTCCCTCATTCTCCATACACTGAGTAAAACGATTTCTGGCGTTTGTCATGACTCTTGCCAGCATAGCAGGCGTTACGTTGGCAATTTCTTCCGGGATTTTGGTCTTCAACTCTTGTAGGGTCCTTGGACGGTTCACATAAACACGGGATTTCAAAAAACCCCATAGAAAAAATCACAAGGGGCCAAATCAGGAGAGCGTCCTCAGAAACGACTTCGAAAAGAACCTGACACGCGTTCATCCGAGAATTGAAGTCACGTGCAGAAAGCTCCTGCATAATCGCCATCTTGTAAGGATGGAAATGAAGATCATAATGAAGAATTCTCCTCACAGAACGATCGGAAAGTCCAAGGGCAGACGCATGTTTGCGCGCAGAACGCCATGGTGATCGCAACATTGAAACTCTCACTGCCTGAATGTTTTCAGGTGATCTAATGGGGCGAGGGACTGCAGTTCTTCGTCTTGTCGCACTTGCAGTTTGTCTGAACGTAGTGACCCACGTAACAATTGATTTCCAGTCCGGGACAGGAGCCAACGGGGCTAAATTAAAGCGCTTCCGAAAGGCGGGCTAGGTTGCGGTCACAGAACATCCCCTCGAAAAGTAGGCCTCAACGGTAAAAGCACGCTCCTCACTGTTCCAACGCATGATGGCGACTGAACTGTGTCGGGACAAAACTTATGCTTATGCTAGCTTATGCTAACATAACAAAAGTTATGCTGCCGCACCCTGTCCTTCACTCCGATAAACGCGAGCGCTTTTGAAAAATTCGATAACGGTTATTATAGATATCAACCTAAACTTCTTTTTAAAAACTTTTTGAATATCTAGGCTACATTTCATTCGCTACAAATTTTGAATAGTTCACATAGCTAACCGCATATCGGAGTTTGTCATGTATAATTTTAGAAGTTTTAACTTTACGTCATTTTTTTTGGTAATATATAGGTAGCAATACTAAAGGTTTATACCATTCGAAGCGCTTAGGAGTGTTTAAAATTTCAGGGCGGTAAGTCTAGCCATTTTTTTAATGGCAATGTATTTACTCAGAAACACAAGTTTTCGAATTGTGCAGACGGACTTTAGGGACATTTAAAAAAAATTACCCTACAAAAAAGTTATAGCTCACAAAACATATGCCCCGAAACATGGTCTCCAAGGTGATATTGGCGATTCCAAAAATGAATGCGCCCTCTGCATTAAAATATTTGAAACTACTTAAAAGGTAATTTTTGGAAGGTTATTGCTGATAAATCAGATAAATAACATGTATTTGGGTTTGTTTAACGTAATAATTTAATGGTGCTTGTGATTTTTTGGTGTTACAAAGTTAAAAGTAGTATTTGTACATCTTTATTTTTACATTTTAAAATGGCATTCAAAAGAAATCAGCAGAGCACACACTGCCGTGTTTATGGGTGTCATTCCACAAAATGTGTCAATAGAAGTGTTTAAGATAGAAGATAGGTAAAAGTTTGGTCCTAGTATAAGAAACTGTTTCTCACTCATTTCTCCAAAAGGCATGTAACAATTTAATAACAGGGAACACGTTTATTTACACAACATACCCACTTTGTTGCAGTTTGTCTATATTTTTCTATTATTAGTCTTAAAAAACAGAATATATTTTAATTTAAACATTATTTAACAAAAAACAAGCACTAATATGATATCGCCATACAGTTTATCACGTTTATTTTAGCCCAAAATGTAAGCAAGCAAAAACTAGGGTACCTGTTGCAACCCAAAAAAATCATATAATTAGTAATGAAGCACTTATGGGACGTATGACTGCTTTTACCACTCTTTTTATCCTTTATTTCACCCTAACTAGCACATGAAGTCACTAAATTTATGGCAGTTGAATGCAAACTTGTGCTAGATCCTGTGATTCATATCACAGGATCTAGCACAAGTTTGCAAAATTTTTGCTCGTCTCCCTCCATATTTGTTTACAATTTGCAGCGCCCTCATCGGTAATGTGAATCGCCAATAGGTTTCATCTGCTCCACTTCATATGTATTGCGTCACTCGATCGCGACACCGCTGTCTTTTGGCCTTGAACGCAAACTCCTAACGTTGCGTTGAAGCACAGCGGACAGTTTCTGAGTTTCGGCTGGAAAGAACCTCTTATTTTCATATATTTGGAAAAAAACAACTACATATTATTATAACTACCGTGCACTATAAATTATTAACCGAATTATATTATCATAAATATCTTCCCCGAAGTCAGGGTTATATCGCTTTGAGTAACTCTGATGATTTAATATGAAATTTAACTAGCAATGATTCCTCGTCTAAATTATACTGATTATGGCTTGTTAAAATCCTCACAACTTACAACTGACACGTCGTAAATTCCGGCGCAGTAAAAATTATCTTCGTATGTGTAATTATGCTTTATAGCATGGCAGATTATTTACGTATTCATAGCGGGGAAAACTACTTTAACGTTTTAATCATCCTTTGTATAGTAGTAGTAATTTATAATTACTGTTGTTTAGCTATCATAATTTTAACAGTTTAACATCCGTTAAAAAGTTTATTTGTTAGAGTGCTGTGTTTTTGCTGAATTATTCCTCGAAATGCGTAGGTTAATCACACTATAGGGAGTTATTTCTATTTTAGAGCAGGAAAAAAGTAATTACACTATTTCCTTTATTAAGCCAACAATCTTTTAAATACAATATGCTCTTGAACTACTTATGTGAAAAGTTCGCGATTCCTTTTTATTTAAAACATGTTTTTTAATCACATGCGAAAAGGTTTAGATTACTTATATGGTAAAGGTAAATATCTCGTGTAAAATAATAAAAAAATAACTGCCTAGATGCAGCTTTAAACAAAAATTTACTTCATATTTTATAAGCCAATCAGAATTCTGTATGTCCATAACAACCATCTAGGTATCTTTTATAGAAAAGACCAGACCGCATTCCAAACTGAGGAGACCTCATCGACTTTTAGTAAAACGGTGGATGTCAAAAGAGATTTCCTCGGTGACAAAATTTAACCAAATTGAACTTTTACATTGACCCAGAACTTTATTTCGTGGAATTCAAATATCGCATTTATTTACACATTGTAGCAAGACACTGAGATTTGGGCACGAAAATTCATTCAGGCCATGCTTGTTAAGATATGTAACTAAACCAGCAATCTCAAGCTGCTGTGACTTGGTTCAATGTATTGATCTGTAAGAACTATTATAGATTTGGAAGAAAAATCCCTCAAGAGATTGAAATGACATTTAAAACAATAAATTCCCAAACACATACGAAAAATAAGAATTATAACTGGAAAACTTTGCTGTACTGTAAAAAATAAGCTGGTATATCTCCTTTAATAACTGTGATAATAAAATGAATAAAAGACGATATAAAAAAATAAGATAGAGTTAAATATAAATTGTAATGTGTGCTGGCTTTGCTTGCTTAGTACACTTCACAGGGAATTAGGAACAAAATTGGAATAAAACCGATTGCCATTGCTACACTCCATTGCCATTATTTCGTATTTTATGCTAATATTGTCTTTCCTGTTGGGTTTTCTTCATTTTCACTGCATTTGCAAAGAAGTTGCTATAGTTAATTCATGGAACGACTGATTTTTCAGTATAAACGAATAAATTTCGATTATTCTTCCTTGAATTAGGAAGTATGCTATAGTTCCGAATTCTACTACAAGATTTAAAAAAATAAACCCCTGCGAATGGTTTTTTATAACCTAGATTTTCCTAACAGAAAAATAAGTCTTACACTGAAGAGATACAAAATAATAAACACCAAATACATCACTTTCTAGTTAACGTTGCGAATATATATTATGTCTATTCTTGTTGTCATTTATATAATGTAGCTCGATTATCCTTCAGTACCGTCAAATTTATTCACGAAAGGATGTTCATTCGATGGTTCATATAATGTAGACCAAATTTTACAGTAATGTAGCAAGTAGTCCCTAATGTTGCAATTTGTAACCATTTCAAATGAGACAGACAATATATCCCCGATGTCTCATAACCTGGGGATGGACTGGCGTCTTTCAGAAATATAATAGAAATTGAAACACAGGGGTACAGTGCGGAAACCCAAACGTCACGCAGGGTGAACCAGTCCTAGAAGAGCCAGGGTGTTTAGTCCTAGAAGATCCAGGGTGTTTAGTCCTAGAAGAGACAGGGTGTTTAGTCCTAGAATAGCCACACCTTATTTCGTTCACGGAATACCCAGTATATGTTTACATTTTCGGAAATAGTATAAAATTCTGGGTGGAAAACATATACGTTTTACCAACCTATCTGTTTCCGAGATATTTTATCTTTTATAAAAATTTTTACAGATACAAGGGTTTAAAAAACAATATATTAACTTCTAGTTCCCAAACTCCCAACAGTAGTGATTACCAGTAGTAGGTCAATTATAGAACGGCGTTAGCAGTAATAGACCAGTAGGGCATAGATAATATGATCAGTAGGATTGCCAATGCCAATAAGTAATTGGCAATTTCGGAAAAACTATACAATTTGTCACTTATTTTTAATGTATGGAATTTATTTTAGAAAATATAGGTGATGGACTCTGTGATGATGATCAAGATCAACAACACTGAACATTGAAGCAAATCACTCAAAATCTTGGTTGTGGACCTTTTCGGCCCAGTAGTGTCGGTAGTTTTTTAGCCTCAAAACAGAGTCCTCCATGTAAATGACGCGAAAATTACACTAGTATATTTTAGCAGTGAACTGTAATTTCGGAATAATGTTGATGCTACTGATAGTACTGATTGAGAATTATGGAATGCGAAGTAAATGTTTCGTTTTGGAGACTACATTTTAAAAATGTTAAACAACCATAACCTTTTATTTCGAATCACCTTGAGTGAGTATTTTTATTCCAAGATATACAGAATTAAGTACTCTTTCTGAAGATAATATCTAGAGGTATAATGCTAGATATAATTATTTCTCTTTTTACACGACCATTTCAATCTATTTCGATTTGTTTATTTTCGAATATAAATATTCGTTAAACTTCACTTTTTCCATTATCTGCCTTTTCTTTTTAAACGATTGAACGAATTCGTTTTCTCATGAGTTTCATTTAGTGTAGACACGCCTTTACTATTGTATCTAAAGGCGGATTTACACCAAACGAACTCACTTGCGACTAGTTTTGTGTGCAAAAACAGAAACAAAAAACATGTTTTAGTTTCGAAAACAAACTCGAAACTCGATTTCCACCAAACAAACTGAAACTAGTTTGAGTCTCGTGTTTTGAAATGTTGAAATGTTTTCTGTCGTTTCTACTAGACGAATAGTTTTCATGATGCCTTTTTCGTACGATGTATTTATTATGACGTGTGGGTTTTTTATAATCCATAGTATTGAGTGTAAAAAGCAAAAGCGAAAGAAACCAAGATACTGGATGAGTTCATTTTTAAAACTACGAATAGATTATGGAACCCATAAAATAATAGCTGATTTGATAAATGATGACATAGGAATAAATGGAGAACTGAGATCATCGTTTCATAATTTTGTAAGAATTAGTTAGTTAGTTATCTTGAATAGTTGTTGTTTGTTGAATGTCAGTGTCGCCTACCGTTTCCACCGACCGAACTCTGATTACAAAAACAGACAAAACACCGAAACTCTTTGATCTTTCCGCCCTGCGACGGGACTTTTCGTTGTTGACGAAAACAGTCACCGGTATAACGATAACTTCGATAGTTTTTTTTTATTTTTAGATAAAGGTACAAAATATACTTACTATAGCGATGAGATTCTCTTTCAGGGGTAAGCAGAGTGAAGTACGGTAGGGTTATTATTTTATTATCTGCCAAACTTGGGCGCCATCAATTGATCTTTTTTGATGGTACAGAGTAAAGGTATAACTCCTATCTAAGCGAAGACAATTGCAAAAAAACACTTGATAAGAACAAAGTTAATTTTTAGTATAATTCTCTCAACTATACATTTACAAACGGAACATACATAAAAGACACACCTAAATCTAAATATTAGAACATACACACTCAAAGGTACAAAAATGAGTGATAGTTTTACAACAATAAAGCTTGACAACAAAATATAGTTTGGCTGTATTAAAGATCTACCAAAAAATGCAGTTTTTAGATATTTACAGTCCGCGAGGTAACAGTAAGACCCCTTAAATTCAGTCGCATACACGCCTATGCATAGGGTAAGTTAGTCTAATTAGGCACGGTATACGTAACGTGGTTTAGGATGCACTTCCAAAATAAGTAATAAAGTACTCACATAAGAACAGTTGGTTTCGGGGTTAACGTTGTTCATACGTTCTGCTGCCAATTCACAAATCAACGTACTGAAATAATTATTTTCTCGTAATCACACTAGGGCATAGTAGGATTCGTTTATTAAGATTAATTCATCTTTTATATTTGCTTTTTCAAGTTTTTTTCTTTAAACTTTGGGAGCTGCTTAATTCACTAAACCTGCTCGCCAATGCCAATCTTCGCCATCTTTTTTTTGCTCCCCTCTCGTTCTCTTACGTCGTCCATCCGCTCACGTTCGTAACACCAGATGGCGTCACTATATTGTTCTGAACTTTAGTTTATGTAACCTAGGACTATGTATGGATAGACCTAATGCACAACCACAGATAGTGAATTATAAGCACTTAATATACACGGAATACATAGAATACTTTAAATACAGGATGGGTGTTTAACAAAAAGATAAAAAAATACAGAATGAGATAAGACATAGTAGTTTAAATCAACTAAGAAAGGTATTTTATTAATTACTAAAAACGAGACCGTTACACCGGCGACTCAAAATCTCCAAAATGTTTCTTATTTCGGAAACTCAAGTTGCTGTTTTGTCGAAATCTACAGAGTTGCTGTTTTGTCCGTTTGGTGGAAGTCCGTCTTAATGGAGAAACTGATTACATTCCAAATAACTATCGAAAATATCGAATATCTTTATCAACAGGTCTCGGACTCGATTCCAATTCCGAAAGACAATCGATTCGTCGGAGCCAGATTATGTGAATGCATGTCAAATAAATTTAGCTGCCGCCCCCTCTCGCTTCATGGACGCCCAAGGACAGTCAATGAATTTACATTCAGTGCGGTAATCACCTTTTGATCGGACGATTATTATTCACATTAGATGCATAATGGGACCGTTCGCAGGGCATTGTTGACAATAACAAAGGTTCGACCGCCGTCTGTACTTGAAATGCACTTGCCATTCTTTTGATGGCTGGGGTTTCGCGACGCTGGAGATGTGATTGAAATTTTGACGAGGAGGAGGCTAAGAAGTTGGCGACAACGATGCTTCGTTTAGCATATTTTTTAATTGTGCAGGTGCCTGGTTGAAGGACATAGTATGACGTTTAAAGAAAACTATTGGGCATTTAAGACTGGCTTAAGAAACCAGTTGATGATAGCTTTAAGGTTCGATGCGAAGATCTTGACACGGAGAAAAACAATAGATATTAAAGAAATGTAACCTAGTTCCTTAAAATGAGTTTACAAGTTAGAAGAGCTGGCTGATAAGTATTGCACACTAGTACGTAGCATGGGAACGAAAAGATATAGGAATGAGACAAAAAATGCATAAAAGTACAATTATTTGGCTACAAAATGCAATATTTATTTTTCAGTTCAGTGTCCCTGTTTACACTGATACATTTCTTCCAACGTGTGACAAGTTTTTACATTCCGTCACCGAAGAATTCTGGTGATCATTCTCGGATCCAAATGGCCATAGTTATCTTCACCTCATCGTCGGTGGTGTAATGATTGTTCTTGAGATCCCTCTTCAGGAGAGGTGAGGAAAGATGTGGAAGTCGAACGGAGCCAAATCTGGGGAGTACGGCGTAGTCTTAAACTTCACATTACGAAGATCTTCTATGGTGGCGTGCAATGTGTGGGGTCGCGCATTGTCATGTTACAACATTAAGCGCGTTGTAATATTTCGAACGCGACTTACTCGTCTTTTGAGATGTTTTAACGTCTGAATATACCGTTAGAGTTCGGTCTTCCCAGCCTCCAGATATTCTGTCACATAAACGTGTTCGGCGTCCCAAAACACCGTCAAGAGGAGTTTCTTTGCCGAAGTTTGCGTATTGAAGTTTTTGGGTTGTGTCTAAAAAGGAAGAAGTACGAGTTCCACTTCTTTCCTCACCTCAAAAGGGATCTCAAGGGCAATTAGTACACCACCGATGACAAGTGATGACTGATGATGAATAAATAATTGTACTTTTATGCATTCCAATATGTCTTTTCGTTCCCATGCTACACACTAGTGTGGAAAATTTTTCAGCCGGCCCTCTTATTATGTCAACTTACTATGGTATACGAACACATCTTGAAGAGAGGTACTTTCAAACAAAAACCAAATACATAAAATATAAAACTTTTTCAAACTTTTAAGTTACCTCAATGAGCACTTATATAACTCCTAATTCGCGGACCGAGGCGTTTACTCGTCAATGCAGATGAATGAAGATAACGGTAACTTTTTATTGATGTTAAGGATTTGATTAAAATTGGTAATCAACCCTTAATAGTATGTAAAGTTTCACTTAGACAGAGATAAGGGGTATGATACATAAAATGTGATGGATGAAATAAAATGGGGGTTTCAAATAAAAAACTAAAGTAAATTTGTTTTAAAAAACCTAACTAAAAATAAGAATTTACATATTCGAGCGTTTTTCCGAAAAAAATATCAGAATTTTTATTATGATTAATTATAATAAAATAATATATGTTGAATCTTTTCATAAAGACTTACCCCTTTTGTAGGTCTTCCCTTGAAGTGACTGTATATAATAGGGGGTAGGAGAGGAATTGAATTTAGGAGAATTTGGGATTTTATACTGTCTTTAACTTTGCGAAACTCAACCTAACACAACTAAATTCGTACTGACGTTTTTGTCTCTTCCGCCTATACGCACGTGGTTCTAATATCTTTATGATAAAACCGTATAGGCAGAACTATATACACCTATTTTAAATTAACAGACTTTCTGGCGTTAACATACCCCCCACCATGAAAACCCGTTTTCAACCCAAATTGAAAGAAAAAAAAATATAATTACGCGCATATACCTATACCTGTGTATATCTAACGTAAACAAATTAAACGAGACTACTATACTAACTACTGACTATAATAATACCTAATAAAATATAGGTACTAAAAAATAAAAAAATTGATTACCTATCTCAAGTAGAGGTAGTAGAACAATAATAATAAATTATTGAGTGGGTAGCGGACACACTTTTACAACAGGTCTTATGAAAGTACCCTTGCTAGTTTTAACAGTTACCACCCTAATAGTTTTATCTTTACCAGGATGCACCTCAGTAATTACTCCCAATGGCCAATGAAGTGGAGGGGAGTTATCATTTTTTAGTAAGACAACTGTACCCACTTTTATATTTGGGGACACCTTGTTCCATTTTTCTCTACTTTGTAAAGTGGTAAGATATTCCAAGTGCCACCGCTTCCAGAAATCTTGTACTATTCTATCGATTAACTGGAAACGATCCAATCTATTAATTTCAATCTCAGTAACATTATCTGCAGGTAAATATCTTAGAGGAGATAATGTCAAAAAATGAGCTGGAGTTAATATAGTAGGAGCCGACGGATCTGACGTTAGTCGACATAGAGGTCGTGAATTTAATAACGCTTCAACCTGTGTCAAAAAAGTGGCAAACTCCTCGTACGTCAACAGTTGATCCCCTATCACACGATTGATATGACTTTTCGCAGCCTTAACGTTACTCTCCCATATTCCGCCCATGTGGGGAGCTGAAGGAGGATTAAGTTTCCATTCGATGCCTTTCAACGCCAATTCAGTTTGTAAAGCATCATTAAATGGTTTAGAACTCAAAAACTTATAAAGATCCGACAATATCTTTCTCGCACCTATAAAGTTGGTCCCTCTATCCGAATACAAAGTACTGCAAGGCCCACGCCGAGATAAAAATCTTTTAAAAGCTTGTAAAAAATGAGGTGTAGATAACGAACTTACTAGTTCTAGATGAACTGCTTTGACACTCATACAAACAAATAAGCATACATACGCTTTATGAATTTGCGCCGATTTTGTCCGTCCTAAAGTGATATTTACTGGCCCGAAATAATCCAGACCAGTATTTAAAAAAGCCTTTGCTTGCTGCACCCGATATGCCGGCAAGTCCGCCATTAAAGGATTTATGATTTGTGGTCGCGAACGGAAACAATGGTTACACGCATGCACCCGACTTCTGATCAAGTTACGACCAGCTATAATCCAATATTTTTGCCTAATTAAAGCTTCAAGTAAATGAGGCCCGGTATGTAAGTTATATTGATGATAATAATCAATCAACTTAATTACGAATGGATCTTTAGGAAATGGAATGGAAACCTATGCGAGCATGTGCTAATCGACCCCCCACCCTGATAAGTTCATCTTTAAGAAACGGGCGTAACTTTCGAAATTTTGTAGAACACTGATTTTTCTTGGTTAAAAACTGAATCTCAGATTTAAAGTGTTTCCATTGAACTAATCTTACTAGCGTTAATTCTGACTTTAATAAATCTGAGGCCGTGATAAATTCCCTAACAGGTAACGTTTTTAAAAACCGAAGTACCCACACTGTTATACGCAACAGTGAAGACCATGAAGAACATCTAATAGCCAAATCATAGAGAGGATGATTTTTGGGTTCAGTGGTGTTTACCATTACACACTCATCTATCCCTAACTCAATTTTACTATTGACCATTGTGACTGGCCACTGGTCTTCATCCAGTTTTGTCCACGATGGACCCGATATCCACAAATGATTATTAACTAACTGAGAAGGTAATAGCCCTCGTGACAAACAGTCAGCCGGATTATTGATGCCTTCTACGTGTCTCCAACAAGCCCGAGGCAAATTATCCCGAATTTGTGTTACCCGATTCGCTACAAAGACATCTTGCAAATAAGATGAATTTAACCACTGCAGAACGGTAGTTGAGTCTGAAAACGCATATATTTTAGAAATGAGAATTCTATTTTCATAAGCTTCAGCTACGTGTTTCACTAACTTCGATAGCAACAACGCAGCACACAGTTCCAAACGAGGAATAGATACGTATTTAAACGGAGAAACTTTCGATTTGGCACATATCAAATTAATCGCTATGTCACCTGTCTCTGCAGTAGTTCGCAAATAAACTACTGAACCGTAGCCATCTTGGCTAGCGTCTGCGAAAGCTACTATCATAGCAGGTACCCCTTCTTTTGCACCCAAATAACGAGAAATATGAAATTTCCTAAATTCTGACCACTCCTCACATACTTTAGTCCATAACCGAGTGATATGAGGTGGTGGCTCGTCGTCCCATCCTAATTTAATTCGCCACAACTCCTTTACTAGCAATTTTAAGTACAAAATGAAAGGAGCAATTAAACCAATAGGATCATAGCATTTAGCAACCGCCGACAATATTAATCGTTTACTACATGTTGTATTTGGAACTACTAAATTAAAATGCATTAAATCATCTCTCGGACTCCATTGCATCCCCAAAATCTTTGTATCCGCTTTGAACACAACATTTTTTGTTAATCTTTTTTCAAGAGGTATCCGTTGTAAAAGATTTAAGTCATTAGTTGACCATTTTGTCAACTCGAATTTACCCGCTGCAAATAACTGTGTGGATTCCCAATACAATTGATGAGCTTGTTCAACTGTGGACACACTTGAAACCAGGTCATCAACATATAAGTCCCTACTGACTACTGCCGCTGCTGAAGGATAATTATGACCTTCCTCCATGACTAATTGCTCAACTGTTCGCAGAGCTAAATATGGCGAGGACTTAACTCCAAAAGCTACAGTGGTCAATTCAAAAATATCTATGTTATCTTTAGGTTCAAATCTCCACAACACTCGTTGAAATCTGCAATGATCATTTATCATATCTATTTGACGATACATTTGCCGAATGTCCGCTGTCAGTGCCACTTGAAATAACCTGAAGTTAATTAATAAAGTAAATATATCTTTTTGTAATTTAGGACCGCCGTACAATAAATCATTTAATGAGACATCATTGTCAGAAGATGGTGCACTGGCATCTAAAACAACGCGAACAGGAGTGGTAGTGCTTTCAGGTTTAAGTACCGCATGATGAGGTATATAATATGCCAAACTGTCCGAAACTTCGTGCCCTACCCTTCGCATATGATCTTGGTCAATAAAATCTTGCATAACTTTATTATACTCTAATCGTAACTCCGGAAATTTGGCTAGTTTTCGCTCCAATGATAATAATCTTGATTGAGCAGATGCCTTTGATCCGCCTAAATTTTTTGGGGATCTTTTGAAAGGTAAAGCTACTGTAAACCTACCCTTATCATCCCGGCTGTAAGTTTTTAAAAATATTTTTTCACATTCTAAATCCGCCGCATCCCGTACTACTGGTTTTGGGACCTCTTCCAGCTCCCAAAATTTACTAATCAACTGCTCCAAATGAGTTTCATCGCTTAATGTAAAAAATGTCTCACTAACCATAGGAGAATCAAATCCTGATGCCTTTCCCATAATTACATAACCCAAAGTAGTTTCAATCGCGTTTGGCATTCCCAAAGAACCCAATAAGCGTCCCGGACCCATTAAAACCGAAAACAATTCTGCTCCCAGAATGCCATCAATTTCCTGGGGTTTATAAAAACCATCATCTGCTAATGGAATTCCGACCAAGTGAGAAAAAGCTTTTATATCTACCTGAAATTTAGGTAATTTTTCAGAGATTTTATCTATTAGTTGTACCTTGATAAAATAATTATTATCCGAATTGTGACGTGACGTAATTACTAAATCCGCAATACCTCTAACAGGTTGAGAATTTTTACCTAAACCCTGAACGGAAGAATAAAATTTTGAAATTTTTAATCCTAATCTTTTGCAACATTTAATGGTAAGCAAATTAGCTTGACTGCCACTGTCTAAGAGAAATCTCGCCGTTTGATTTTTTACTGGACTATTTGCAATATTAACCACCGCCGTAGACAACAAAACTGTACTACCCTGTATATTATTAATAGCCGTGGAACATAAACTGGTACTAATTCCTTCAGGAACTTCGCTACTAGTGCTTGCACGCGAAATAGTTCCTTGTATATTATTAACTTCTTTATTAGAAGCAGACTGTCCTTCCACAGCGTTATCGACGACTGTTTTATTACGATGAAGTAATATGTGGTGCCGCTTACCACATTCCGTACAAGTCCGCTCCGAGGGACAACTACGAACCCCGTGATTTGAAGATAAACAATTATAACACCAGTTATTATCTCGAACCGTTTCATACCTCTTAAATGGCGCCAACCGTTTAAATTTATCACAACGTCCTACATAATGTGGCCCCTTTTGACAAAATATGCAATTATCTCTTTTGTCGTTATATGATTTATCACCACCATGACTGACGACAAAAGATTTCAGCCCCCGTGGCTTATCCGCGAAACCACTCGAATAACCACCTTTATTGACTGCAGCTTGCCGATTCCTACCTAAAATTTTTGACTGCTCCTTCACAAAGGTCATAATAAGGTCATCATATGAGGGTATTAGTTTGTCCCGAACAGACATATCAAATAACTTGGCTGTTTCCGAATCCAATTTAGACAAAGCCTGGTGAAGTAGAACAAAATCCGCTAAGTCATCCATTTCCAGTTTTTTAAGAGCCCGTACCGCCGAATCAAATTTTTCTAAAAATATAGTTAAGTTTTTAGATGACTCGCCTTGCAGAACCTTAAAGTTCATTATTTGATCTAGGTAGCTATTGCCTAACGCTCGTTTATCCTGATATTTATCAATAAGCGACTGCCAAATAATTTCGTAGTTTTCTCCGGTTGGTGATAATCCCGAACAAACACCCAGTGCCGGACCTTTTAGACGCCCCACCAAATAATGCACCTTATCTACATGTGTTAATTTTGCGTTATCATGAATTAAAATTTTAAACATGGAATAAAATATTTCCCAATCTCGAATATCCCCTGAAAATTCTGGTAATTCTACTTTAGGAAGTCTGGGTCGGCTACGTTCCAAATCGTCCCTCAATGGCGCAGTGAACCTACCCTCCCCCGACGCCGCTACAGTAGACCTTTTCAGATTTTCCGCGGCCATGTGTATATAACAGCAAATTTCGTCTATAGTTCTAATAATGGCAAAATCTGGGACGTAATCTTCATCTATTTCTGAGCTCCGATGCACAATTTCATCTATAACCGTAAGTAAATCATTTCGCGTTATGTCTATTGACCGATACAAAGTCGTGAACTTTTGTAATGAATGTGGTTCCTCTAATTTCTTACTCAAGTCGAATAAAGTTTGCAATATACTATATAAAGACTCTTTTTTCGACGTTAAAACCCTTATTTTGCGTTCAGCTACCGTCGGAGCCATATTAAAATATTACACTGCAGTTACACTCAAAATACCCAGATTAAAACACTATAAATTCAATATCTAACTCTTATTGGCACCTGAATATCATTTAAATCCACTGTTATTGAAACAAACCTCAAATTCAAATGGCTAGAACACTTCCCGAGATGCCCCTGTATGATACACTATTAGGTAAAATTATTAATTTGTTGTTAAGTGTTATCCGCTAATTTAATTTGGTATGAATACCGTGCCACTCAAGTTATTATGTCTAAGAAAACTAATAACGTAGTTTATGAATACAAATTTCAAACAAAATCCCAATTAAATAAATTTACATAATATGTAATAATTGTTTCCTAAATTAAATTCGTAAACAAATCTCCGATTAATATATCGAATATTAAATCAGCTGATGTCCCGTTGACATCTCACAAAAAAACCGAACTCCAAACAAACCGTGACAGCAAAAACTTTAAGGAATATATTTGACTCATTCACATTTTAATTTCACTTAAAATAAAGCAAACCCAAACTAATCTTATCCGTGCTCGAAATTGGACCAAAATTATGTTGAATCTTTTCATAAAGACTTACCCCTTTTGTAGGTCTTCCCTTGAAGTGACTGTATATAATAGAGGGTAGGAGAGGAATTGAATTTAGGAGAATTTGGGATTTTATACTGTCTTTAACTTTGCGAAACTCAACCTAACACAACTAAATTCGTACTGACGTTTTTGTCTCTTCCGCCTATACGCACGTGGTTCTAATATCTTTATGATAAAACCGTATAGGCAGAATTATATACACCTATTTTAAAGTAATAGACTTTCTGGCGTTAACAATATATAAATCAGAAATTTATTCCAACCTTTTTGAATTTACTATTAAAGGTGAGACACCAAAGACGCTTCGGTTCATTAATCAGTTGCTACAGAATATACATTTTTGAATATACATTTTGGAACATACAGGGCGATCTAGTGCAGAGTAGTGAACCAAACTTATATTTTTTTTAAATGGAACACCCTGTTTTTTTCAGTCGTATTCAATTCGCCTTTCTTTTACCTGCAAAATGATATTTAATAATAATTTTTGAAATTCCGATTCGGCGTTGCCAAGTTATCTTCAAAAAACCCATTTTACAAGAGCGCACTAAAAAAATCGGCGAGAAGTTATTTTCAGTGTATAAGGGAATGTGTTTGAAGATGCATAGTACTATCTTCATTCTTCATCGCCACGGTTCTGGTTTTTCACAGGAGTAGTAATTTATCAATTTTCATACAGCCGAAATTCCCTCAATTTTCTTAAAAACTATTAAATTTAGACATGTTATGCAAAGAAAACAAGCTGTAGATATATATATATGTCCTTTTATCAATATCGATAAATCACTACACATGTGAAAAACGCTCTGTACAAAAAATGCTGTTTTCAGAACTGTAGTGATGAAAAACGAAAATAATACTAGGTGTTTGCAAAATATCTTTTCTTAACCGTTGAAGATAACTTCCGGCTGATTTTTTTTAGTGCGCCCCTGCCAAATGCGTTTGTTGAAAATAACTTGGCAACGCCGAATCCGAATTTCAAAAATAAAATATCATTTTGCAGGTTAAAGAAAGGCGAATCGAATACGATTGAAAAATATAGGGTGTTCCATTTAAAAAATATAAGTTTGGTTCACCCCTCTGCACTGGATCACCCTGTATGTTCCAAAATAATTTTAAAAGAAGGCTCTGAGTGGTGTACCTATTTAATATCCTATAAGGAAAACCAATACCAAAATACCAAATATCTTTATATATACATATCTGTATATCTCATAAAAAAGGGACAAAAGAAATATTCTTTAAATAATACTCTACATGCTTTACAGATTTCAGTAAAATGTTCTAATGCATAATATTGATATCCAGTTGATACATTCATCTGGAATAATAAGAGGGATCTAAAAGAGTGCGCTGTAGATATCTACTATTTGGCCAACATATATACACACAGGGACATTTCTTACTTAGCAACAAAACAATAATTTTTATAATATCATGCAAGTTATAAGAACGTTGCTCTTATAGTACACGATTTTATCAATATCTTCCTTAGAGTTAGATCCATAAAACCCTATATCAGTGTTTTGATATGAGATGTTTTATCTAAATCTGTGAAATGTAACATTCTCCGGAGAGCTCCGTAGCCGAGCGTTTAAAGACATCAAGTTTTTAGCCATTCTCCCTGGTTCTCACAATCTGATTTCAAGAACTAAAAAAAGTCCTTTGCACCTCTTCGCTTTTGGTTTATACGGGCTATTTAAACAACATTTGACAAACTTCTATAGCCGAAGGAACGTCAAGTCAAATAGTATGGCAAAAAGCTTGTGAACCAAATACTTTCCAAGTATTGGGCACATTAATCTGAAACACAAGCTCGCTTTTAACTGAAAAACAAATGACTATTTTTTTCAACTATAAACACAGATGCGTTTGTTCAACGTTCGTGCTCAATGTTTGCTAGATTAAATTAATCATATTCGAAAACAATGGAGTTTCGAATCACAAACTGATATGATCACAGTTCGCAGCATTTCATTGTCATGCAAATTATGAATTGCATATACGGTTTTCATCTGTTTTCCAAGTTGCAATTAACTGTGGTGTGAGTCACAACTATATGTGTATGATCATTAATACGTTACACAGTTAACGCTACCACATGGTAGATACCTAGAATTAAATATATAGAATAATCCAGTGGCGTACCCGGGGGAGGGGAGGCAAGGGGCCATGGCCCACTCCAAGATCTTTACAAAACACTGATAAGACTGATTGCCAAGAACGACTTTGAAATGTCTCCGACAATAAACATTATGTACTGGTGCTGAAATAATATTTAATTTAAAGTTAAAACGTCGGTATAGTCTTAAAATATTATAATGGGACAGTTTCTTTTCAAAAATGTTTTTTTATATTTTAAGAATTATGTACATTGTATGTAGATGCCTATACTATTGTATGTAGTGTTATTCAGAACTTATCCATAATAAAATTTGGGGATGTTCAACATACATGTACAAATGTGGTACTTCGTGCAAAAAAAATTTTTTGGCGGCTTCTGAAAACTATTTAAAAATTTTTCATTGCACGCCGCTGGATACTGGTCCACTGTAATGGAATGACCTTGGGACTGACAATGCAAACTGGCTAGCACGAAAAAAACTTCGGAAGTTCTGAGAGTATACCGACACCCGGCGCAAAAAAGATTTGCAGCGTTTTTACTTTAAAATAAACTTAAAGATAGATAGATGTGACCAAAGTGACGTGTCTTTAAAATGAATAAAATTTTGTTACACTAATTTTGAAGAATTGCGCTACTTGATTACTAGGTATTAGAAACATGAAATTTATAAAAAAAATTGCACATACCTTGTTACAAAAGCTGTTCGAAATAATATTCCTCGACTTGTACACACTTTTGGGCACGCCTTATCCAATTTTGCCGCACTAAACCGAATGTTCATCCTGGTTGCTAACGTAAATTATTAATTAAATTGGGGATTTTTAGCATTTTGCTGCAACAACCACTCACAAAACCTAACTCGTAATTGATAATCCACTGGTAACAGTCCATTAACTCAGCATTACTGTACACATGAGCCATTTTGAAAATTTTACAGTTTAACACTCCTACGATAAATAAAACATCGGCACTGAGAGAGGACACAGATAGACTGATGACTAAATAGACAATAGAGATATTATCCCCACTCCAACTCTATTCGCTCGGGCGTTCAGGCACAAAAACGTGTTTACTTTTTTGTACCACATTCTTAGGAATGTGGTATATCAGATGTCGTTGAAGTACAGTTGCCCATCTACGTAGTCCTTTATAATGGTATAACTTTAAACATTGTTTATGGGAAATCCTAAGACTTTTATTATACATTTTTTTGGTGATATCGATTTCTTATTTAAGGATGCACATATCCTCAAAGTTTTAGAGATAAGTTCTGAATAACCCTGTATTATACAATGTGAAAAAGTGGACAAAACCATAATAATTTATCAAGTGGTAAATTTATTAGTGAGCCACAATAAACCACATGGTCGCGGTGGAGGGTCTGGTTTTCGGCCCACTCACTTTTGAACCTAACCTAGCCTAAATTTATTAATCGAGTTAAACAATTAATTTGCCGCACTCCTATAATACAGGCACAGACAAAAACACACTATGGGCGATGCATTTTCTATCTCCTCACCCGTTGTGGACGGGGGACGGGTGGTTCACTGATCGCTGTTTGATTTGATGTTTATTATATGAATCTCCAATTATCTGAAGCATTGGCCCCCCTCAATATTATTTTCTGGGTGCGCCACTGGAATAATCTTGATAAAGATGTACATAAATTACTTACATAAAAACACACAATCACACCTTATTTCCGTTAGAAACTCTAGATTGACTTATAATTTATATTGCAAATGTTCCAGAATATCTAAAAGTAAAATTCGATTATTTATGATTGGGTCCGCCAATTTTTTATACGTATGTTTTTTTATCTAATAAGGTTTTCCAGGTTTCCTTTGTTCCCATACTAAATAGTAGTAAAGGTTACATCCTAAATCGTTCTTAGGCGCATTTACGAAATAATAATGTGTCACCCCATTTCCACACAAGTCTTTGACTATTGGGTTCATCATTACGATGAAAATGAGGAATAGAGACACTTACTACGGCCAACTTGTAAAATGCAGTGAAAGTGCTTATGGCTGATTGGTAGCCGACAACTACGTCACAATGGCATTTTTAGGAGGTACCTATTAGGGAAGTATTTATCAGTTTTCGAGAAAACGGTGAAATATGTGTCAAATATTTTTTAACGTTCTACAATATTTTTTTAATCCCCAGACAAACCAATGGGTAATTAGACATATAGAATACATACAAACATATTGCCTTTTTCAAAAAAACCATCATTTTCAAATATATAAAAAACAATGCGCAACAGTTGGACACAGTAATTATCGTTATTATTACCTAAACCACAATTAACTTGATTTACTCCATTCATATGCATAAGATAACTAAGTATACTTTTTGGTACGAGGGTCTTGATTTACTTAAATAATGTATTCTAATTCGTTCTTAAATTAATCTTTTCTGTTAACTTCGTCGACTTACTCCACTTTTCAAATGCAAATCAGGAAATTTATTAAACTATAATGCTTTTAATGCGTATCGGGACAAGTTTATTCTCGTAGTGAATACTGAATACATAATGAATCTTCGCCATTCTCTCTAACCAAATCGACATCTCCTGGAATACGGTTACTCTAAAGTAACACGATAAATTGCTGTTTGCTCAGTAGCGACATCCTTTGTAGTCTGACAGCCGGAGCATCATTCGTTAGTCATACGAGCTGATGATGTCATCCACAACTCAAACCCAATTCTGATACCGGATACAGGTATTTTTAGTTCAAATATGTACATAAGTGAAAATGTAAAAAGAACTTTTTGGTGTCGAAAAGTCAGGCAATTACACATGCGCTTAGGTTCTTACAACTTATCATGACATTCTGTCTGGATTCTGACATTTTATCTGGATAATTGCTCTACTGTCGAATCTTTATCCATTCAAAATTGGTTTATAAAAATGTTCAGGGTGATTCACTAAATTTTGACCCCCTGCTAATTTTTTTGTTTAAACAATTTTAAAAAAATGTGAAATATAAAAGTTGCACGATTTTTATGCAGTTTTCGAAAATGGTAGTAGAAAAACAGATGAAGTCCAAACAAAATGGCCGCAGATATTAACTTTGGTAATTTAAATGGAACATCCTGCATATTTTTGCATATTTGGTTAGAACGTTGTCTCACGAATACAGTAATATAGACATTGATGGGTCTATCTTGAATAATAACGGAGATATGACCAAAAAATTGCGTCATAAGAGTGATGTGCTAGAATATTTATTATAGGGTAATCTATTTAAAATAAAAAGTTGATATCCATTTCCGGTATAACCGGAAGTGCCAGAGGAGTGAAAATATTCAGAAGAATCAGATGAATAGAACTTTCTCAAAAACCCCCGTATCCAAATTTTAAAAAAATATACTTAAGGGAAGTCCTTAAACTTTTAAAGAACGGGCTAGCTGAATCACCCTGAATATTTATCGACTAGTATGGCAGATTTAATAATGAGTTTGAAGCAAATAGACCTCTTGAGGGTTCGATTATAGAAAATTGCATTTAAAATACAGGATGTCCATCTACAAAGTATCAGATTTCAACAGTTTATAAGGACTCGAGAACGAAAAGAGCTATTGACATGCGGTCTTCAATGAACTTCTTAGATTTCCTTCGAAATCTTTCTTGCCAATGTTGCCAATTCTTAAATGTTGTCAGAAATTTTCGGAAAAACATGGCCCATTTTAATTCAAAATTATGAGCTTCTTTTAAATGCAACAACACCTATTTCTTGCATCTATCTGAAATCAATGAAATTTTCTTTTTTTGTATTTTTATATATTTTTATAGATTTTGATAGTGTATGCATACATTTGATTCTATAAGACCGGTATATAATTTAGATGCGATCAACTGCGGAGTGACTCCTTATTCCGGGAATTCTGGATAGATAACGCCACGCTTGTGGTCAACCTGCAGTCTGACATGAGTTGCTGCAATGTGCAACTTTAATAATTATTCCATAAACAGCGCGTGATGAGAATCCATATCAGCTGATCCCTAGCACAATAGGTCGCGATTGTTAGGCCATTGTTTCGATCGAAGATTTAAAGGATATCAAGAATGCAGTGTCTGCGGCAACGGGCTGCATATTATGAGATGTTTTATAAATATTAATAAGATTTTATTAATCCTTCCACATCGGAAAACAAACAAACTTATAAAAAAATAGCGCGTGTGTGGTTAATATCATTTATATATTTTGACAAATAATCTGAGTTCAATGGCAATGACAAACTCGGTTGAAATACGAATTGGTGCATTATTTTTTCAAACTAAACTTACCAAGTTTTGCTTAGTTACCACAAATCTAGTGTAACACTAGTAGGTCCTTATAAGACTACCTTGCCATCAATATTTTATGACAACATTGAGCTGCGCTAATCATGTGAATAACTCTTAAAATAGAAGTACAGGTTGCTATATCGCAGTACAAAAAAACTTTCGAACGTAATGCAGAACTTATGAATACTTCAACTCCAAAATACCCTTACCAGTCGAAGTTGGACGGCTGGCGTTGAATAGCCGAGTCCATGACGCTCTCCACTTGAGTGCTTGCCTCGGAGTGTACTACTATACCCTTACTACTCTCTAATGATTAGAGAGTAGTAAGATATTATAAACATGGATTAGTAATCCATGTTTATAATATCTACTCGTATACAAAAAATCTCATTTGCACTTTGAGGGCGAAGTCCACCATTTTTCTAAAAATATTCAAACAGTTACCTGGTATATTTATTTGTCGGAGGAGATGCCCAAAACAACTACTCCACGGACACAATGTACCCCGACTGGCATTGCATTACTCCGGAATCTCCATGGAAGTCGCCATATTCTTCATCGAGACCAATCACCAGACACTGACGGGCTTCGCACTAATTCTGTGCTTATCAGACTACCATAGGTAGCGGACTCGATTAACGGTGCTGCGACATAATTGCCTAAAGGGCATCTGGTACGTTAGTAGTGGTGAGAAACATCCCTCTTTTGTGCCCTCTTTTGGTCTTTGCTACTATCCGTCTGACAATTATTGCCAAATTGGCAGACAGATAGCGACCTGTTTTTCCACAAGTGCCATTATACCAGTGACCTCTATTGTCCTTGAGGAAGACAATCCTACTTATTTATTGTCCTAAAATCCTACAGTAAGTCCATAAAGTTCCTCATAAATTCATTATTTTGAAAATGGTAAAGTTTTTGAAAAATCGCTTTTGTTTTCGTTTTCAAATTGATTTATATTAAATTTTTTACAGGGCGACTTAATGAAGCTAGGTCGATATAAACTTTAGGTTGTGTTCCGATATTATCCGCGACCAACCAGGATTTCGGTTAACCGAAATATTGGTAAACCTGAAAAATGTGTAATTAAGGAACTGGCTGGTTAATCAACATGGATGATGAATTGTTTTTATTGGGATTCATTCAACCTTAAATACCTTCATATTCCGTGCTTAACTATTACTCTAGTCTTCAGTCAAAAAATAAATGAAACAGTAGATAATTTGGTATATTATAGTAAGATATAAGTGGTTTATAAGTAGATATAAGTGTAGCTTTCAGTCGACTTGGTCAAGTGGACTACAGAATACAATACAGAAAAGTGGAATTTATAAATATTTATTATAACACTTAACGCAAGAACACCACCCCATCTGCCTTCACCATCTAAACAAAATATAATTAAAATCGTTGACAGAATTGATTTTTCTTCTCTCAACGCTAAAACCTAACCTGCTAACTCTTCGGTTGACCAATGCACCTCTCCCAGAGCACGGTCAATATTTTGACGTTTGGTTAATCTTTTTCAGGTGACCACAGTCCAAAATTAAACAATTTTCAGGAATTTTTATTTAATGGAACGCTTAACCGGGATTTTGGTTAACCATGTTTAATATCGGAACACAACCTTAATATTTTAAAAGGACCACCCAGTACTGTTTTACATATTTGGAAAGAACTGTTTTTTATGAATACGGTCGACATATCCAAAATTAACGGGTCCCAGAGATTTTTCAAAAACTTTATCATTTTCTAAATACTGAATTTATGCGGGACTTTGTGGACTCACCTACAGCTATAGTTATTCCAGTAATACTAAGCTTCAATGCTATAGTTTTTGTGAATATTCCCAGATTTTGAAACTGATAATTTCAAATAAAATGCCATGGGATAGAGAATTTGAAGAAATTCAGATATATTCATAGTAATGTAGAGTGAGTGTCATTTAGAACTAAATATTTACCACCACTTCTAACGCAACTGGGTGCTGATTAGTTCAGCAAAATCAATCAAGCTATGAATAAGATATTGATCACTATCCCCGATCAAATAAGAAAAGCATAATCTCTCAGGTCAATGTTCTATTCGAAATTATTTTAGAAACCTGGTTTTATGTACCTCAGTCACATTATTTGATTATAATAACTTAAGAGTCCATTCACTAGGTCGAAATAAGCCCTAAATCGGCGTTCGTCTCGTGTCTAATTATAAAAAAACTATAAAAGATAGCGACTTTTAGTAAAAAAGTATTGAAAGATAAGACTTTAATCTAAGTCCCTATAGTAGTAATTTTTGGTATTTCTTTTTATTTTTAAAATTCCAGGTAAACAATCTTGTACTAAAATAGCGTATTTTCAAAAATTATTTTCTCTAAAATACATGTATTAAACAAAAATTTGCTACTATAGGGATCTAGTTTATCTTTTGATCTTTCCGGTGATAATTTATAACATTAAAAAGAAATTTTTTTGCAATAATAAGACAAATACGGTACCCTTGCAATGAGGACTAACTTTATTTCCATGTGCCTTTTTACATCGGCTTTACGTGCATCTCCGAAATCTTAATAATTCGATAGTGGAAATATGTAAGTCTTCACCCATCGGCTACCCATCCTCTCAATTCGACCCCGCATTCATGCCTGTCAAATCTACAGAGAATGGACCCTTAAGAATTCTATTAAAATAAAAATTACTGTTAAACTTAAAAATCGTTCCTATTTTAGCAACCATCCCTGTAACTGTAACTGTTAAATTGTAACTTTATTTCTATATTTAAAAAAGTATATAAAACCAATGTAAAAAATTAAAGTTTCTCGAAATTACTACATCTTGATCTAGCTTCAGTACTATAGTGACATAAATTTATATCGAATAAAACTTGCGATTGGACTGTTATATCTAAATATATCCTTTGGTAGCGTTTAGAGGAAAATATAGCTGTTATCGAAAGATACAGTCAAAGTATAACTGCCGGGGAAGTGACAAATACTGCTATTGCCCGATAGAAGGCAGCGAAGCGTAAAATTTGTTTATTTTCCGCTGATATAAATTGAACATCCTGTTATTGAGTGGGTACGAAAAACAAGATACCTCATTATCGATTAGACTTGAAATAACTGTACTTTTTTGAATATTTACAATGTAGGTTCATGAAATATGTGAGAGAACTAAAAACTAATAATACAAAATCCATAAAAGAACCAACTATAATACGTAATGGGTGCCCCATTATATTTTGATTCTTTTTAAACCTACATAACTTGTAAACTAGTTGAAATAATGAAATGCGGTTTTCGCTAGTCTTCTTGTAATTTTGATTTTGATTTTTGATGTAAGTTTTTTCCTGAGAATCCGTCTTTTTTTGCCTACTTCCGGTTTAACCGGAAGTGACATGCCGTATTTTCGGGAATAGGGCAACTTTGTTATTTCAAATGGAACACCATGTATATTTTTTGCAGTTGGAAAGCCCGTTGTTTCCCCTTTCCGAAAATGCCATATATGTCATGGAAATTATACAGGGTGATGGTTTTATATGTTCTTAATAGGAATACCGCGTTTTATCGAAATGCTATGAAAAAAATATTAATTCACAAAGTAGACTACGGAAATGAAAAACATATCACTTGTAATCAAGTTAGTTTATCGACAATGACTAATATTGCTATATTGCAACTGCTAATATACAGGCTGATTCACTTAAGGAGGCTCACCATTGGGATATCAGTAATGGTAAGAGATACAGGGTGGCTCAAATTACAAAAAAGTTGCGCAATTTTATGACGAATATTTTGGTAAAAGCAAACCTGAAATATATTTTTTAATTTCTGAAATATTCTGAAAAAACTGAAAATTTAGATTTTTTAATTTTTGCCGTAATTCATTTGTTTTTCAAGATAAGTTCGTGAAATTCAGTTACCAGGCATAAAATGCTATATTGATTGCATTGGCGAAGTCAGATCACCTCTATCTCTTATTGTTTTTGAGAGACGATAGTCAACTTTTTTTTTTCTTATGAGCGCCATATTGGATTTTTATATTTTCAGATAGCTCTTCTCATTCTCTTTACGACGATGTATCATAGTATGGGTAAATTTAAATTATTAGGGTAATAGTCATAAAAAAATATTTTTGATTAGACTGCTATGAAATTAAACTAAAACAATTGCATGCTTTAGTTGTAAGTTCATTGATTGTCAAAAGTGTTTATTCTAGCATCGTTGCACTAATTCGTTCATATTTGTATTGCTACTGTTACCATTAAAATGTTTTCAAACGACGAAAAAGCAGATATGTATTCTATTTATATTCAGTGCAGAAGAAATTCTATAGCAGCTGAGCAGATGTATTTGAATATGTATCCCGAAAGAGAACAACCACATAGAACGTTATTAGGTTTAATCTTCTTTCTATAGTCACTGGTTTAATAAAATTAATAAACAAAAACACAGACACACAACCATTCCCTGGGAGAGGTGTCATTTCTCCCCTGGCGAGATTCGAACTCGCGCAGCAATATACCATTCTATTAGTCACAAGCTATCACCTAGAATCTAACAGAATGAAATCTAAATAAAAACAATATTATGTATTATATTTTTTAAATAACCCTGTAAGGGAGCCAATTCTAAATAAATTTTATAACATTTTACTACAGATTTTTTTCATTTGCAAAGTTATAATCACATCAACTTATTTATTTTACTTTGAGTTTAACAGAAAATGCCGAAAACTGATCGGGAATACGAAAAAGGTCTTTTCTCAAAAGAGCGATGTCATAACAGCCTAATAAAAAAAAATTATGACTACCTATTACCCTAATAATTTAAATTTACCCATACTATGATACATCGTCGTAAAGAGAATGAGAAGAGCTATCTGAAAATATAAAAATCTAATATGGCGCCCATAAGAAAAAAAAAGTTGACTATCGTCTCTCAAAAACAATAAGAGATAGAGGTGATCTGACTTCGCCAATTCAATCAATAGAGCATTTTATGTCTGGGAACCGAATTTCATGAACTTATCTTGAAAAACCAATGAATTACGGCAAAAATTAAAAAATCTAAATTTTCAGTTTTTTCAGAATATTTCAGAAATTAAAAAAGATATTTCAGGTTTGCTTTTACCAAAATATTCGTCATAAAATTGCGCAACTTTTTTGTAATTTGAGCCACCCGGTATATCTTACCATTACTGATATCCCAATGGTGAGCCTCCTTAAGTGAATCAGCCTGTATATAACATTGTTAATATTGAAAATGTAAATACATACATAAAACTCGATGCAACAAGGTTTAATAGGATATAAAAAGATTACACACTTACATAACTGTTTCACTTAAAGTAAACATTTTTCTTAAAGTAATTCAAGTACCTGTGCTAATAAACTAATTTGGTAAATAATAAATGGTAGAAAATGTTTAAATTGAACATAGTTTTAAACTAGAGCTAAAAGATCTATACTGTTATAAGAGAATTTAAAGAAAAATAACTAAATTACTTTATCGAAAATTGTAAATATTCTATAAAAACTCTAAAACACAAACACGTGTTGATTTTTCAAATTATATCTGCAATTTTTCACAAAGAAAAAATGGAAACCTTAAGAAAATTATTAACTGAATATCTATTTGTATTTTATACAGGGTGATTCTTAAACTATACCTATACGTATAAACTTGGGAAATTATAACTGAAGACAAGTAATGGAAAAGGAAGACTAATAATGGAAAAAAATGTAGTAAAACATTTTCAGTTTCTGAAACAGTTTGAAAGAAATGTTTATAAAAATTTATCAGGTGAAATTGTTTGTTTATAAAAACTAAGAAGTAAACAAGTCGGGACGATATGTTTGATATTTCTAGCAGTACTTTGTTATCAGTTGTGGTAGTATTCGAGTTTATTTTGACGCGATTAAAATAAAAGGCGCATAATTTCTCAAACAAAGAACTTATGGACATGATGGCATACGGGGCATTTTATGAAATACACGTTCTTTTATTTATATTTGAAATAAATTGGTATTTGCGAAACAAAAATGTTTTACTACATTTTTTTTTTATTATTAGTCATTATTTGTCCTCGCGCAACTATAATTTCCCAAGTTTATGCGTTAAGTGTATAGTTCAAGAATCACCCTGTATATTATTTTATATGTAATTTAAAACATTGCAGAAAAGCATTTGGTAATATTTTCGTAGAATTGGATAGGTAGATATTCTTATTTGGAGTTTCTTATTAATTTTTAAGGTAGCCTTCTAAGAGAAATGTAAAATAATAAGATTACTTTATTCTTTAATACATTAAACTAGAGCCATAATAAATTATGATTATTATTACTAATTTTGCAGTTTATTGTTCCACTACAACTTTTGTAAGCGTTACTGAGTTAATATGTTCGTTAAAACTTTAAAAATATATGTTATGTGATCATGAAGGATTTTGTAATATACCTAGATACAGCATTAATTAGTATAATTAATTACAATTAACATCCTCTTGGGATTTAGATTTAACATCAACTTACTTAATTGTTTGTAGTTTGCGCTCAATTAATTACAGCTAAAAATTTACATTATCATTAGTTTATTATTTTATACGCGACTATTGACCGTAAAATAACAAGTGTGGCAAAAAGCGACATAAATTATAGTGATAATATCTGAAAATTTAAAATGACGAATTCTGCTACGAGATACAGACACAATACACAATACAAGTAACAAATGCTGTAAAAATAAAAAACGTACGGAACAGAGGGCAATTAACCTTTTACAATTAGCGTGCTTTCAAGGACTGTACTTATTTTACAGGGTTGAAGATATATGGAATGGATGCGAGGAAAATGTATTGTTTGTGCCTATATAGACATCAATATACAACATGATTTGCTATGTAAAAGACTTGAAAATTGTGTTCTATTTTTTCGGAACAAAAATATTTCACTCTCTCTCTCTCTCTCTCCCTCTCCCCCCCCCCCTCTCTATATCCCTCCCCCCCTCTCCCTCTTTCTAATCTACTTGTTTGAAACACGTTAAGGCGGGTTTACATTGGTATAGTTACTTACTAAGCCCAGTTACTTGTACTTGTAGCTAACCTGGCTAGCCTACTGTCACATATGAGGGACAGTGGGTGTTTACACTTGAAAGCATATTTTATGCACACTAGTAGCAGCAGTGCGGTCACATCACCAGAACCAGGATGAAATCATTTTCGTTGTCATGTTTCTCGTCATTCCAGAGTGTTGCGCAAGGAAAAGTTAAGAAAAATATTTGTGAGAGTTAAGCAAATTGTTATTGGAGAACTTATTAGAGAGATTGAAAAGTAAAATTGTCGTCCAAAGAGAAGATGAGTCAGTGATTGGATCAGTAGAAGGGTTTCAAAAGGAGCATCAGCACTTCTTCTTAACGCACTGTTTATTGTTAATCAACACACAAACACCTGTGCGTATAGGTGCTAGCAAGGGAGGAAGTGTTTACATTGGTGTAGTGGACACGACAGCCAGTAAACTGGTGCCTGGTACGATGGTGGGGAAAGGACAGTGGCTTGGCAAGTAGTAAGTAAATAGCCTGGGTGGCTATTCACTTTCCTGTCCTGATTAATTGACCAGTACTAGTACAAGTACTTTCCTAAGTGGTTTACACTAGGTTAGTAGCTGCCTTGCTAGTTACTGGTACAATTAACTAACCCATTTACTATACCAATGTAAACCCACCTTTACTTTTGCTCTGTCTTATTTAGTGTGATATTTCTTGACTTTTTCTGTTTTAATACACGATGACCAAAAATTATACCTACCTAATATATGAAAGTATCTATTTGTGGCATTGTGTTTAATTACTCTTATTTATTTGGGTATTATACCACCACTAAAAAAAACAAAAAATTAATAATGAAATTATTGAAATATTATATTATTATTGAATGAAGTTTAAATTTTCCTCATTGACGCAGTGGAAAACTTCATTATTTAAAGGAATTTGTGGTAAACAACTACTATGTCAACAGTAATAATCCCTATCAATCCCTACAACTAATCACTGTAAATAAATGTGTAAATAAGTGTAATCATAATGTGTTATATAAGCCAGTAAAGAATACTAAAAATATATCTTAAATAATAAAATTAGAATTTCCGGTATTGTGAATATACTCATATGATAAGATAGTATTATTTTTTTATAACAAATAGACATTTTACATAGTACAAATCAGAAATGTACTTTTATTTGTAATTAATTTATACATCATGATTTAAGTGATTAAAGAAATTTGAACCAAACGGTTTTTGAGTTTGGTGATCCTCCTTGTATCAGAATAAACATTAATATGACCTCGCAGCCGATAGCGGTGCAAATGTGTACACTGTACACTAAAACTAAAATCTAAAAAAACAATTTAGCATAATGTAAAATATTCCAAACAAAGAAATGCTTTTTATTCCACAAAAGAGCGAATCTTGATAAAGTTCAAGAGCCTTTGCAAACTAGACTTGTTTTTATTCACTTTAAGTAGGTAGTATATTTAAATAACATAATCAAGTCGTTTGTACGTATAAAGAATTTATTTCTACACAATCGTTTGTACTTTACTCGTATATTTACCGACAGAATAACAAAGATAACAGAAGAGATTATGCAATGTAGTATTATTATCTTTCGCTTTTGCCTTGAGATGTATTGGATAAATAGGAATATGATCACTCAAATTTCCAGGTTGTTTTCGCAAGAAAATGAGAAGCCACATCCAGAATAATTAATATGTAGAGTACACATAGGCGTAACCAGGATTTGTTGAACGGGGGTAACAAAAAACAATTTAGATTGACTTGCAAATAAATGCCCGTCATTACCAACGTTAACGAAAGGTTTTTATTATTCATTTTATTCGTTTCTACTCATTTTTCTATAAAAATATTATAGGAAATAATGTCTTGGGATGGATGTATGTTAGGTTAGGTTAGGTTCAAAAGTCAGTGGGCTGAAAACCAGATCCTCCACCGCGACCATGTGGTCTATTGTGGGTCACACCTACTTATATTTCACCCAACAGGTCCAGTCTGTTAATGAAGCTGATCACTTTGTGGGGTGAGAACTTATTCAGATTCTCTGGCAGAAGTTGTCCTTTGCCAAATAATGAGTATCTGATCCTTTCCTCAGCGGGTCAGGTGCATAATATGTGTTCTGCCCTTTCATCATCTTCTAAGCACAGGCGGCATTCAGCATTTTCTGCTAGGCCGAATTTGTAGAGATAATATTTTAAACGGTAGTGACCAGTTATGGCCAATATTCCCTCCTCCTCCGGTCTCAGGTGTCGGAGACTTTAGCAGCCTCCTCTCCCGATCCGATGGGATCGGGCTTTTATTAGGAGTTGGATTGATCCCAATCTCCATGAATTCCCTAGTTACCTGGGGATCGAGGGTTTGATCTCCCTCGTCAGGTTGGTTTTTTACTGGTTGGTTTTCCATGAAAGTCCCACCAGTAGCAAGGGATTCAAGTCCACCACAGCAGAGCCCCGCATTATTATGGCAGGCAAGCATACTCTGAAAGGTTGCCCACTATTTCAGAAGTCCCGTTAGGGACACCATCCGCCGTGTTTAGTCGTATGCTGGGCCACCTCGAGCAGGATGTGGCTCTTCACCACGCACAGACGGTCTTGAGAAAAGCTTCCTCATGAGACTGCCAACTTCCCACTCAGTTATTCCTTTGGAGTCAGTTGCTAGGTGCTAGACTCCTTGACTCCGGCGTGGATATAACGCTGTTGGCCACATGTCATAGATTCAAAATAAGTGACGATTTTACAAAACACACACAGAAACTATGGTTATGAACAGAAAGAGTTCTTGTAAGCAAGCATAGAAGTTCTTTCCCCTGGCTGATACAAAATATTAGTTTGTTCTTATAATTATCAATCCAACCATACAGTATCCACTCTCCAGTTGTAACGTCATATATGCCTTAGATAATTTACCTCCTACTATAGATGTCCACTGTTCTTCATATTCCAGATGTTACATTGAATAGCATTATGTATGTATGGTAATATGAGAGTTCCTAGTTCTTAGTATCAGTTGGAAGTGTATCCTGAGGTCACTTTTCAACATAAATAAATAAATAAATGGATAAATAAAACAAACATCATAAATCATATCAAATTTTCCTTGATGATTTTCCTTGAAAAGTATATTCATATGAGTATTCCGACCTTTATTTTAACTTACGCATCAGCCAAGAATAAATACTAATAGTACCCCCAATGACTAACTTTTGAATGCAAATTTGGTATGATTATGTATACCTTACACTGTGTAACTGAAAGCCGAATTCCCACCATTTACTTGAATACATACTAACTACAATAAAGTACTACCAGAGAAGAACATTGCCACTACATGTCAGAGAGATTTTAAAACTATCGAACACTTCTGTTGATCAAGAATCTAATAAAGATCTGATAAAGACAGACAGTGGGAGGAGACAGTCTGCTGGACGCACCCAGTGACAGGATATCTCCCACTTATGTCTTATTTCTTAAACCTTTCACAGTAGAGATACCGGACAGGGACACCTGGCTCGAAAATCCTGATGCTCAGGTCTCGAATGGGCTCGTCTGGTTTACGGATGGGTCCAAGACAGACCAGGGCTCAAGGGCGGGAGTCCGAGGCGTGCGCCCAAGGGCGAGACTATCCTTCTCCTTGGGAAAGTATTCCACGGTCTTTCAGGCGGAAGTGTTTGCTATCTCTGCATATATTCAGGAAAATCTCAAAAGGAGATATTCTAATCAGCATATCCAGATATGCACCGACAGTCAGGCGGCTTTACATGCCTTAATCTCCTGCAGGATCACCTCCAGGGCGGTCCTAGAGTGTATTAATGGTCTGGCCCAATTATGACAGAACAACTAAGTAAAATTGACCTCGGTACTGGGTCATCACAACATAACAGGAAATGAGGAGGCCGATGCACTGGCTCAAAGCTCAAGTATACAGTTTACAGGGTTATGTAACAAGGTCTATTGGAAACTGGATCAAGGAAAGATCAGAGGAAGAATGGTCGAACGGGACTAGGCTGCGACAAGCCAGGCTTTTAATTGAAGGGCCTTGGTCGAACGCAACTCGATCAATACTTGCGCTAAGTCCGTAACAGCATAAGAATTGCCACAGGACTGCTGACAGATCACGGATATCTCAACAAGTACCTTAACACTATTGGCCTTAGTGAAACTAGAAGGTGCAGGTTTTGCGGACACGATGACGAGGACTCCATTCACATCCTATGTCTCTGTGCCTGCCTCATGGTCAAGAAACACAGACATCTGGGTGCAGCATTTCTCCTGCCCCAGGACATTGAAGAGCTTCCCCTAGAACGGGTGTTGGCCTATGCGCATAGCACGGGTCTCTTCCAATAGCTCTCGACTAGCGGCAGGCGGCAGGCACAATGGGTCGAAAGACCTGAGTGCTGCGGATAACCGCGCCGCCTTCCAACAACAACAACAAAGTCTGATAAAGCTTTCTGGAGCCATTTTTAACAAATAAATATTTCTCATCGAATTAAACAAATCTTAGGTTAAGTTTTATTTTATAAGTTTATGTAGAACATGCATGGTACAAGTTACGGTACATGGTTACAAGTACACATTACGGAATATGGTATTATTAAGCGTAGGAGGATCGCAATAATTTCGAAATAAGTTATTATTCATTCCAATTTTAAATTCTATATAAATTAGAAAATTTTAAAGTATGAAAAAAATTAAATTTTATTACATGACTCTTCTACGCCTCTGTACAATATCTTTCAAATAGGTGAATATAAATAAATCATATAAATTTATTAAATAATGTACCGATAACTTGTGCTCGTAAAGCAACATGCACTGAAATACTATTCAGTCATGGTTCATGAAGTTTTTTAAAAGAATAGAATTACATAAACAATTAATATCTATTTCGCGATAAAACTATTTACAAAACATATTATTTATTGTATTTCTATATTTACTAATTACAACATGGTATTTATTTAGTTTATAAATTATGTTAATTGCCAGTGTGAAAAATTAAATAGACTACTTTGTATTAATTAGTATACTATAGCAATAACAATTGCCTTGTTAATAAATTTCTAATTCCATGACGACTTAATCATACTGAATCATCACCTATATTATATACAGGCTGTTACAAATTCCCTTCTCGCCATTGAGATCTCAGAAACTGTAAAACATACGAGGAAGCTTAAATGAGGGCAAAGTTGGATAATCAGGGGACCAATATAATGCTACAAAAATCTAGGCTAAATTGATTAGGTTTTAAAACATTTGAAAAAACCGAAAATTTGGAAATTTGTTTTATTATTTTGCAGTATTTTTTGAGTTGATATTGAAAAACGAAAGGCACTTTCCCGAAGCAACTTTCTGTCCTCTATTGGCTAGAATATTTAGATTCCACTGTGATGTTTCCCTTTTCCAGAACCATCAACAACTTCATTTTTTTAAATACGGACCTGGAATTTTTAAACAGCAATTTGCAAGTCTCCTTTACCCCTAACAACATGCTATCACAGAAAAATCAGATGCGGACGTTTCTAATGAAAAAATGCATCTTCAATCTTTCCGTTCCGAATTGTAGGTACAATTTTTTATCTAGATACCCACTTTTTGCTCATTTATCGTACTCATAAATGTCAATAGATGTTACATTTTGAAAACGTTTGCTAAATAAAAATTAAATTTGGATAAAAGGTTGGAAATAGATTGGTCAATTTTACACAGTAAGGCAAAGCGTGACCATTCTTTGAGCACTTACCAAATTTCTTTCCTTGTCCTCGAGCTCAGAGTTTTCATTCAGTGAGGTAAATCCGTGTTCTGAAGCAGGATACTCAGGACTCTGTGTAGAAGAATTCGGACATAAGAGAACGGCAACTAGTGAGGGTGACTTCCGTGTTCTAACAGCCACTGGACTCCTGAACTTGATTTTGTTTTTTTTTCTTTCGGGCACAAGAGAACAACAACTAGTGAGGGTGATTTCCGTGTCCTAGGAGGCACTGGACTCCTATTTTTTTGTTTCTTTGTTTCTTGAAATTTGTTTTTTCTTAATTGTCTTGCTTAAAGTTCGTATTTCACGTAGGAATTGGAATTTCACTAATGGGAATGGAGCACATCCGTGTTCTAATAACTCGCGAAATCCAGGCGCATTCGCCAATTTGTTATATGACAAATTAAATCATTTTTTAAAAACTTATTTTTGTTATAGACTCTTCGAAGAGTCTTGTTTAATTTTTGCAATATTATGAGCATGTTAACTACTACAGTTGCTATTACCTAACTGTTGGGAGTTCTACTGCCTTCTATAACTTTATGGAAGCTTAGTCAGCAGCGGCGGTGAAGTTGCGTTTTGGTTTCTAGGAATGGTTAAGTAAGATAACTACCGGACAAGCATAAATACAATTTATAGCACGTAGCTATATTAAGTTACTTTGGGAACGGAGAGATAACAATAAGTAAGCCTTAATTTGGATTAAGTTAAGATTAAGGATTTTCTTTGAATATTAAATAAAACTTTAATTGGGTAATATTATGTAAGCTGAATGAAATTATTGCACAAAGTAAATAGGTAATATTTTATATAACGTACTCGTACATTTAAATTGAAATATTTGTTTTTAATATTGTCGTTATATTGATAATAAATATTGTTTTTATACTCTGCTTTCCTTTTTCAAACAATTTGAATGAATTATCACGCTTTACTCTCACATTACTCATTTTGATAAAGTTTTTGATACATGCATAGTATTTATCAAATCAAATTCCACTGAATACTACGTCTAAAATAAAAATACAGTATTTGTAATCATATTATATGTTTGCGTTCATTGTTCTGTCACTATTTTTAGTGCACCAAGATATAAGTTCAGTGGAATATTCTGAGTGGCTGATAAGTTATTTTTAATGACATTGGGATTATCAGCAATTATACAGCGGTTTGTTTAATCACACTCACATTTGGTTGTTATTACTTATTTTGTAACATTATCTTGAATAGAGTATAACCAGAGACGTTTCTGTCAATAAAAAAATAAAGGTACAATAGTTTCCAATTTGTATTTAAAAATATGTTTCAGATCAAGTGGAATACATCGCTGAATTTAGTATAATAATATTATTGAGGATGCCCACAATTTGATAAAACGTCGTAAGAAAAAAGAAAAGAAGAAGAAGAAACTCCTTTCAAGAAAACGTCGTAATCAAAATATATAAGTACTTTCCTGCTACCTTGTAGAGTGTAAAAAGTTGACCTGAAAAGGTTTAATTTTGATATCCCCCTTCAACGAATTCTGTAGAAATGAAAATATAATTCGGTATTAAAAATTAAAAGAAAAATTATAAATTATTTTGAAAATTTAACACCTCCACTTTTTAGCCAATCAGGTGTGTCAAATTCAGGTTATTGCCATACAAACAAAAAAAATTCAGGGGATATTTTTTGACTTTATGGTACAAAAGCAAAATTATATCAATATTTTTTTACGTTTGAGAGATGAGTTCCAAATTATTAGTCAATTATTAGTAAATGAGTTATAATCATAATAATTATACAAACTTGCGAATCATGTGTTGAATTTTATCTCTCGTATTTCTGAAGGATTCTCTATTCCTTAACGAAACATTGTAAATTATAATCCCAATTTGAACATGAACAGTGTAATTTTACTTTTTTAGTAATAATGCATAACCAACATTGTATTATACATACAATCAACGAAGGGGTATCATATAAAAAAATATGTATTTTCTATATGAATATCCAGAGATACTATAGGTAGGTATTATTTCTTAATATCTATGACTAGATTAAATTTTACATGTATAAATATAACTAATGATCTTGATGCGAAACATTTTTTTACATAAACTACTACATATTTTCCTGGAGAACGTGATTTAATAAATACTGATAATAACTATTTACATAATTTACCAGTTACTTAACGGGCTCGTTTTTATTAAGTATGATATTATTTATTTATATCTGTAAATATACGTTTGTTGTAATCAGTTGTGCATAAATGTAAATATGGAGGAGTTGGAAACTACTATAGACCAGGGGTTATCTGTGTTTTGCCGGTCAAATACTGATAAGAGTTATAGAGGAATTCAGCTGCTGTGGTTAGATATTATTGTTGTTTGTAGGATTATCTACACTACAGCATGAGAATAGACAAAATTTGCACTTTATTTTGTTACAAATCATATTTTGTCGCATTTTTGTCGGTAGTTGTTTATGAAATCCGTAGAATCAGTTTAAGATGTATAGGCATCTCCGAAACCATTGGAGATGCAAAGTTGGTCAAGTTGAGAAAAAGTTAGTCAATTTTAGGGCCAAGAAGAATCCAAAATTATAAATCCCCTCTCTTAAGTAGATACAGGATGAAAACAAAAAATGTCAATGTTCTGGGAACGTCCATAGCTCGTTTATTGTAATAGATCCAAAAAATTTTTAGGTCAATAAAGCAGCCAACAAGGACTTCAAAATTGGTCTCTAAAAAATATAGGTTTACTAGATTTTGCGCTAGCATAGCATAAAAATTCGAAAATCTAATATAGTGCCCATAACAAACACAAACTTTTGTTAAAGACCAATTTTGATGTCTAACTGACTGCTGTTCTTGTCCCAAAAATTTGATTAATGTATGTATTACAATAAACGAGCTACGTTTCCACATAATTCTCATATTTTTTTTCTTCCTATATCTTCTCAAGGGAAGAATTCTTGCAAATGTAATTTTAGATTCTTCTTAGGCCTAAAATTTTCCATACAGTTCATCTTTAACTGAATACGGTGTATACAAACCATACAATTTTCTGGTGGCCGAGCTGACTTACAAATAATTTGAAGGCATAATTTTTATAATTATATGAACATTTTTCAAGTTTTCGAACACCCTGTACGTTTTTAATATAGATGTATACAGGTACAGTAAATTTAAAACTATTTCGGATATCAGCAACTGACACTAGACTAATAAGTTTTACTTCATTATGACCGTCAGTGTTAAAATTAATCAGAATCAGTCACTGGCGTAGAACAAAAAATTCCGTGGGGGACGCAAAAAATGCACTAAATACGTAAATTAGTAGGCTAATAAGAAGGCATACCAAATTTCAATTAAACAGTTATTGTCAAAATTTATATATCTATTCAGATAGTTAGCAAGAAAACATTACTAATTATTCATATTATATATCAGGGGTGGCCAACCTGCGGCTCGCGAGCCACATGCGGATCTTTGAAGGATTATTTGTGGCTCTCGATAAATTTACCCGAGTTCCCTTTTCATTTTTGTGCTATTATATTTTAGAAAATTATTATCATTCCGTATGTGTTTCAAAATGTCTTTGAAATTACTGACGACAAATATGAAAGAATAAATGCAACGTTGTAACAAATTTCATTTCCGTCCAAGTTAAGAATGATATGACTCATCGAAAACTGCGCGAACGAACAAAAACAGTGGCGTAATCGCCAATTATTCACCAAATTTTAAAGAATTATCAAGAGAAGTGAAATAAATGTGTTTAATTTTTAATATTTAAATTCAATACACATATTTTGTACTTTTATTTATATGTTTTCAATAAATATAATTTCTGTAAAAAAATTTTTTTTAATACCTTGTTTGCGCACCTTTTAAATACGTATTTCATGGGGTGTTTTTCTATTTTTTTTACATCGGCAATGGAAAGTAGTTGGAAAAAGAAGAGATACGTATTTCTGGAATTTTAATATTGGGTTCATTTAAGTCCATAAATTATTTTTTTATTGTGCGCGATATCTATGTGACGTCACTAAGCGAAAATTCAAAATTTGCGCCATTTTTTAGTAATTTCTAGGATATTTTCATTTATGTGGTTGGTGTCACTGCGTGACAACTTTACTTTGTTTATGTTTGAATTGTTTGGTTAAGGTAAACATCATGGTCATGGTAAACATGAGACATTGTTTTTAGTTTATATTTTTACCTGTGAATTGTTGTCTCTGCCTGTGACTGATTACAAGTGTATTTATTAGTAATAGAAAAACATCGTAATTTGTAAAGGTAATTTTTGAATATATTTAATCGACTTTGCAGTAGATAATACTGTTAAGTTAAATACTAACCTTACATTTTTCATCCCTTTTATTTCTGAAAGGATCTATAGGATCTTTATCATAAAAGGACCTAAACCAGTAAATTGTCAGAATTAGCCTCTACAAAACCTTGCTCCATATTTAATAAAAGTTTACTTCATAAGAAAACAACAATGCAACAAGCCAAGTTGTGAAACCAAACGCAAACAGGAAATTTCAAATGTCAATTATCGAAATGTCAACTGTCGTTTGTGGTCGTTACAAACTGAATCTAGCCACATATTATCAGTGTGGCCTCTTTATAGATACATATTCCCTAGTTTTCGCTTAGTGACGTCACGAATATAGAATAAAATTTCAAAATTGAATTAAAAATTTTCTACCGATTCAATCTTAATAATGTTTATCCTAATAAATATAAAAAAAAAATATATTTTATAAAAATACAGGTTTCCACTTTAATTTCGACTGAAGGAAAATACCCCATTGCGGCTCGCGAAACATTTCAAATTTTGAAAAATGGCTCGGACTATCAAGGAGCTTGGCCACCCCTGTTATATATTATGGAAATTATTTACATATTATAGTTTTAACGTAGTTACTGCTTTCTTTACTATCTATAGACAACCTATGTATGCAAAGAAAATAACCTTATGGTCAGTTCCTTTTTATTATTTTTTATTTTTTAAAAAATTGTTTTCTACTTATGTAAAAATGTACAAAAGTCAATAAATAATATAAAAAGATATATCACTAACAGTTGGTTATGTTATTTTAAAAGAGGAAGAACTTTTAGTAAACTTAGACGACCTATTTGAATTAATTAACGTCGGCCAATTTCCGTGACTAAGGCCTATCAGCGACAGCTCAAGACAAGCAACTCCCAACCTTGAATTTTGTAAGATTTATACGTCTTCTACACAAACCTCGCCTAAGTTTGTATAGCTTATTATTATAGAATTATTTTTGTTGAGTCAGTCAAAGCTATATTAGAATAAAATTATTTTTCTAATATCACATCCTTCATATTAACGATTTGAACGGAAAGTCGCTAGGACGGCTTGGTCTAGTGAAAAATATATAATATACAGTGTGTGTGAGTTTGCATTACACACTCAGTAACTTCGTAAATGTCAAGAAATAAAAATTTTTTCAAAAAGTACTTCTAAGTGATTTTTTGTGTTCTTTTCAACCCTCTGGTTAAAAACGCTCTCATAAAAAAACAAAAGAGCAGCGATATGTACAGTGATTTTTTGAAATGGTACAGAATACTACCTATAGGTAGTATTTTGTAAACTTCGCTAGTACCGATAATTTTTTGTGTTGCTATTTATCATTTTTAAGAAAAAATAAAAATGGTGTCATATTCAGAATTTAATAGGATTTCAAATTATGAAATAAAATACAGGGTGTTCCATTTAAAAAAATCGCTGTATATGTCGCTGCTCTTTTGTTTTTTTAATGAGAGCGTTTTTAAGCAGAGGGTTGAAAAGAGCACCAAAAATCACTTAGAAGTACTTTTTGAAAAATTTAAATATCTTGACATTTACGAAGCTACTGAGTGTATAATGCAAACTCAGACACACTGTATATTTATCATTGGAAATGTCTTCCACATCAGACACAGAACCACATCTACAATTATTTATTTTGTATTAAAAAGTGAGTATTAAAGGACTTTAAGGTAAGTATAATTTACTTGAAATTTTGTTAATTTATTTTATGAATTTTTTTCGGTAAATAAATAATACAGCATATCACAGCAATTTAACAGCAAAGTTTTTCATTTAAAACAATCACCAACAATGAGTGTACCTACCAAAGAAATATTTATTTACGTTACTTTTATTACTTTACAAGAGAGTAAATAAACTTTATAAAGAGGTCAAACATCTGTTGCTACTCACTATGATACATTTGTGTGCATTGAGTGTTTACTTGAACTCTTTGAAGACTTCATAATGTCTGGTTGTTCAGTCCTAATCAACACATTCTCGGGATAATTGATTTGAAATTGTAATTGAAACTGGAAACTGTTTATTTAATCTTCTCTGTACACCTCTCCTCCACTATTCATTTTTATGGTAACAATTAAATACATATGTTCGGTATTTCAGTTAGAACAGAGAATAATCTCTAGTTAGAATAACATCTAAAAAAGTTATGTATGTTTATAAACTTCGAAAGTGGTATCTACTAATCTCTGGTACTATTAATAATGTGGGTATTGACCCGAGTTCAACTCACCCATTGGGGTGAGTTTAACTCCCCCACTGACCAGAACTAACCAGTTCGGACCCGAGCTATATCTGTTGGTGGCGCTTCCGAATTATATGGCTATCTTCTAGGCTTTACCTCTGTAATTCAGTAGTTGTAGAGATTTTTAGCTGAAGAGTAATTGTTCAGAGTAGCGCCAGAGGATCCTACCCAGCCTGCATGGTAGAGCCAACCCAGGAGGAGACCCCACGAATCGCCCACACCTATCAGTTTTTGTGATCGAGGTTGGTGAAGGATGGGGTTCACCTCTACGCGGCAGTCCAAACCTACAGCAATGAGAAGGTAAAAAGCTATAATCCGCTCAGCCCCAAACCACAGAGGAGAATCTGTGCCCAAACTATGTACATTGAATAATAAACCTTGTCACCTAATTAGTCTAGTTTCACTATGCTCAAAATGATAATTTCTTACACGCAAAATTCACGAATATTTTCCGCATATGGGCGTGGAAGATATTATTTTTAGAGAAAATCTCCAGCTTCTAATATTTTGTTATGTTCATCTCTTTTGTTTAATTTAAGCGATAACATATTTCCCTTATTTTAGTCTTCACTGTTTTTTAAGTTCGTAAATTTAACCGTATTCAGTATTTGTAGGATACAGTTTCTATGTTGAAATGTTGGTTGATTTAATTATAAATTCTTTAAATATTTGTGCCCAGCAATAATTTATGTAATAGCCTACCTTTATGAATATATTTAAAAACAAGTTTTCGATTTTATAGTTATCACCAAAAATGAATTATCATTAATCTTAATAAGGATAAGAACCTGATCTTGAATTAATTTCAAAGGATTTATAGAATATACTTTAGTTATAAGAATTATTTTTTATATATCTCTATGTATACTAGCCGAAGGCTATAGTATACATAGCTATTGAACTTTTCCCTTATGTATCTATTTTTTTAAATTATAAAACTTAAAACACAAGAAAGAAACAATAAACGTTTTAAAAACATCTTAGGGAGTATTTAAATAATGTATTTCGTAATCGATGGATTGATCGAAGAGGTTAAATCGAATGGCCGGCAAGATCTCCTGATTTGGCACCCCTAGATCTTGATGGAATATGTAAAGAAATGCCAAAGGATTTGGAACACTCAAAAGACAAAATTACAACAAAATAAGAAGTATAACTCCAGAGGTTGTCACAGCTCAATTCATGAATTTGAAAATACCGAGACTAGCATATTTTCAAAAAGTTTGTGGAGACCACTTTGAACACCTTTTGAAATAGTGATTTTTGTTTCTACAAGTTGTTTAAGTTCATTTTACAGTTGTTTCATAATAATTTTTTAATTATTATAAAAAATTATAATTAAAGAAATTTTTATGTTTAAGTTTTATATCAAAAATGTTGTTTTCATTGAACGTTTATTGTCTCGCAAACTAATGGTTCAAATCTAAAAAGAAATAAGTCGTTGGATCGAGCATTAAATTCTCTTTGACAAGATTTGTTGTACAAACCCTCTTCCCATTTAAAAAATTGTAAGGGGTTGTTACCCTTCCGACGGGGTTGAAGGGGATGGGAAGATATTTACATAAAAAAACTGAATTTTAAAAATAAAAATTTACGTTTTTCAGGATTTTTTGAAAATTATCTATTTTGCATTTTATTGTATTTATGCGAGACTTTACAATCTCACTGTATTATATTATTTCTATATGCTTCCAATAGACCTATTTACTGTGTCGTCCATTTGTTGTTTGTTTGGTTGCCCGGTGGCCATATCCGACGCATATAATGAATTACTTCACAGACTGCACCAATTAGATTAACTTTAAAGAGTTTATTCGATTATAATATTTGAATTAAGGCTTAGAGAGCTAACACACATGCTGCCATCTCTTGGGATAGACTCTAATCTATTTCTTACCAAGAAAGCTTTCTGAATTCGTATAGCGATAGCAAATCACAAGGAGGAGGATAGTTCCAACTGTAAATTATTATTCTAATGATAATTGTTAAATTAATATATTACAATGTTACTGACACAAAACTCATACCAGTTGATACTGTTCTACTGTGAGTAAGTGTGGGACTTAATGAATGTGGGCATTATGTTTAGTTCCAAGCATTTACTATAGATGGCAACATAGGGCTTATAAAATTTAAAATTCTTCCTAAAAATATTGTTGATATGTCTGTAATTTATTTTATTATAAAAAAATCTTATGTAATATTTAATCCTATTACTCAATACTATTTGAATATTTTCTATCATGTTACTGATAAATAATTAATATAATTTTCATTATTTGTTATTACCGCAGATCTTTTAGATTATGGTTGGTTTGGGACTAACTTATTGGTACCAAAGGAATGGCAAATACTTGTAAGGATACTGTGTATCCATACAGGGTGTTTTATTGATGTTTCTTTTGGGATTACAGCAAATTATACAGGGTGTGTCATGGTGTCATTAAACTACAAGAACTACAGTAGTAAGGACGCTCTGTAGTAAGAACTACATTGGAAACCTATTAACGCATCAGGGTGCAAATTTGAAAACACGGTTTTGTCGAGGTGATCAGTATGTTTAAAATATTTTCAAAATTTTGTCACTTTCAGTTAGTTATATTGGAAAACAATCCTAGTGGGTCACCTCGGGGTCAACCTTATTACTATTGCTTAGTTGCCCGATACCCCTGTCCAACGAATCCATAGGATTAAATTAATTTTAACGTGTTTAGAAATGTTAAATATTAATATTATTCTTGGTAGGAGATTCCGAAAACAACTACTCCACGGGCAATATGCAAAGAGGGCACTACGGTGTATTTCACTGTATCTCGCCACTACAAACATTAATATTATTTTGTTCTAATTGTTTCAGTTACCGCTTCGAGTAAAACTTTGGGGAGTACTACACGTGCTGCCATCTCTTGGGATAGACTTTAACGTATTTCTTAGCAAGAAAGCTTTCTGAATACAGATATCAATCAACATTATTGTTAACAAAAGACAAATAGTAAAAAATATATAATTTGTCTTAATTTAGTAACGGACGATATTTTTAACTGTAAATTATTATTCTAATGATAAATTATTACTTAATATAATATAAAACCCATACTAGTTGGTACCGTTCAGTTACCGTTCTAGTGCAAGTAAGTGGGGCATTCCTACTTATGTTCAGTTCGAGGCATTGAGTATAGATGGCAATAATGATTTATAAAATTTTAATTCTTGGTAGAAATGTTGTGTCTAACTTGTTTTATTATAAAAAAATCTTGGTAATGATTAACCTTATTACTTAATATTAAGTATCTGAATATTTTCTGGCATTACTGCTAAATTAATATTATTCATTATTATTATATATATTATTCATTATTTCTATTACCACAAATCTATAATATTATGGTCGGTGGTTGGTTTGGGACTTATATAGGTTGTGTTCCGATATTAAACTTGGTTAACCAAAATCCCGGTTAAGCGTTCCATTAAATAAAAATTCCTGAAAATTGTTTAATTTTGGAACTGTGGTCACCTGAAAAAGGTTAACCAAACGTCAAAATATTGACCGTTCTCTGGGAGCGGTGCATTGGTTAACCGAAGAGTTAGCAGGTTAGGTTTTAGCGTTGAGAGAAGAAAAATCAATTCTCTCAACGATTTTAATTATATTTTGTTTAGAAGGTGACGGCAGATGGGGTGGTGTTCTTGCGTTAAGAGTTATAATAAATATTTATAAATTCTACTTTTCTGTATTGTATTCTGTAGTCCACTTGACCAAGTCTACTGAAAGCTACACTTATATCTACTTATAAACTACTTATATCTTACTATAATATACCAAATTATCTGCTGTTTCAATTATTTTTTGACTTAAGACTAGAGTAATAGTTAAGCACGGAATATGAAGGTATTTAAGGGTGAATGAATCCCAATAAAAACAATTCACCATCCACGTTGATTAACCAGCCAGTTCCTTAATTACACATTTTTCAGGTTTACCAATATTTCGGTTAACCGAAATCCTGGTTGGTCGCGGATAATATCGGAACACAACCTTAGTAGCAGAGGGTGTGGTCAATAGTTAGGGTTGCCAACCGTCCTGCATTTCGGAGGATGTCCTGCATTTGATGTTCTTTGTCTTACGTCCTATTGAGATCTCTCGCAGGATGCGAAATGTCCTGAATTTCAGACATTTTACTGAATTTATAGCTAATCTTACATAACATTCACTTACAAATTTGTAATATAGGTAGGTATCTAATTAATACAATGTTTTAAAATGGTTTCACTTCCGATTTGACACAAAAGTAACTTTGATTTTTAAAATGTAAATACAATAATATACAGGACAATACAAACAACTTCATTTTAAATAACCTTGCAATACTATAAAATCATAAACCACTATGTACACCTTAAAATAGCCTACCTATATGTATCGAATTTATCATTAATTTTACTGTCGTATTTTCACAATAACTATAACACAATATTTTCATTTTTTTAAGTTCCAATTAAAGCTAAGGTGATAATAACTACTTTTTAGTCACTATTAGAAATTTTTATTAAACAATTCCAAAAATATTGAGATTCGCGGATTACCTATATTTGTAAAAATTCCATAAGTAGGTATATTTTTTATATGCGTATTTTTAGATGGCTGATTTTGTTATGTATTGTATACCTACCGATAAATATTTATTTTTAGTTAGTTGTAGCCCATATTGTTCTTATATTTTTATAGAAATAAATTTTCGTAACTTCTTCTTTCGAACTTTTTCGTACTGTCGTTGATTAGTTGATAAATTACGGGTGACAAAGTCTAAGTTAGTAAAAGAGTTGGAATAAGTTAGTCAGCACTGCAACTTGTGGGGTAAGATTTCTAACAGGTTTGTAAGCTCTATCAGGTAATAAGTGTTCTCACCAAATTTTCATTTACCTAATGTTATTGTGTATATTTTATTCAAAGCTTTTGCGTTGAAAGTTGGAATATTCTAAAAAAAAAAACAGGTATTGATTTATTATTTTATTGGATTATTTCACCTATTCATGAATCTAGCGACAAACTAAGATTTTTTATATACCAAATACAGATTGTGGATCTGTAAATTCTGTCAAAGCACTGTGGACCAGGTCAGTTCCAAACCCATTTTGAATTAATATTACAGCATGCTAAAGTTTTTATCACTGGCTTGACTCTCAGAATGTGGATTTTTTATCCTTTGCATGGCAGAGCAAGATTTCACAAAGTATAAATTTCAGCTTATAGCAGTTATACAGCTAATGTATCTGGGACTTGCACCATATACTTACTAATTACGATTCTGGTTCGGATCTATCGAGATTGAATTCTTACACCACACCTTCAGCCACACCATCCAGGCTCAACTAGATGTGCTAGACTCTGATCATAACATCAATTATGGCTCTAAGCAGATTAATGCCTAACATCGGAGCCCAACGGCAGGTAAGCGCAAGATACTGGGGTCGGTGGCTCATTCAATAATATTATATGCAGCACCAATATGGGAGAAAGCCATCCGGACGAGTAAAAAACACAGAAATATGCTCAAAAAAACTACAGAGGAGATTGGCAATACGGATCGGCAGCGCATATCGCACTATCTCGACGGAAGCAATCCAAGTGATAACGGGAACGAAGCCAATTGAAATCATGGTACAGGAACGCAGTAGGCTATACGAGGTAGGCAGAGAAAGCAACACCCAAAATCCAGGAAGAATCCGCAAATGAGTGGCAACGGCGATGGGAAATGGATACAGGCAAGGCGAGATGGACCAAGAGATTAATTAGAAGTGTAGGAGCATGGTGTAAACGGGGACATGGAGAAACAGAATACTACCTAACTCAATTCTTAGGAGGGCACGGGTGCTTTAATGGATATCTGAAAAGGTTTGGACTGAGTAATACAGACAAATGCTGGTACTGCAGCGAAGTGGATACTCCAGAGCATACTCTATTTGTATGCACAAGATGGGAGGGTTATAGAGAGGAGATGAACCACGATGTCGGAGTAGCCGTAACGGCAGACAACATAATAGAGCTGATGATAGCAAATGAGCAGAACTGGCGGACAATTCATGGATGCATAAAAAAGGTACTAAAGGACAAAGAAATAGATGAAAGAAACATAAAGAAAGGTGAAAGATGAAGAAAAATGAGAGCGAGGAACTGAAATTAGAAACACCAGGCCGATAAGAAGTAATACTATGCGGTTCCGTATCGGTGTGGTTGGACTACGGAGGAGGGGTTTTAGTTGGTAGGTCCTCCTTCAGAGGGAATCCAACACCCCCTGACAACACGGGTTACAGGAGTCTATGAAGATTTCCCCTCCTCCACGCAAAAAAAAAAAAAAAAAAAAAAAAACAAAAAAAAAACTGATCTTCCTCTCTAAAAATATTAAGGGGCGAGAAATCCAGTCTTATAATTCTTTGATTTGGTCTAAACCTTTGATTTGTTAGTCTGGTGGTCATGCCACCAAACCAACAAACCATAGGTACCTATTATAGTTTGGCAACAATTATTTATTTTTAAAGGCTTTTTCCTAGTGCTCTAGCAATAAGATTTCATGGTATATGAATGAATAGGAATAATATGAACCTACTAATTTATGTTGACAGTATACAGTGTGTCCCACTAAAGGTCAAACCACCCCCGTAGCATTTTTATTTATGAACCGATTTCCATGAACTTTTTTTTGTTGGGTAGGTCCCAAAAAAGTACATAGCTTCATTTGTTTGGTAAGTCGGCGTCATGGCCAACTACGTCCTATTTTTTTATGCAAAAAAACGAGATGTACTATTAGCGATTTTTTCACTTCTTAATCAGGAGCACCTAAAACCTCACTGTACCAAATTTCATGGCGCTACTGTACAGGGTGTTCGTGTGTTCCACTTAAGGTCTAGCCACCCCCGTACAATTGTTATTTATGAAGCGATTTCAATGAACTTTTTTTGTTGGGTAAGTCGTAAGAAAGTACATAGTGGGCATGCTCCATTTGATTGGTAAGTTGGCGTCATAGCCAACTACGTCCTATTTTTTTATGCAAAAAAACGAGACGTATCTACTATTAGCAAATTTTTCACAAAAACTTTAATGCCAGATTCTAATCAGGAGCACCTAAAACCCAACTGTACCAAATTTCATGGCGCTACAATACAGGGTGTTCAACAGAATAAGTTTTTTTAAATGATATTTTATTTTTTCAATTTTAAAATATTCTAATGTTTTAGGAAAATAACTTATGTTTTAAGGGGGTGGCTAGACCTTAAGTGAGACACACGAACACCCTGTATTGTAGCACCATGAAATTTGGTACAGTTGGGTTTAAGGTGCTCCTGATTAGAATCTGGCATTAAAATTTTTGTGGAAAATTCGCTAATAGTAGATACGTCTCGTTTTTTGCATAAAAAAATAGGACGTAGTTGGCCATTACGCCGATTTACCAAACAAATAAAGCATGCTCGCTATGTACTTTTTTGGGACCTACCCAACAAAAAAAGTTCATGGAAATCGGTTCATAAATAAAAATGTTACGGGGGTGGTTACACCTTATGTGGGACGCACTGTATAATAATAAGAAATATATTTTCCAGGTAAAACTTTACATTTGCTACAAGTATATACAGGTAATTACATTAAATTATTATTAAGAGCTACTATTTAAGGCAGTGGAATAATAAAAACCACATTTAATTCAAAATTAACGTATTATTTTCTTATATGAATATACTACTTAGAAGGAACCGTTTTATGTATATTTTGGGAAATATATTTCTGTATTAAAACACCAGTAGGTCCTACTGCCTAGCTATTTGCTTGCAACTCTGAGACTGTGTAACTTACTAAAGTAAAATTGTGTAATAACCTACAATGGTACAATGAAACAAAATTTGTTCGATAGGTAGACAATTTATTTTAAAATATTACAGTCATTACATAAAGTCAAATACGTATATAAGAACATATATTTGAAATATGGCATACATTTCTGTATTAAGTGTACATGCATAAAATTCGATAAAACTGGCCTAATCATCAATAACGACTCAATCGGTTATAAATAACACATAAATGTATATCTTAGTCTTCCGCTTTCCTAAATATATCCAAACTAATTTCATAATAATTACATTAAATTGATTTAAATTTTAACAACGATATAAATTCAATAGCTTTTCAACATTTCCATAGGCCCAGCCTAACAATCCTTATCTAGCGTTTCACGCCCCTAAAATAAAATTTATAAAAAAACAACCTCTAAAGCTACAACACATCACAGATTATAAAAAATATAATTTTGATACTAAACAAAAATTCCACCCCAAGGCAAAACAATTTGTAAATGTACATTCTGGACTTTAGCAGAAGTCGGATATATCCTATACTCTACATTGTTGTTAGGGGTGAAATTTTTGAATAGTAACTATTGGCTTGATATTCTGAAAGCAACCACAAACAGTGCAGTGCACGAAATAACAAAAAGTTTAATATAAACATAAACTTGTTAATAACAAAAAGCTTTCGCGTTACGATATAATATAATCACAAAACTTATCAGTTTCTAAATATAGAAAATATGTATATATCATTAGCCTTTGGCTTAAAATGAGATATACTTTAGGCAGTTTTGCTGCTGCTACTTGGCCACACAATGATCCCAAATCAAACTGAAATTTGAGATACGTTCTATTAACTTGTTCCCATCGAAATATAATAGAAACATGCCAGCATGTTCTATCAAAATGGTACAGAATTTTCAAATTATTTAGTCAGCATTGTATAATAAAAATACTGTAGATGATATAAGTATATAAATACCTGTTAAAAATAGGGCAAAATTAACATTCCAACGATGCCATATTTTATAAAAAGGTGTTTCAGCAGAGTAACAACTATTTAGGTAAGAAAATAACAATTGTGCCTAAAATACAATTGGTTACGATGTGCTTTAGAAAATTTCCTATAATTGTAGCAATTTTATAAGTACTTATACATATACAGATAATATCATAGCAGATTGTTTATAACCCTGTATATAGTAATGAAATCTTTTATTTTACACAAGAAAAGGTAAAGAGTTAAAATGTGTAAATACCTACTTAGTCATTTGGTTTGATATAATATTCCATTTAATATATATTATACTTGTTAGTAATCAGAAAAGTTCTCGACAGAAAATTTGACAAAATGGAAAGTTCTTAGTCTTTCGAAATTTGTTTTCAATTGGATTTGGCGCCGTTTTCTTCAGTCTCTATCGAACCCTGCTGATTTGCAGTGTTCTTAAATTCTAGAGATATCTAAACGTAAGTAAAGCTGACAAACTTATTTGTAATTTTTTTGAAAAATATATTTATATGAACAACTTAAAATCAGACCCAAAAGTAGACTTCAAAAATGTTCACCAATATTTAAAAAATCTTTAGAAATATAAAGGATCTTATAATGAGCTTCTTATAATCTTTAAGTAGATAATGTTTCCAATTTCAATTATATTTTTAATTTAAATATTTAGTACCTATGTTCATCAATAAATAGTTAATTTAGATATCATGAAATAATTCTGTAAAAATAATTTGACAGTATTTAATCTTCCAAATGCACTAAACACTGTGCAAGTCGGTAGGTATATATTATATATACTTCTAACCTTGAAACATACATGGAAAGTACTGGAAAAATTATGGGAAATATTCCCATTTATATTATTTTCGGGCACCTGAGGTCTTTAATGTTTTTTAAACAGCATGATATAATAGTAAAACCACATGTATAATTGGCTTGTTCTCAGTATCATATGTTAGAATCTAAATTATGAAAAAATTCAAAAGGTTTTTGCCCACATAATAGAAATAATTAACATTGTGTTTTATTTACTACTTCATTTTTATAACTATCATAAACACTGTAGTTTTTGTAGGACTTGATCAGGAGTCTATCTGCTAATATGGCATGCTAAAAGTTAGCTATGTAGAGTGCACTTACGGCCAACATAGAACGTAGTAATTTTTCTTATTACACTTACAGTGACTTAATTATATTATATAACTGACTATACTTTCAGTGTAACTTGAGTGAAGTTAAAATTGGAGACCTATATATCACATTGACAAAGTTGAAGTTACCCTAACATTAAGATAAAAAGATTTGGTACAGATACCCTGCAGATATAATAAACATTCAGTTGAAAAAGAGGGAATTAACTATCAATATAAGATGCTTCCATGCAAGGTTTATAAAGGAGTGCTTCCATGCTCATGAGTGTTCCGTATCTAATTGTCTTGTACCCAAATGAATATATTAATATTAAAGGTCATATATTCGAAGTGATATACAAGATCCAAACAGACTCATTTTCTGCTACTTAATACGCCCTCAATTAAAATACCGTCGAGGACGCTTTTCAATTCAGTCAAAGATTGCAGTCCAGCAAGTCAAGAAGTTTATGACGAATTTATCGCAAGTGGAGTTTGTGCTGCAAGCACTGTCCCCACTGACTCCCGAAGGAAATGCCCTCTTTCCACTGTCTGTTTTGCGAGGAATAGATCCTTTATTTGGCAGTTCTTCCACTGGACGATTCTTTCTTTTCTTCTTTATGTAATCCAATATTCTCTCTGTTTCTCTCTCCTCCAAGAAACCGCTACGGTCGGGCCCTTTCACGCCGTCGACTGTTCTGCAAAGGAACTCCCTTTTAGACATGAGGCCATATCTGCAATTAAAACAAATACTGGAGAGTTTCTAAAAATAAAATTAATTAAAACTATGGTTATTAGTGCGGGAACTTTATTATATAAAATCTTCGACTGCCAGGTTATATTATTTATAGAAACTTAAGATACATATTAGGGACTAGCCATATTAGTAGGTACTTGGATGGATCACTTGACCTTGACAGGGAAGAAACGCGATTCCTGCCTATCTTTAAGTCATCTGGGCCCGGATTCTGATTCTACGATACGATTTCAATAACGATACGACCCCAGTTTTCGATATCGTCAGTACGATTGTGTTTAGAATGATTCCGGTTCACTATCGTTTCGATACCCAATTTAAACGCGAAAAAATAGAGATTCTGTTGGCAACACTGCGGTTTAGGATTGATTTTTGACATGTATTAACCTTACTTTGTTTTGTTTTGTTCACTTAAAAGTTTATAATTATATAAAAATCCCAATAAAAATCCGACCAAATACATAATATTTAATCAGAGATATAAAACGACAACCGTGAATCGTGGTAACTCTAAACTGGTTCATGATAATATATTTTATTTATGAAAAGTGTAAGTGCTAATAAATTCGTCTTTAATTATAGAACTTATTAATCTTGTTATCATGTTATCATGATGTTATATCTATATTTAATGAACGAGCTCGATGGCACGTTGATCACAATGAAAGACGATGGCAAAATAAGAGACTAATTGACAACTAACAACCCATTTGATTTGCCTGAACGAAGGTTTATCGAATTGTTTCGTTTAAATAAACAGTTGAAGAGTTAGCAGGAGAGTTTCCAAATTTTCCTGCTGCTAAACTTTTACACTCTTCTACGAAATTAATAAAAATTTCCCAATGTATATCCTGCATTTTAAAGGACATTGTAACTAAAAGTGTTGTCTTTGCTAAATGATTATGCTCCACACCACAAAACAAAAAGAATTTTATGCTCTTTTGTATCAATGTACATATAAATTTACCTATCACAACTTATATTTATTTGTATAAAATCACCACCGTATTAGACAAAGATGCTATCGTTTACGCTGGACGACACCTCCAAAGCTATCGACCATTTTTAGGTTAGATTACTCGATAGTCGAAGAGTCGATTTCCAAAGAGAATCGCTATTTGTACGATTCGATATCGTATCACTGTCGTATCGTCATTACAGAATCGCGGCCCTGGTCTTAGAAAAATTCACAGAAGCTATACAAACTTAGGCGAGATATGTGTAGAAGATGTTCCATCCCTCGGATAGGATGTAAAGCCGGAGGTCCCTTGTATATGTTATGATAGGCTAATAAGAGTTTCCATCCCATGACGTGGTTGCTCGTTTTGCGATGCCAGTGATTTACTTTAGTCGCAGAAATGGATCGAGGTCAAATAACAGAATACAAGTAAATACGCAATACAAAATATACATTTTTATATAATTAACAAAAAAAATGAAACCCTTAGTTGTTGGTGCTCACGATGGAAAATATTTTTATTGACGACTAATTTACGATTACTAAAAGCGGTATTATGTAATACAGTCTCAATAAATGTACAACGGTAATATGGGATAAAATATACAGGGTGTCCCAAATACATACCGACAAATTTTAAGGGGTGGTAGGGGACATGAAAATAAACCTTTTTTTTAATAAATGTCCGCAAATGAGCCGTTTTAGCTGAAAAAAGGAAAAATGGTTCTGGTAAGTTTTGTTTATTTTAGTGATAAATAATGTGATATTTTAGTGATATTCATATATAAAAAATGTTCAGGATGACATTAATAAATCATTTTTTGATGCTGTTGGACTTTGTTTCACTGAATAAATGATGGTTGACAATAAGGGTTCAAAATATTGACCATTTGTTTCAATACAAAGATTGCATCGTCGGTTCATTGACTTGCGGCCCTACGGAATATTCCGGGAATAGCTTCTACAGTTGTCAACTGGCCATTATTCTTGCTCAAAGATCTTCCTCATTACGAATAGGCGTTTCGAAGACTAAAGATTTCAGTTGACCCCAAAAAAAATCCAGGAGTTGAGATCGGGAGAACGCGCGGGCCAGGTAGCGGGATCTCCTCTTCCAATCCATCGGAAACCCATCATCACCCCATCACCCATCCATCACCAGAAAACAATACTATTCTATCGAAGTGAAGTTCTATTTAGTTGTGACCCAAAAACTATTGGCAAAAAGTAATCGATGTAGATAATCTTCAGGATTTTAAACTTGTACGCGTTGTAAATGGTAGGGGTAAAGGAGTGCATGACACGGTGTACCGTCGACTTTGAGGATCCCATTTGGTGTGCAATTACGCGAACACGTCTGGATTGATTTTTCTCCACACGGTGTAGAACTATTTCTTCAAATTCAACCGTACGAGGTGTTCTTGGACGACCACCGCCACTAGGATGCTTTAGGTTCCTACTTTCTCCAAGGCGACGATGAATGGAAGCAGAGGATGATGAGGTTGCCGGCGTTCCGGATATCTCTGTCCATACAAGAGTACAGTTTTTCCTCCCTTACAATTTGCTGCACCATAAGCAAGGTGCATCACATCGGTAAATTCTCTAAATGAGAAATTATTGCCCATTTTCAATACAAATTTTGAATTAAAAATCAACAAAATGAATGTTCTGATGCCAACTAAATGAGTCACAAATATTATGGTCTTAAAATTAGCATCTTTGGAATGTTTATTGTGATAAAGAAATATTTTTTCTCTCAACAAGAAGCCTAGTTGAAACAAAAAAGGTGTTTGGGACACCCTGTATAATTTTATGTAAATATATTAGGAAATTCAGACATACTACCAAAATGATAAATCTAAAAGTTGTCTTGTATTGAAAATTAACAAAATTATCAGTGTATCATTTTGTAATTGACAGCTAGTAATTTTGAAGCAAGGAATGAATGGTTATTATATCAGTAATGGAAGCAGTGATAAAATGATGACTATGTAAATAATTATCTAAAGCACACAGTACATAGTATGCATTTAGGAACATAGGTACATTTTTAGTTCGACCAGGGACATATACATTTACAGTTCGACTATAAAATTTACAAATATTTTTCTGGTTTATGTACTCATCTCTTCGTTGTCTGAATTTATTTTTATATTGGATGTATATATTGCATACAAACTGGTTTTATTTTATTAATAGATAACCCTACCTAGCTGAGAGTAATATTTAATTTTCGCATTTATTGAATTTTAAGGATTAAGAAAAAATATCAAGCTTACTTATCACTTATCAGTTTCATATAATTTTCGAAGAAAATAGCTAAAAACAATAAAGCAATAAAGTTTTTATATCTACAAATAATGGCTATAAAAGGCGTTAAATCTTTTTGAACTCTTATCAGTGGCACAGTATCCTCATATATCCATTAACATTAAAACATAAATTCAGAATATAGTCTATAAGAAATTAATAAGTGATACTTTCATATTTCCGAGTTCAATGCGACATTAATTATTATCGATAATAATTACAATTTGCGAAATTACAGGGAACAAATGATTAAACTAGGCTATCTATCTATAGTTGCATCCATACGACAGTCTAGTCACTTTGTGATAGAGGCTGATGGCAATGTGCTCTGGTAGCTAAGATTATCGAGGTTATTTGGTTATTTAGTTCCCTCTAGGATTCCATCTTCTCCCATACAACCATCAAAAGATGAGTGGCTGAAACCACTCGAAGCCAATTCTACCAAAAATTGTACTTCAATAGAAAATCCGAACGAGCCGGTTCCTCAGAGTTTAGCGTCTCCATCGCTAAACCCAGAGGCGTGAGGCGTGAGTTCCTCATTCCATTAGACAATTTTTAATTAAATATCTTTCGATCTTCTCGTAGATTAAGGTTTTTTCGCAAGGATGGATTCATACTGGCGACGGATGTAGGCCTAGTTATTAGCCTTGTTGGCCTAGGATGGAAAGAATGGTGTTAATTTTCTTATGGATGGTCTTGGTGTTAATGTGCGAAATTAAAATCAGTTGATGCTTGACTGTTCCTCTAGCTAATGAGGTTTTCGTGATTCCAGCAGTGAATGGTGGTTGAGGCTTATCAACCTAAGTTACTCCTGAAGACAATTCATACTTTCACACCAATTCATATTTTCGGGCTAATCCTTGTAATTAGAATGAGCGGTGGAGATATTATTAGATATTCTAGGGAAGTAGCTATATCGACATGGACTATTACAGATTCGAGAACTGCGGCTGCTTGGCCCACAAAAAAAAAGTCAAGACAAAATAGGTCTAGGCCTCTCCTAGAGTTCATTCACGTTAAGTTTAAAGTGACGTTTTTAAGTTTTAAGTTTTAAGTTAAGTTTATAAAGGTAATTCACGTTAAGTTTAAAGTGACGTCACCTTGTCAAAAAATACACCGTTGACAGGTGAACTTTTTTGCGAGCAGGAGTTTGAAAAATTTCACAAAATCACAACGGTTTTAGTTCTGAGAAGAACTGCTTTTAGTGTAAACAAAGTGAATAACTAGAAAACATAAATAGAAAATACACGAGCAAAATTTAAGCAGAACCAAACACCAAAAAACCAGCAAACAATAGAGAGGCCAAACAAATAAATAACAACTTGACAACGCAGAGAAGGGTTGCCAAATATAAAACTCTTTGTACATGGCTAGGCTAAATTATTGGTCATTTGTTTATCGAATATTGACAACAATTAATTACTGAAAATGACGTCACTTTAAACTTAACGTGAATGACCTTTATAAATAAATAAAAATTTGACAACGCAGAGAAGGGATGCCAAATATAAAACTCTTTGTAAGTGGCAAATGCTATGCTAATTTATTGGTCATTTGTTTATCGAATATTGAAAACAATTAGTTACTGAAAATGACGTCACTTTAAACTTAACGTGAATGAACTCTACCTATCCATTTGTTAGAATATTTTTCATTGATATTTCAGTTTATGCATAGTTTATTGTTTTTAATCATTATTAAAAATTATTGTAATATTAAAACATTAAAATATATATAATACTAAAAATAAACTATTGAATAATAATTTATAGGTGATATTGAAAAAGTTGTTGGCTGTTAAAGTAGAATTTATTACTTCAATAAAAAACAAAAAAAAACCCTTTGTTTCTCATTTTATTGCTTTTATTTTTAGAGGACTTTCAGCCAGAAAATATGGACATATATCCTACGTTTCGTCCGAGTTTTTGGACTTTTTCAAGGTTACCTAATAGCTAAAAATAATGGTTTTACATAAGCATTAAATTAGATTAGTGACAATAAAGAACCAAAAAGTACTTTCTTACCGAATATACATTTCATATTTTAATTTAATTTTGTTGTCTGGTTTTATTTTGTGGTTCATCATTTTTATTTAAGAGAAAAGTTTCGATATAGGGAAGTGCGATAAAAGTCCTATTACAAAGAGAAGTGGAATCCAAAAAAATAATGAAGTTATTACATAAAATATAGAACACTCTGTACAAATTAAATAATTTTTTATTTGTTTAACTCGAGTAATCTGACAGCATCACAAAAACGAATTAGCATACCTACCTCTTTCATCAACTGAGATATTATGACACCCTGTATAATATTTCTGTTTGCCTGCTCAAGCGGGATATGTACAAGCAAGACGGAATAAAAACTGGCGCATCTGTAGGAACCCTAAGCAAGAACTATGTTAGCTATCTAAAAAACAATTCTTATGTAAAAGTATTCTTATGAATTTATAAAAATGTATTTCAAAAAATTCAAAGAAAATTTATACCAGAAGAATGTTATCAACTACATCTTTTACCCACATAGTTGTCGATTTGATTTTTTTCGGATGAAATACTTATTTTCATGGATATTCGCATTTTGAATTTCTAGTCTTAATTATAATTAAAAGCAAAAGCCTTTATAGTGCGGTAAAGTCAATTCATATAAAATCGAATGTATTTGACATGTTTGAAATTTTGCTTTTAGATATAGAAATTTGTTTCAAATAAACCATTGGTAAACTACTAACTGCCCTAGTAGGTATCAATCAATATCAAGGAAAATAATTCTTCGTATAATGTATGTGTGTGCATATCAATTTTTAATAACATGTTTTAACTAATTTTCCTCAATTATATCCAATGAAACATCTTCGAATAAGTACGGAAGATACGGAGTAAGTACGATTCAATTCCTATTGGTTTGCCTAATGCTCGTTTTCAAATAAGGAAACTTATCAATTAAATAAATATATTAAATAAACATCTTATTGTGCATTAAACTGATATAAAACAATATAATAAGGCGCGGCAATTATCTTATCTAGATATAAATAAAACAATCTGCAGAATTTCCGTCATAAAACCATATAAACAGGAAAACTTCTGCTCGCTTATTAACGACTTTTACCTCAAATTTCTAATGGACTTTTTTATACTGTCTGGTACAAATAAATCTGAACCCCCTTATTTTATTTTATTTTATTTTGAAAGTACACTGTTCTACAGGCAAAGCCCAACTACAGAACAGGAGGGTAAGAAAAAAAAGAAAAAATATATATACAATATAAGCAACACAATACACAAAGAAAACAAATATGAACAAAAAATGAAAAGCAGCCAATACACAAACAATTATTTTAAATAAACCGACTTAAGGTCACTAATGCTGCACGAGAAAATATCGACCTGATTTTTTACCTTATTATAGTTATTACACATTGCATGCACGGGTGAAAATTTTAGGACATTCGTACGAGGAGTGTTTAAGTAAAATGTCGCATTATCGCGGGAAGAAGTTCTAGGACAATGTAGACATAATTCCTCAAGTATCTGTATGCAGTCAATTTTATTATGTAATACGTTAAAAAGAAATAATACAGAGTGATAAGTGCGTCGGTCCAACAGACTAGTTACAGAATGTGCCTTCAGAAGTTCACTCTGCGGATAACCTATCGGAGGGTAAATCCCATCCGATTTGAAAGTCAGTAACTTTAAAAATTTACGTTGTACAGACTCGATGCTGTTAATATGTACGTCGTAATGAGGACACCAAACAGTGGAAGCATATTCCAGCTTCGATCTTACGAAACTGTTAAAGAGCATTTTGATGGTTTTGGTCTCTGTAAAATCTCGACTACAGCGGGCAATAAAACCATATGTTTTAAATGCATCTGAAACAATAGACTCAACATGACTGGTAAATGAAAGCTTTTGATCAAAAATTACTCCAAGGTCACGAAACGTACCAGGCCTCTCTAGCGGAATTCCATCAATGTTATAATTAAATGATGTTCTGGAAGTCTTCAGCGTAAAAGACATGATATTACATTTTTTAACGTTTAAATGGAGATTGTTCACTTGACACCAACTAACTATTTTATTAAGGTTGTGTTGTAAACGTTCGCAATCGCTGGCACTTTTAACTGCAGCAAATAACTTTAGATCATCCGCATATAAGAGGTAGTTGACATCCAGATCGCCACCAATGTCGTTTACAAATATGTTAAATAATAAAGGGCCAAGAATAGAGCCTTGCGGAACCCCTGAGGTAGCCAGATATTCGACGGACTTGAAACCATTGAAAACAACATATTGTTTTCTATGCCGAAGATAAGAATTTAGAAAAACTAGAAGTGGCTCTGACAAGCCAAAACCTTTAAGTTTACTTAGTAAAATGCTATGATCAAGTCTGTCGAACGCCTTGGAAAAGTCTGTATAAACTACATCGGTCTGAGTACAATTGTCTATGGATCGCGCAATGAACTGTGTCACCTGTACTAAATTTGATACAGTAGACCTACCTCTCATAAATCCATGCTGAAACAATGAAATTCTGTTGCCAATGCTCTGATATAAAGTTTTATGAAGCAAATGTTCAAATACTTTGCAAAAGTTGCATATAAGAGAAATAGGACGGAAATTTTCAATATCCAGTTTGTCACCTTTCTTATAAATGGGACAGACTTTCGACATCTTCCAGATACTAGGAAAGTTTGACGTTCTAAGGCACAAATTGAACAGAGCAGTTAGTGGTGAAGCGAGTACACAGGCACAGTCTTTAAGAAAAAAAGCAGGCACAGAATCAGGTCCAGATGTTAATTTTGACTTTGCAAGCCTCAAAGCTTCAAGAACATCTTCTTCCTCAAACTTATTGATATGCACATACTGACTGTAAAACGTATCAACATAGTCCACCGCACAGTCCGTGGAAGGCGAAAAAAAAAGTACTAAAATATTCCGCATATGCGTTTAAGATATCTGAAGGATTATCCAACGTTTTGCCATTAAAATGCATTGAGACACTAGTTAAACCAGTCTTGCTTTTTATGAAAGCCCAGAATTTATTAGGATCGTTATGAATGTTATTTTCAGCAGACCGAATATAATTCTTGTACGCAACATCAATATCGAACTTAACTTTAGCTCTCAACCTACGGAACTCATCAAGAGCTATTAAATCAGCACTACTTTTATATTTGCGTAACAATCTCGATTTGTGCTTATTATCTTAAGTGTCAAAATATTTTTTTGTTTCAAAAAACGACGTGATTTTTCCTGTAAAATTGAATTTGGATTTCAAAAGTTTAATTATATAAGAAATATACTGTACCAAAAACTTTTTCTATCACCCTATTACATTACACCTATTTACAAAAACTACAATCTCCTATTTTTTCTTAATACAGCAAAAATCCAATTCTTCTAGTTTTCGAGATAGAACAACTTCAAAACCTGCATAATACTTTAGAGTATTATGCACCTGAATCACGACAAAATTTTATTTGAAAGAGTTCGCCGTATTCTTATTAAAAGATGTGTGAGGCAAACAATATTCATGTGAAAAAGAAAGGCGCACATAATAGAAAATATGCTTAAACATTTTTCTTGGTTTGATCTCAGTTTAGTCTCAAAAATTGAAAAAACTGCGGTTACGAGTTTTGATTCGCTCTGTATACATACAAGTAAAGCTATTTTGAAGGAAATTCTATAGAAAATAAAACTAGACCATATAGCATAATTAATGGAGCTAGATATACATTATCTAGTATTTAATTTCTTAAAGATACATGGTGCTCAATTTATTGCGATTAAGGTACAAAAATGCTCATATCTTCTGAACCACTCTGTATATTACTAGTAAACAGGTGTAAACATGATCCGAATGCAAATATGGAATAAAGAATATATTATTCCATTAAAAAAAACGTTGGTATGGTTTGATATGGCCCCGGTTTATAGAGCACCCTATATGACTACACATATTTTTAAAATGTGCCTCCTCTTAGGCTCTATGAGATACTAAAATATATATTTTTTTGTTTATTACGGCATAGGAGTTATGGAACTTTGTCACACTATTGAGCCACCCTGTATACAGGGCGCCCTATTTCTTGACCCGTTGCATGGGTAACTTTTTTATTAGTAGAGATACAAAAACGCTTAAATGAGCAAATTAGTGCAGTTTCGTATTAGTAATTCTACGGTAAGGCGAAAAATTATATACGGGGGAAGGTTGAAAAGTTATTGACAAAAAACGAAAAATCCAACTTTTCTATTATCCCTCGTAGCTCGTTCATTTGAAGAGTTAGAGAAAAATGCTTCACATGTTTTTTGCAGTATTTTTCATGTAAAATGACATGCACTTGCTACTTTTTATATATTTCTTAAAATGGTTGAGAATCACAGTAAAATATATTTTTTTTAAATGTAATGGATAGGTGGCTGTGACATTAACCGAAAGTCCCCTTTTTTTTCTTTCAGATGATATAACATAGTCCATATTTTATCCTTACAAAAGTAATAATAATCGTTGTTTTTAAAGAAAGTTTATTGTCACATCAAGAATGCTATGGATTATGAAACAAAAGAATGTTTTGAGAACAGAAATTATTAATTAATTAATTATATTGAAGTAAATGTTCGAAATGACTACCATCCTGTTGGATACATAGTAAGCAACGTTTCTGGATACTTCTTAAAACATTATTTATTGTATGTCCATGTATGCTTCTAATTGCATCTTGAATCCTGATTTTTAGATCCTCTATATCTAGAGGAGCTGTCATATAAACTTTATCTTTCAATAACCCCCAAAGAAAGAAATCTAAGGGGGTCAAATCAGGTGTTCGCGCTGGCCAGTCGATATCCATTCTATTTCCTATAACATTATCAAACTGTTCATGTAAATATTGTTTTACCTCGCGGGAATTATGCGCAGGTGCTCCATCGTGTTGGAAATATTTAAGATTTCTAAAAATATGAAGTGGTAATTCATTTAAATATTCCTCTGTTAGAGTATTCCTTAGAAAATGAAGGTAATTATTCGCATTCAAATTATCTTCGTAAAAATATGGACCAATAATTTTGCCACAAAAAATTCCACACCACACATTTATCCCAAATTGACGTTGATTTCTTCTTTCAGAAACAAGATGTGGATTTTCTCGGCACCACATTATGTTATTATGGCGGTTAAAAATACCATTGTTGGTAAATCTACTTTCATCACTGAATAAAATCTTTTTCCAGAAGTCTAGATCCTCTTCGCATTTTGAAAAGTACCATCGACAAAATGTCATCCTTCTTTGATTATCAGCTGGATATAAAGTATTGCATATGGAATAATGATAAGGCTTTAAATTGTTACCTTTTAAAATAGCTCTTACAGTTTCCTTGGAAGTGTTGCAGTGATGTGCAATTTCTGCAGTTGAAGAATCAGGTTTAAAATTTACATAAGCCAAAACATTTATTTCAGTGTCTTCATTGAAGTTTCTTTCATCCTTAGGCTTTGAAGAAGAACCGTATAATCGTATATTATTTTCCAGCTGTCTAAATATTCTATGATGGGGTTGTCTTCGTTCCATGTAAGTTTCAAAATAAAGATTCGCTGCAGCTTGTGCATCTCGATTTTGGTTATAATAACAAAATAGCATATCATTTTTCTCTTCGTTGGTGTACATATTTGCAACACTATTATTTTGTATGCAGTATTAATAATAAACAATAAACTACTTAACAAAAACTAAAAATGTCACTTATGATCTGTCAATAATTAAATGCCAACTAGACGTTTTTAAAAATATCAGGAATCTTATTTTTTGTTTTATTTCCATAGCATTCTTGATGTGACAATAAACATTCTTTAAAAACAACGATTATTATTACTTTTGTAAGGATAAAATATGGACTATGTTATATCATCTGAAAGAGAAAAAAGGGGACTTTCGGTTAATGTCACAGCCACCTATCCATTACATTTAAAAAAAATATATTTTACTGTGATTCTCAACCATTTTAAGAGATATATAAAAAGTAGCAAGTGCATGTCATTTTACATGAAAAATACTGCAAAAAACATGTGAAGCATTTTTCTCTAACTCTTCAAATGAACGAACTACGAGGGATAATAGAAAAGTTGGATTTTTCGTTTTTTGTCAATAACTTTTCAACCTTCCCCCGGATATAATTTTTCGCCTTACCGTAGAATTACTAATACGAAACTGCACTAATTTGCTCATTTAAGCGTTTTTGTATCTCTACTAATAAAAAAGTTACCCATGCAACGGGTCAAGAAATAGGGCGCCCTGTATACTATATACACTAGATCCAAAAGATCTAATAGATCGAAGCACTTTATCAGAAACTTCTTTCTATATACTGTATAGAGAATTTAAAGTTCGTTCAATTCAGATGAAAATAAAGACAGTTTTTAGTTTAAAAAATATCGACATTTGGCACATCCAATTCTTTTTCTATTTGAACCAATAAAATTAAAAGTAAAAATATGAACTCCAATATTTTGCATTATAGACTTGGAAAAACAAAAGTTAATTATTGACTTTTAGTTGAATAAATAAAAAATAGATAAATTGATGAATAGTATCTAATAAGAATAAATAATACAGTAATTTTGTACTGTAAAGGCGTCAAATCTGGGTTGATTAAATTAATCTATTATTCTGTCAATAGTGTGGAGAAGATTGGAGAACTGCGTCAGCGAACACTATGACGTCATCACCGTTGTACCCTCAGGACATGGAGCGGGATTTAATAATGGCATGCTGTGATCTCTATTTGCGTCACCCGAAGTCCGAACGTCACTTCTACAATCCCGGCGGCCTTATAAAACGAATGGAATAATAACGTTATTAAAAAATACTGTTTTTCTTATTCTTAACGCACTGATTTTTTAATTTGTGCTGGAAATGTACGGCAGAGGAACGTATTCACGCCTTGAGGTCATTTTCAATTATAATATAAAATGTCAAACAGTGTGTTAGAGGCCCGCATCTTTTAAAGAAATTAATATGAATGAAATTCTTGGCGCAGAATATATCTTCGGAATGAAGCATGAAAGATTCAACGTTTTAAATAATTTCTTCGAATTTCTGAATATAGCTGTAGTATTTATTTGTGTGAAAGTACTGTAATTTATTAGTTTTTATTATTAACTACATCAAATGTGACATGTTGGTAATACATTTTTATTTTCTATTCTGTACTGCAAAAATTTCTTGGTAAAAAATTATTGAATCTACAGGTTGTGCACTATCACTAGCTGAGTGGGTTTTCTGAAGTCAATATTAAGTGAAGAAAAAAACTAAAATTGGAAAACTAACTTATTGTTTTATTGCTTACACTGAACTAAAAGAAAAGAAAAGCGTCCTAGGCCCTATCTTACACCTGATCTACATCAGTGATATACCACAGTTAGAGCAAAACGCAATAGCCACGTTTGCAGATGATACTGCCATTCTTGCGACAGGGAAGGGCTATGAAGAAGCTGCAAACAAACTGCAAACATCAGTTAACCAAATCAATAACTGGACCAGAAGATGGCGTATCAAGCTGAATGAAACCAAATCAGTGCAAATTAATTTCACAAATAAAAGAGAACAACAAATACCTATTAACATGAACAATGCCCAGATTCCATATGCAAACTCAGCAAATATCTAGGCATCACATTATACTCAAGACTTCGCTGGAAAGTCCATGTTAAAAAGAAAAGAGAAGAGCTGGACATATCAGATATAAGAAAATGTACTGGCTACTTGGTAGACACTCCTGCTTATCAACTTCCAACAAAATACTGTTGTATAAACAAATTCTCAAGCCAGTATGGACCTATGAAATATAGCTCTGGGGCTGTGCCAGTAGGAGTAATATATTAATCATTCAAAGATTTCAGAACAAAGTACTGCGGAACATTGTCAAAGCGCCTTGGTACATCAGAAACAGTGACCTTCATCGAGATCTTCAGATGGACACTGTAGAGCAGACAATTACTAAATTTGCAAGGAATCACGAACAACGACTCTATCAACATATAAACATCGAGGCCATCCAGCTCCTCGACAACACTAACATAGTAAGAAGGCTCAAGAGGGTTAAGCCCTTTGAGTTAGTGAACTGATTATATCAGTATAAAAGCAGAGTATTGAGCGGTTAGTGTTATTAAGTTACCAGACTTTAAGGTACACTAGTGAGTAAGACCTTAGCTCTAAGATTTTCAACTTTAGTTAAATTAGGATAGAACCAAATTACTCATTGATCTCCCTTTGATCAGATTGTAATAGCAGCAAAATACCCTTCAAGGGGTGTTTTCTATATATAAAAAAAAAATGTTTTATTGGTGATGAGAAACACTGTAATGCCCTCTTTTGGTCTTTTCTAGTATCCGTCTGACAATTATTCGCTAATTTACAGATTGACCTGCTTTTCCGCAAATTCCGATACAGCAGTGACCTCTATTGTCTTTGAGGAAAACAATCCTACTTATATATTTGAAGGAGATGCCGACTATATGCCCCGACTGGCGTTGTACCCCGTTATCTCCATTGGAAGTTGCCACATCCTTCATCGAGACCAACCACCAGACACTGACCGGTATCGCACTTATTCCTTCCGTAGTTCCGTCCGTATTTCACGTTATGTTTTTCTAACCTCAATGGACGAAAACTGCTAACTTTTGTTAGCGATATTTAAAAAATGTATTTAAATCTTTTGAAATCTAAGTATTTGCAATTGTTTCTCTTAAAAATTGTTATCAAGTTACCCGTGACTAGAAACATAATATTCAAAAATTAAATATAATTACTAATATACGTTTTTTGTTTTAGAAACTACTTATTTGTAAATCTTTGGCACATTTTTATCATAAAGAATTTCGATCATCGAAAAGTTATCATTTTCTTATATTTTTAAAAAGTTTATTTAAACCTTTATTTGCCAAATAATGAACAATGAACTTGTAGAAGAAACACGTACTAAAAACCTGTATAAATATTATTTTGAGAGGTCACCCTGTATATTTTTTACTGTTTTAAAATTATAAAAAGTTGAGTTCCAATGATAAATATTCACTTTATAGTTTTATTCAGTCAATTTTACTGTTGTGCTTCAATATCTGAAGTAGGTATTTACATAAAAAATATATTCAATCGGTAGGTACTTCATCCTTACCTGGTAGATTATTTCTAATCGATTAAATTCAATACTACGAAAACTATGGATTATGAAGTTTACTTATCTATTAGTATCTCGGAATAAAAAGTTTTTAATACCTTGTAAGTAGGATTATTATACATAATTTGTGTTATCCTCAAAGGATTTGCTATTGTCTATAATATGCATTATAATAAGAAATGGACGACAATCGATTTCATGAAAGTGGACCATTGTATTTAAATTTTGTGTGCATTAAATTTGATAAATGGCTCAAGATAAATGTTAATTTTAAAAACATTATTATTGCAATAATAACGTTAATCATGATTCACTGTACAACATCTAATTTTGAAATAACTTATCGAAGAAAGTACATTCGACATGCAATGAGTTTCAGGTGGTCAGAACAGAAAACCACCTTGTAGGGTGTTTTGACCGCACTTCTCGGACACATTGATTCTTCTGGACAACCTTTGGCTTTAGGGGTTGTCTATTTCCCGTGCTGTTTTAATAACAATATTTAATAACAAGAATAATTGTAGCTTGAAAATCTACTAGTAAATTATTATTTATGGTAGTAGTGACAGAATTCACTTAGTGATAAAAATATTTACTCTTACTCGTTTATTTTTCCAGTTATTGACGAGCCATATAGACAGGATCAGATTTTTATAAAACGAATATATATTAAAAGAGATACGCAGGTTGAACCAAATTTGATTTCTACCTTAGGGACCTCGAAATACAGAATTGTTCGCACAATTTTATACCTATAACAATGCCACATCATAGTTGGGACTCTATACTTCAATATTTTGAAAGGAACTTTTACATTTTTATATATTCGGATAGTTCTTCATTCATAAACATGCACTGATGCCTAGGTATTTATGGGTCCCTATCCAACAACGAGGAATATATAGTCAAAACAATACAGTAATAGAGGTCGTAAAGAAAATATCTTCACTCTTTAAATAACGTATTCCTCTTATATGCTTGAACATATCTCCCTTGATTTTGGAGGGAGACCAAATACCTATCAAAAGTATATATCAGTCAGTTTGTGAGGAAACATTGTATTTAATTAAACATGTAAAAATAACAAAACGTTTCATTAAAATATTTAACGGGTTTTGCCACTTTCTGATGCTAGGCACTACTAGCATCATCAGAAGACCACTTTCATATTTGCTTATTTTGATAAGTACCTACAACTTTGCCCCGTTTAGGTGTGTATCAAAACATAATTGTAACCCCAACCCGAGTTGCGATCCCGTAATAACTTGGAATTCCCGTAATAACTTGGAATACCCGTAATATATACTCAGTACTCGTTTCTAGGTAATAAATACATCCGGTGACAGGGTAATATTGCCCCACGAGCATACACCCTATCTCAATCTAATTTGAGCATAATACAAATTTATGAGCTGATGTTTCGTCTAGACTAATTTTAAGTTTCTAAATAAGTAACAGCGAATTTAATAACTTTGCTATTAGGCTGTGCAGTGCTCTTTCCAATTAAAGAAATCGTACAGTTTGAAACTCAAAAAAGTGACGGTTGTTACACTATCAGATAATGGAGTAGGTACTGTAGACCTGAACATTCAGTTTAGAACCATTTTTCTGATAATTGTGAAATTTAATAAATGATATCTTCATAGAATTTAAATATAATGAGTACAATTCACGCCAGTTACCAATTTTATTTAAAACAGAGTTGCAATTGAGTGGCAGTACATCATCAGTTTGACCGGATACAATTACTGACGTAGGATCAGCGTACATAACAGGGAGTGCATACAAACAGTATAGGTCCCAATAGTGATCCTTGTAGCACACCCATAACTTCTCTGTATTCCAAATTGACTCTTTGAGAACAAGAAAGACATATTGCGACCGATTTTTGAGAAATAAAGAGATCTATTCATAAAACACCCTTCTTATGCCGTAACTACCTAGCGTTTGCAATAATTTGTCATAACTAGCACAGTCAAATTGGTTGCCTCTAGAAATTCAATCACCCTTTCATAAAATGAATAGACAGTAAATTTTGGGTAGCATTGCCACCTAGTTACTGAACTTACCTTGGGGCATAGACCAGTTGCCGCAAAACAGCCCTCAGATTGATCGCCTGCGGCTGCAGGGTCCTTCGCTTGCACTCCTCGATGGCCCACCGTACTGCGGCGCTGTACACCAACATCTCGTTGGTGACCTGCAGGGTATCCCTCGTGGCGATGGTGAGGATATCGTTGTAACTCAACTCCAAGATGTCTTTGTGCTTCATGATAAAGTCCGCGTTCTGATCGATCTCTAGAAGGCAGTTATTGCGTAGATTATCTATGAGATCCTGTACCCAGTCTTCGTTCATCTGATTGTCATTCTCGACGATGGGTGGCGCCGAGGGCTCGAGATCGAATGGATCGGGGGGGCTGGGCTTCATTAGTTTGCACTTGGAGATGTGGTTCATGATGAGCAAAGCGTTATGCTTGTTGAGATGATCGTTGAGGATTTCCGTGCACTGCTTGGCTAGCGGCACGTTTTGGATTTTCACCGCCGTGGAGAAGAGTTCCAGTGCCAACTCCGGTTTTTCTATCCTGAGAGGATGGGCTTTCATGGAGCTGTAACAATTGGTATTTTATAGCATTTCCAGTGGGATTTTGAGTTAACTCAGTTAGTGTTAACAATTTTTGAGACAAATTTACTGTCAAAATCAGAAATTTAAATTGAATTAACTGAAAATTATATGCGTTAAATTACGAGCCCTTAATTTCTAACAGTTTTAGATACTTTGTACTTAACCGAAACATGAAGAAAATTAAAATCCCCTAATTGTAAGCAACTGGAAATTGTATCAGATATATTGACACTTAATTCTTACTAACTTCCGTTACCTTATCAAAACAATAAGAAACACTTCTTCTAGAGGGTTATTAAAGGCTGTTAATTTCCGAATGTAATTCAACGTTTTATCCACGACCACGGCCAAAACCTGTCAATTAGGAGAGTGAAAGCCGTGTGAGAGCAGCTGAAAAATTCTGATTTTGAAAAACGTTAGATATGAGAAATATATTTTGACCAAGGATATTGATTTTGAGCTGAAAACTAGAAAGTCTTGAAGTCGTTTCTATGACTATAAAATGGAAGCGTGGTATTATGAATTTTAATCCACTAGTGTAGTAGAAGGGCTCTAATCCACGGAAAACAGACGTATTAAACCTTCCTAATATAGTGGCCGTGGATAAAGAAAATTGATTTTATGAAACGACTCAACGTAACTCAAATGTAACTCAACCAATTTCAGAAATAACTATTTTGAACTATATTTCGGAGATGTTTCAATGAGTGGTTAAACCTTAGTTTCCATGAAAGCAAAAAAGTATGTAGGTTTGATTTAGATAACGAGTAGATAAATAAAGAAATGGGTATCATTTGAAATATCCTTCAATTAGTCGTCAAATTATTGACAAAAGGCGCATTAATTCTTTTCGTATTTATAGAGATACAAAGATATTGAAGCCTCCAAATTACGTACTTAAAACATTAAATATCGGCTTATAATTCGAAACCAAATAGAGATACCAGATTCCTATTTTGACAGTTCAATTGGTCAAAAAATTACCTGAATGTGATATCAGTTTTTTCCTAAAATTGATAGGAACTGATCTACTAATCCTACGACTCAAATGAAAATATTTTATTCTCAATAATTTATGTTACATGAATTATGTATCTTCTGACTGTTTGGGCGTTACCAAAATGGCAAATGGCAAAAAGTTCAATTATTGCAGATATTTCGCCATTTCTCAGAGATGCCATACCATCTTCTGTGCTTCAAGTATCGTGGTCGGCGGCTGAATGGTACGACACGGCACGATATGCCAGTACTGAAGATGGCATGTGCTAAGAATAGAGAAACGTCTACAATTATGCATGAACTACGGTAAAACGTACCGGAAGATCGACATAATTCATCTGACACGGCCGTGAAAGCTACCAGAAAGCTTTTCTTCCTAATGTTTAGGTTCATTCATAACTACAGATACAGTTTTCATACATTTTAAAATGTATAAAACGAAACAGAATATCTAAGAAATATATCTAAGAAGAATAGCGTTAAAATCAAGTGAATATAGCGTAAACGACTATTCGGCAAAATATTCCTTTCTAAATTGTGTCTTAATACAAACCTAAAAGCTGTCAGATCAATTATTGCTCCACTACAGCTTGAAAAAAAATACCAAATTTTCATTTTTTTGAAATATCTCAAAAAAGGGCGCAGTTAGCTATGATTTCGAAAGTGATTGAGGATGTCTAAGGAAAAATGTCTAAAACATTCCCCATTTAACCGACTCTCTACCTTTTATAGTTTCCGAGATCCCAATGATAAGCATTGAATTTGGGACACATAGTATATGGTAAGAATATGAAAAATGTAACAATACGCGATAAATCTTATAAAGCTTAAATAGTTTTATAAAAGTTATGCTTTAATATTAAACAAATATACAGTTGACTAAACATATTTTATCAAAAGTCGTCGTTTCAACAATTAACAGATAGGCAAACAGTAAATAATTATTGACATGTTACTACTTAAAAAGATGTAGTATTACTATTTTGCAACAACATAATCTCTTATAAAGGTATGATGATATTTATTTAGTAATTGCTAATCAGTCAAGTATATATTAAAATCGGAGGTATATCTTAGAATTCATATTACATGTTGTGGAAAAAAACTCTCTTTTGATAAATGGGTTTACTTATCCAAATAAGGACAATTAAGAACTTTGAATCTCACCTGGTGATATGCTTGTAAGCGTCTTGAATTTTCATGTCTGTTTTGTAATTTTCGGTCGCACCGTTAGAACCCAGAATTGGTTTCGTCTCTTCGGAAGGCTCATTGTCCACTTTAAGTACCATCTTTGTTTGTCTTAATCTGTAACAAACGCATATAATTTAGGTTGAAGAAGGCACTATACGTATTTAGTTAGATAAGTATAACAAGAACAAAGTACCTATAGTTAGATATTAATAACAAATATGTCTAAAATAGATACAAATATTTAAACATATAACCCACGATCTCAAGTAATTATTTGGAGCACCGTAGTCCAGCGGTTTTTCCACGCAAACCATTCCATTTTTCCATTCTACGCAATTAACTACGCGACGGTTCGAACCTCGCTTTGGGTAAACTTTTTCTAATTGGTCCTATATTAGATATGTGCTCATTAAACTACCAGTGTTCTTAATATGCAACTAGTACTGCAACCTCCAACCTTTTTTTCACGTACTAAATTGCGGTTACAGTTGTTATAACATCGCATAATAATAATATGCCGCTCTCTCTCCCACACAAGTCTCCGAATTTCAAGGTCATCAGTAGGATGATAATGAGGGATATAGTTATTATTATTAAATAATTAATAAAGTGAATCTTCGCGGAGAATTTTAAAAGTTTGCTTGTGATATTTAGAAAAAATATTATTTTTTTTTTACTTTACAGATGGAATATTCAAGGACGAATATTTGATTAATCGTTGTGCTACGCCACAAATTATAAAAAATATACTCAGATATAGAAACAAATGCACCCTACATTAACTCGCTACTCATTTGACCTAAAATTCATCTTCGTTTGTTCGATTTAAATGACGTTTTTTAAATAGTAAATTGATTATCTATTTAATAATTTTTTGTTAGCACCAACTATCTGTTTTAAATTTAGTTGTTTAAATCCCGAGTAATGCAATTTACTTATAATTTATTCAAAACACTGTAAAGTGCATCAGCGGAAACCACAAACCGGAAATTCTAATTAAAATCAGTGTCTAGCCTCGTCTTTTATTAACATCTTTCTTTTCGCTTTATTAATACACGTAAATTTGTATTGGTTTTAGTTTTTTTTTTTTTTGTAAATATATTTAAAACTAAGCTGGCGAAGGGACAGACTATGGAAAATAACAAATTAAAAAAGTTAATATTATAAATTTTAAACAATGCCCCATATGCAGTGTATTATGAGATAATGGTATAAAGGATCCATAACTCCGGATCTCATGCAAATTGGGAAGGAAGAACTTCCATCTAATGACACCGATACACTATGATACACTCCACATTCTACATGATGCTTTAATTATAAATATTTGCAAGAAATTTTAGTACTACTATTAATCCCTGTATATCAATTTCACAAAATTGAGAAATGGGGAACTTTTAGCATTTTTTGACATTTTACGTTCCATTCTAATTGTTAAAAGAACCACATTAAGGTTAATCTGCACCAAGGTAATACAACTGAAACTATATGCATTTTATCTACAATTAAATGCAACTTAATAACTTATTAAAGGAAGAACAGTCCAAACAAGTCCAAGCCTGTTTCGCGTATTTTACTGCACTCGAGGGAGATTATATTTATCCACAGGTCGAACAGTATTTTAGGGACTTTATTACATCTACTATTATTATATTGTTATTATTATATATTTACTGAAAATACTTACATAGATACTGACTATTCAGGTGAGGAGAAAACATTGCTTTTAAAACATTTACAATGGACATGAGTATAAATTTGATTTAATCTTTCGAAAAGTGAAGAACACAATAAAATATTTACGGTAGTAATAAAAAAAATGGTCCATGAACCATGAATGGTTTAATAGGTACATATGTGTGATACAAATATGTATTATAGGTGTATGTATCCATTAATTTAAGGAAAGTTTTATAATATATGTAATGTATTTTTTGGCACAGCGTTATGAATCATTAAAAAAATTATTTTAAACGTAGAAACAGAAGAAGAGAAAGCATAAAAAATAAATATTACAATATAGTATCATGATAAACTTTAAAAGTTTGCCTTGATCTTGAGTACCTCTTTGTTTTGTTGTTTTTTATTATTGCTTTCTAGTGGCGTATTTCACACAAAATCGTTGAGTGACCAAGTATAAAACTTGGCCACTCAACGACAAAATAGTGTTGACGAATTTAACTAGAAATTATAAAACCTTATAAATATAATGTAACTGTTATATAACGACCAAAAAATAAATAAAGAATCAAAAAGTACCTTAAACTGTCAAACGTGATTTTCCGTACCCCAAATCCTTATCCTAATAATACTGAGGTTACTGTCAGTCTCACTGTTGCAATTTCTACTACTAATCTCTGTTGGTGAAGCACCGGCAAACCAGTTCAGTTCAAGATATAAATTGATATTTTCAATTAACGGTTCCGCAATTTATCATCAATTTAAATTGAAGGAGAAGTGGGGGTCCCACGATAATCTAATTACTAATAATTGTTTACATTGTTTATCAATACACCGATTGTGATTTTGATGTTTTAAAAGTCTATATTAGAACCGCGGATTATTTCCGGAATTTTTCGCGAAATTTTTGTTGTTTTAATATATGTGAGTATTTTAATATAGAGACAATAATATATATATATATATATAAGGTGACATAACAAAAATTACCCTACTGTTATCCAAAACAAAAAGTTGAGGATTTTAGGATATTGGGGTAACTGAGTTAGTATCAAAGTGGTATCATACGTTTTGATTTTTTTTAGTGGAAGACAAAGAAATATTTAAAATACTATCAGGTCATCTCACATATACAGGGTATGTCATGACTAGCTGAATCGATCTGTATATGGAGCTCTAGTAGAGGTAAAAGTTTAAAAATTTGCGTGAGCTGCCAAATCCTAAAATTTATCAAGAAATTAAAAAATGCTATAAAACATGTAGTATTTTATTTAAAATAAGGAAGTTCGTGCGGACTTCTGATATAACCGGAACTGACAGAAAGTGTAAAATGTATTTGAAAAGGTCAGTGCCATCAATTAACCCCCACGAACATTTTCGAAATTCTATCTCTATTGCTTTTCCATATACAGATCGACTTATTTCGTCGTGACAAATCCTATATTTAATTTTTATTGTGACATACACAAATGTAACATACAAAAAAGTGTACCTATTTATTTTGAAAATTCATCCACTTTCCTAATTTAAATAGGATATCCTGTATCTAAATTTTTTACAAATTCTAAGTTGTCTTATTTGCTGATATTTTTTGACAAGCGTTTTTTGAACGATTTTTCCTCTAAATGTTTATATATTCATAAAAGTATTCGTAAAAGTACGATAGAAGATAAAATAAAGTATTCTTATTGACCTAGAATTTTAAGAGGATTTCCAAAACTGGATGAAAAACAAGGTACCCTATTTAAAATAAGAAATGTTATCCTGGATAGGAAAACTGTATACAAGAAAGTAATAAAACTGAAAAATGTAGACAAAAACAAAAATTGTTGTATTTAATTTTTTTCTACCTCTTATACTTTCTGAGATAAGGGGATAGGAGATCTTATTTTGGACACCCTGTACAGTTAATATCGTATAGCCACAACATTTTCTATAATTAAGTCTAACAACAGAATTACTCATCTCACCTATGGCATGTAGGTACCATTCTATATCAGCTCCATAAATCACTTATCGAAATGTATTTGTTGGGTTGTTTGATAACATTTTGTCACCGATATGTTATGTTATGATGACGCTTCTTATCTCCGAGATCGATACTTTGCGTAATCTGCGAATAAGATTTTTTTCCAATAAATCAATAGTAGGGTATGCAACATTACACAAGTGCAATACAATAAATAAATATTTGGAGGTTTTATTGATAATTTGTGGCATGTTTAATTTAGGATACAGCAAGCAGATTTAACTAAAATGCGTCATTATTTTAATCAACTATTTAGTCAACTGGTTTATTTTTAAATCTTGACGCATATTTTTTGTGGCTATTTTTTTTTCAAATCATACCTATACAGTAGGTCCTGACTGAGACAGCGGAATATTACAATTTTGACATTTTAAAAGTTTCAAGAACGTTAAATACAATAATAGTGATCTCTGCAGAGTAAACGCCATCCAGCATTGACCAATTGGAACTTATTTTGATGATTTTCCAAGGCAGTCGACTTGAAAGAGCCACGAGTTTGTTTCCTCAAATTATATTTGAGTGTATCATGTATTTACATCTTCCTTTATAATATGTAATAATAATAATAATAATAATAATAATAATAATAATAATAATAATAATAATAATAATAATAATAATAATAATAATAATATTAATTATATAGGAATTAATCTAAAAAGTTAACTAAGACTCATACCCCGAAGCGTATGGCAGCACTGGTGTTTCGTCTATCTCGTACAAGTGCCATAGAAAGTAGTAAAGCACTCGTAAGGCAGCATTATGTCTATTCATATAGGTCGAGGCTACCGGACAAGCGGAGAGCAGATGCATAATTGTCTCCGGCGCCCTATGGCAGGCCCTGCAGTTGACATCAGGGACCTCCATACCCATGACACGGTTTCGATAGACGAGGGTGTTAAATACACCATCCTGACAAGCTATTAAAAATCCCTTATCAATATTATTATTATTATTATTATTAATGTAAAAATAGATAAAACATTAAATAATAAATGTAATAAATGTAAATAAAAAGATATTTTATATATTTATTATTTATAACGAACGAACTTACTTATGACAAACCGCCCAGGTAATATTTTATAATAATTGTACATGATATTTGTAATATAACAATGTACAAATGAAAAAAACGCTTTATCCAAATGTGTAAAATTATACAAAGTGTTCTATTCACTTTGACGAATTTGACATTCACTTGTTAACTTCGTGTTTATCAGGTTCTGTTTTTTTTTTAATAATATCTTGCGGTTCATGTGAAACCCTAAAACTTTTAATAAACTCTATAAGCCTGAATGATATTTTAATTTTTAATCAGTGCAATCACCGCATACCAACATCAAATCCATATCGTAAATTAGAAATTACGTAAATATACACCAATATTAATAGTGTATATTTATTGTTTATCTACTTACGGGTAAACGAGTAACAAATCTGACAAATAAGTAGTTGTTTCATGTGTTGAAACTAAACTTTCCAATTTTTGCAAGAGTCATAGTGGTCTAGGTATACTTAATTTGCCACATTTTTTGTTTCAATTAAAGCAACGGAAATGCATATGTAAACTACTTGGATAGCATTTAACCCCTGACCCTTGTAGATTAATGTGGTTAGATGTAAAAATATTTTAACCGTTAAGCGTTATTTACGTTTAACAACATAAATAACCAACCGTTTTATATATTTTCCACATTTTGGGAAAGAAGTAAAACACGGCGAAGGCCAAGTCGTGATCTATACAAAAATATTTATAATCGCATCACAAAACAATCGTAAATGTGTGAGAAATTTAAAATACGTATAGGTATAGTGCGATACAGATCTTTCCCCCCTTATTTTTTTGGATACAATTTTCAAATTTGGTATGGAGGAAGTACTTAATAAAGGTCACTTTTTTACATAAAAATTACCTTTTCGCGATTTTTATATGGAACACCCTGTATATTTTTATATTGGTCGAATTTACATCATATTCTAAATCCAACGATATAACATAAGTGGCATTTCGGCTGTCAAATTACTTTTTGGACTCTATTTTATTTTTAAATTTAGAGAACCTTGACCATCCCCAATTAATTCTGATGGACCATAGCAACTATAAAAAAAATTGAGTTGGCGTCAAAAACATTCAATTTTTCTACCTACAGGGCGTTAAAGTTCTTCAAACTGGTTATAGAACTGAAACTAGTGTTTCTTAAATAGTACCATAATGGTACTAAGGTACCATTAGAAAGTACAACTGATAAGCAATCTATCAATACCCTTATTTTATCTTGAGAGCAACAGAACTGAAATTACAATTATTGAGAGATGGCACTCCAAATTCAAAAGAAAAATAGAGTCCGAACAGTAATTTGACACCTCAAATGTCACTTATTTAAAAATATGTCACAAATATAAAATTATAATGACGTACAGGGTATTCCATATAATAATCGAGAGTTTGTATTACTTCTGGTGAAACCGGAAGTGTCAAAAAGGTAATTTATTTCTCAAAAAATGACCTTTAATATTAGTAAGAACTTCCGAAATGCCAAATTTGAAAATCGTTTTTAAAAAAATAATGGGGGATAGAGGGGTATCTGTGTCACACTGTATGTATCGAACAGGCAAAAACTATCTTCTAAACTAAGGTCTTCTAACATTATTCCGGTGTAACCTATTCAACCAAGTATTAACTTGAAGTTGTTTTAATCGGCTGCGAGAACCAAAAATTTCATGAAGAGAAATAATATATATTTTTTTGGACCACCCAATATACTCGTTCAGTGTGTATAAATTGGATGCAATAATATTGGTATCTTGCAAACCGTTAGAGATAGAGACTAGATTAAACTGGTGCAATCTCGGGTAATTTGGTGGCCAATAATATGCGTCAAAAAAATCAAGGCTAACGCGATTAGTTTTTGAGATATTTGAAAAAATGGACAGAATCTATCTAGATATTTGTCAGAAAACTATTTTAACGAGTTTATCACATTCACCTCATAAATGAGCAACCTGATAGGTTGATTAAACTATTGTTTTATAGTTGTCAGTTATCACAAAATAAAATTTGATTATAAATTGAAAAAAAAAATAGTGTTTTACTAATAACTCAAAAAGGGTTAACTTAATGACAAATTTTACACATAATTAAATTATTTTTTATTCTACACTATGCGAAAATTCTATTTTCGTGAGTCGTGAGGCGCGAAAGTAGGCATTTGCACGGCTAGCCGCGAAACTTTTTAAACTTTTCTATCAATAGGTGGCGCCTCCATTATCTGTCATCGTAGCGTCATTTAATTTCACATTGTAAAGTAATTTTAATCATACACATCATTATTGTTACCATTAATTATTAAAGAATGGACGAGACAAGTATCCCGGGGACATTTCGATCTTCCGAAAGTGATGAAAGCATGGAAGAAACTGTATGGAAGCTTCACTTGTCAGAAAACCTCCAGAAGTGACATATCATCATGAATATCATGATTTAATTTCAACAACAGTTTCAGAACAAGCCCGGTTATTGAGTTTATCTAAACAGTGTATTGCCTTTGCTGATTGCACTATTCATAATCCTGTATTTTAATATCAATATTTCAAAGAACTAATTTTTTTTTTGTAAATTATTTATTATTATATAAAAAAAGTTAAGATGTTTATGATTTTTTTCTTGTGTAGGATAAGAAATGTTGTGTGCACCATGGCGGGAAAGTGGTTTTCCGGTCTTCCAGAAGTGGCCAGGCTCGGTTTCGCCTTGCCTGTCCATTTCTTCTGTCAGCCCGGAAAACATTCACCTTCCCGCCTAGGTACACAAAGTACTATTTCTAATTAAAAGTTAAGCTTAAGTTATCTTAATAAATTTTCAAAATTCTATCTTAACTGGTTCTCCATATACAGATAGACTCAACTCGTGACATCCCATGTAACTGAAAGAAACTTTTTTAAACCCAAATAACCGAATAACCCGAATACACACCTAACTGATATAAGTTAATGATCTGATCTGATGACCTGACGTAGGTGATTCAACGATAAGTTTCATCATCGTTTATCTATCAAAGATATAGCTCTATCTGTTTGATGGTTATAGCTCCAATAGTGAGGGAGATATACATAAAAGAGTGTTCCATAAAAATAATGAGTTAGAAAGAGAATATCGATTTGTGGCTAGGCTATAAACACTACAAAGTCTTTACACACTATCCATTAGTCTCCAACACATTACCATTGATGGTCATATATACCTTATTTTTAGAGCTCTATATCTATCAAACTCTAAACGCGATCCTTGCTAAGGAATACGCTACCTACTGGCGGCACGCACAACTAACACATGGGTTTTTTGTTCAGTTTTGCGTATGTATTACTATTGTGAATTTTGAAATATTCATTGTTATATTAGTTAATTGCTTTGATTAGATATGAATCATTATTGTTGTGAGCGTCATTTTTCCTCTTGGACAAAGAAAAACCCCGAGATCAGTTTCATACCTTTCCAAAAGCTGGACAATCTGGAGCTATCGTGGAAACTAACGCAGAGTAGAGAGTGTGCTCTTTACCTTTCTCTAAGAATGATTATTTCCATAAAGGTATATATGCCGTATGCCCAATCAAGAATTTGACATATTTTGAGGTTAAGTTACATTTTCAGATTGAACGGTCGAAAAATATTGAAATCTATTTTAATTTTATATCACTAGTCCCCTTCAAAATAGTTTTACAAGCTTTTTACCTGATTTGAAAGTTCGCGACAACAAATCTTTGATGAATACAATTTCAAACGTCAGTGTCAGTGGCCATAGGTTAGTATAGGTATAGGTTATTGCCGCTTTGGCGCTACGATCTTAAAATGAATCGCGTATATCAATGTATTCGTGAGAGGACATTCTATCCAAATCTATACAAATACACAGGGCTTTCTATGTGGTAAACCTCTCTTTTTGGAACACTTTTTATAAGTGTCAATACTATACAAATTTGTTACCTTTGAAACAAAAATCGACCTGTCTGAATTTTCGACGTAAACCAATCCTTTAACAGATAATCGAGAGTCAAAGTCGAGAATAAGTACCTTAAAATTATTTATGTCCCTTCTGAGTTTTAGAAAGTTTGTTGTCTGCACTGTTTAAAAAAATCACCTTTCAATTTATTGACAGTTTGGTTGTCAAAAGCTATTTATTTATGTGACGTAATCTAAATTTTTCAGCTTTCTAGGGGGACCTATCAGAAAATAAGAAATAAATAATGTAGCAATTATTAAGTTTTATAAGAATTCGATAATAATCTTCATCAGTCAATTGCCTAAATATCCTACAAGTGTTTTAACTATAACTTTTCAATTTTGTATTTTATCGACAAAATAGCAAGTTGAATATCTATTTATAGACAGAAGATCAATGTGAGCGTAAGCAATTTTTATTATACATATACGCAGTAAATTCCTATACACAATAAATTATTTTGCCTAAGCTCCAGTTTAGTAAAATAAACCTTACATCATTGATAGAGGTACCATACTATGAAATGTTTCAGACAATTTCTTGAATAAAGGATTTAATTTAATTTATACCTTGTAAATTGCAGTTTGTTATCGATAGTAGACTACTAGTGACGTAAAAGCGATGATAAATTATTTTCAAGCCAATAAATTAATAATATACAGGGTGTCTCACGGTGACTATCCATTAGAATATTTTAGAGACTACTTCGATTTGAATATTGAAAATTTGTGTATCGGGTTTACGGGCATGTCCTCCTCAAATAAAATAATGGCGCTCACGTAGCTCTTCCGGTTATAACGGAAGCCGCCAGCAACTTGGTTATTTTAAATGGAACACCCTTATATATTATTCCAATTTTGGATTCTACGTAGAATTTTAGAAAACAGTCGAATTTCTGTAGCTAGGGTTTTGCCAAAATCTATAGTCTCAATCGAAGACAACAATGTTGGGCATATTTTCATGCATATCCCGAATCTCAAGTCAAGTCGTGGTGCAGAACAGGATTTAGGCGTTTCAAGATCTTCCATCCAAGGAATTTTCAAAAGTAATGGTCTGCATGCATTCATGTTCAATCTTGTTTCTGCATTTCAACCAGGAGATGCCCAACAACGTACAATTTTGTGAAATGATTTTAGCTAGAAAACAATTATTAGTTGCCCGAATCAGAAGATCATTTGAAGTTTTGCCTGCAGCCCAAATATCAGGAGCGGTTACAGATGGGTGTATCGGAAGGATAAACAATTGTTTAAGGCTAGATGGGGGATCATATCGAACAATGGAATTAGTATTTCTAACGGTATTAGAAGATGATTACCTGTTATTCTCATTCTTGTCACTGTTACACGTTATTTATTAATTAGGTATTCAATATTTTTAAGATCATATTTGTTAGTTTCATGTCTTTACCGATGATGAAAACTATTTGTAACTTCTTAAAAGAAAATAATATATCTCTACTCATTGTTGGTAAATTAGGGTATCTCTCATTAAATACTCTGCAAGTTCTATTCATTATCATGTTACATCAGCCATAAATAATTAATAAATTTAGAATGTCAGCATTTGAATGTGTTTTCATTTTCAATTTTTTAAATATAAACGATACTTAATTAAACCGCTTCTATGTGTGTAAGGTAAGTACAAACCAGACAACAACATGTTGCCAACTGTTGGCAACATGTTGACGAATGTTGGCAACATATTTGTTGGACACAACAACTTGTATCCGGATACATGTGGTCAACAGTGTTGCTCGTCCAAACCAAAACTAGTTGCGCGTCCAAATCAAAAAAAGTTTTTACAGTTGACATTTAAAAATGGACCTGTCTACTGCTGCCGGTGTTAGTGCTGCTTTCATCATTATAGCTTCCCATGCCCAGAATCTAAGAGGAAGATGGTGGCAGCGACAGTTTTTACAAAATGCAAAACGCAAATTATAAAATAAGTCCATATAATTATATGAAGTTAATATTATTTAACGTACCTACTAGCTGTAAAAAATAAAATAAAGCAGCGAAAGGGAACCTCACTTTTAGGTACTGTTTCGATGTTACTTATTGACAACACCGTCCAGACTGAGCGATGTTTTCCATTTCAAATTGGAAACACGGATACATACAACACGCAACAAAATTCTTTGATGTCTTGCCGCCCAACATCGGCTCTATGTTACCGATTATCTATCAACTTGTTGGGAGTTGATGGGATACATGTTGGCAACAGTGTTGACAACAAGTATCCGGGCGATTTTTGGCCGGTCTGTACTTAGCTTTAGGCTGACAACAAATAACTGGACAACAAATAACTGGTTTGTTTTCAAGTTCGCCTAAGTATTTCACACCCATCCTTACAAGAAATTAAATGGTTTTAGGTGATTACACAAAAAAAGAGTAGATAACTTAAAAACTAGAAGAGATAGGTAATATTGTGCACCAGATAATATATAGGGTGCTCCATTTAAAATAAGCAGGTTGATGGCGACTCCCGGTATAACCGGAAGTCCTACGTGGACGCCATTATTTTATTTGAGGAGGGCATACCCGAAAACCCGATATCCCAAATTTTCAAAAGTCAAATCGAAGTTAGTGTCTGAAATATTCTAAAGGGTGATCACCGTGAAACGCCCTGTATGTTTGGTAGGGGTCTAAATACTAATATCCATAACTGTATATATTTTTAAAAAATTATTGTTCTGGAGCATTTGATGGAGGTATTAATTTACAGATCAGTTGGGTTAGACAAAGCTTTCATTAAAACTCGCCGCATAATACCATAATAAATATACCATATAAACACCATGCCCGGACATCTTCGACGGGAGATAATTCGAGAAATCTCTTTTATCGTAAGAAGTTTGCTGTTAATTGGGTAGATAATAAGAATAAGTATACTCTTAGATAATCGCATAAAAAGGCGACCAACTTCCGAACATTTGTGGAAAAACTTAGAAGACTACCTACATAAAATGCAATGCAAACCTGTATAAAGAATTAAGACACCTCAGAACGTTTAAGAAATAAAAGATAAAAATAAAATAGAGACGTAGGGTACCTATAATATAAACAGAGAAGCACTATATGAGCCCTAGTTTGCTACGAAAAGAAGTTTGCTGTAACACTTGCTAATGCTGACATTATATATATCACAAGTGTTATACTTCAGGTACGCACTGTCAAGTAACAATTTGCATTTATTGGCAATACTAAAAATTAAGATATATCTACAATTAAGCCCGCTTTAGTTTTAAACTGCTACGTCCCCGTTACTATCCAATTCAAAAAAATAATAAAATTAAAAAATTATAAAAATAATATCTAGTTCAAAAAGATAATAAAACTAAAAAAAATATAAAGTTAATGTAAATGTAAATAAAATAGAAAAAGTGAAAAAGTGATTATCTTATCGTGCAGAATTGTTTTTTTTTTGAGGTTTTATATGATTAGATGACTTGATTTGGTCACCTTTTGACCTTTTTGATATTGGAATAATCAAATATCACAAGTGCTATAATAGGGAACACCAGAACCCTACTAAAACAATGTCATATATAAAAAGTTACAATAACAACAAATAATCATTAATCATATTTATATACACTATGAAACGAATATTTTTGCAATGATTTTTGCCACCTATCTTTAATTCACTCATTTAATCTTCGTTGCAGCTTATGACTTTGGTTTAAATAGGTTCCATATTGTTTTTATGGGAAAATATGTCTCACTTGGCGTTCTCGATGGAAACAATATTCAGATAAAACGTTTACCATAATTATTGCACTTCTAAGTGGTGTTTGGTAATCATTTGTTTTTTTTTACTTATCGATCATATTTACATATTTTACAATATAAAAATCTATCAGGGAAATAAATATTAAAGCTCCACGATTTATTTACTGATTCGCGTAAATTCCCTGGTAAATATCTTCAAGAGCATACCTTGTTCATCGACTTGTCCACTTGCACTCAACTTCACCAAGGCTAGACTAAATGCTTAGAAAAATAACAGTAAAATTACCCAGTAAAATGTTAACAGATAATCTCAAATCTATGGGATTATATAATTCTATGATAAAAATAATAATTTAACACTAAAATATAACTAAGGATTATATGCTTATTTATAACAGGTTAACTTTCACGAGCCTTTAAATAGATATGGGTACATTTATTTTAATGTTATTTTCTTGAAGATATATGTATAATTTCAAGTACATAATAAGTATAGAGATATACAAAATATGCTAAGCCAACTAATAATAATAATAAGACATTTTCCTTTCAACAAATTTACATGTATTTAGAAATAGTCATACAATATTAAACCTAATACAGCAACAGAGACAAATGGAAAAGCCGTAGCTACAGTGAATAAAATCAGCTAAATATTATTTATCGAACATTTATGGAAAATATAACTATTTAGTCGTTTTGTTCAGGTTCTCTAATTTAGGAAGGTTCAGAACCTGCGCAGAATTCTCACCGTATTAACAAAATTCCAGAACTCTAGATTCTCTACTTTGTTGGTATAGTAGTAAATTAAGTAGATAAGCAGATACCAGATCACGTCCAAAGCTATTAAAGCCTTTTGGGGGTTATTTTTCATGAACTGCAAACGCCTCGTGTTAAAAATGTAGATTTTTTGAAAATACAATCAATTTGTTAACTGAATAAGAGGTTAAAACACACTTTAGCCACAGCTTTAGCTAGGTAAAGCAAACAGTATTTTTAGTGATTCAAAATCACCGCTAAATCATTTGTAGGTTATCTAAATCATGAATCACTGGCTAAAAGAGGCTCAAGTATACAGTTTACAGGGCCCGAACAAGTACTCGGGTTTCCTCCTAGTTATGTAACAAGGTCTTTTGAAAACTGGATCAGGAAAAGATCAGAGGAAGAATGGTTGAATGGGACCGGGCTGCGACAAGCCAGTCTCTTAATTGAAGGGCCTTGGACGAACGCAACTCGATCAATACTTGCGCTAAGTCATAACAGCATAAAGATTGTCACAGGACTGCTGACAGGTCACGGACATCTGAACAAGCACTTTAATACTATTGGCCTTAGTGACACTAGAAGGTGTAGGTTTTGTGGACACGATGACGAGGACTTCATTCACGTCCTTTGTCTCTGTACCTGCCTCATGGTCAAGAGACACAAACATCTGGGTGCAGCATTTCTCCTGCCCCAGGACATTAGAGAGCTTCCACTAGAACTGGTGTTGGCCTATGCGCATAGCGCGGGTCTCTTCCAATAGCTCCCGACTAGCGGCAGGTACAACGGGTCGAAAGGCCTGAGTGCTGCGGGTAACCGCGCTGTCTTCCAACAACAACAAATCATGATTATTTACCGGTAATTTTTCATCACTAAAAATACTATTTGCATTATGTACCTAAAATGTTTGATCTTTAAACTTTTTGTCAATTAACAAATTAATTGTATTTTCAAACAAATTCAAACATAATAAGTTTGCAGTTCATGAAAAATAACCCATCGAACTTGATAATGACGAACTTGTAGATTATACATCTATATCCTAGCCGTTTGTAAACGATTTATTTATTAAAAAGTAAACTCTGTTTTCTTAAATCTTCAATCTACTAAATAATCAGTTTTCAGTAGTTCAAGTTCTAGGGTAAGGACTAGGTAGAACGGTACGAAACGGATCCGAATCTAGTGCACATTAAACAAAACCACAAAATCACGAACCGTTCCCTTCAATCTCGAACGCATATTTCAAAGTAGGTATGCTCAGAAAGGTTCAGAATTCAGAGGTCAGAACCCGAACAAATAACATATTGGCAACTTATTAAATAAATATTTTCAAACCAAAGAAACTGGGAGAATTAAACGTGTATTGAATTAAAAATGTATTGTATGGAAGTAGAGGAATCAATAGGATACCTGATTTTAAACTTATAGTTAGTAAAATGAAATATTTCCCGAAATATGTTCACATAAATATTTATTAATTTCGAGATCTACCCAAACATATAGCGCAACACAAATAAATGAAATTTAAGTGTGCGATCTCCCGGATTTGTTATTTTAAAATATATAAATCCAGCTAAAATAAATGCTGTTTACATTTCAATAAAGCTTTAATAAAATCCACGCGACGTCTTAAACGATTTAATTCACACCACCCACCTAATAAACGTTGATTAAATTAAAGTAGTTATAATGGTCGTATTTATAATTTGAATAAATATTTGTCGAAATAAAACGTAAACGTAATAAATGAAAGACACCTCGCGTTACTAAGCTAATTATTTTTACTGTTTGCGCGGCTTATCTTTCTTTAATTGCCATCGTAATTGTACCGAGCCTTTGTCGGATATCGTAAAACCATTTGCAATTTCGAACCTATAACAATTTCTTTGTTATCGCCGAGAAATTGTTACAATAATTGGAAACGTAGTATGTTTTTACTAGTAAACTTTCGAAGCAAATTTATATAGCCAAACCGCATAAGGGCTTATATTTTCGAAGGGAATAGAGGATACTCTTAGAATCTACAAATTCAAAATGAAAATTTCAAAAAAAAACAAAACATTAAAAGATTAATCAAAACAGACTGAGATATGTTTCGCAGTTTTGAAAATTTACCAGTTTAATAAATTTTGCCATGTTTGGAGTAATTCCAATTACTGCGTGACAATAGAAGGGATTGCGATGGCATAAAGATGTTGAAGGAATTACAAAAGGACGACATATGATTAAATGGCAAACTACGTTCGTTTTTTCATAACTTTTTGAGAATCTCAAGCCATGACACTATCTGTTTACACACTTCTTGTTAACCACGCAATCACAGCCGTCTGACACTGAATGTTGACAAAAAGTAAATCACAACTCATTGTTCACACTACATCTGGGTACAGTATTTCTCCTCCCCCAGGACATTAGAGAGCTTCCCCTAGAACGGGTGTTGGCCTATGCGCATAGCACGGGTCTCTTCCAATAGCTCTAGACTAGCAGCAGGCACACTCGGTCGAAAGACCTGAGTGCTGCGGGTAACCGCGCCGCCTTCCAACAACAACACGACTGTTTACAGTAAACTGACTGAGTTGCAAAACACGTAACAACCCTTTGATGTTACCGACTTTGATAGGGAAACGAAAAACACAACACCAACTGTTGAAAAACTAGGAGTTCTCCAAAAAATCTGCAAACAGTTGCTGTTTTGTTTTTTTTTTTTTTTTCAACTAGAGTTGTTGTTTTGTCGGTTTGGTGTAAATCCTCCTGCTTGACGTAATTCCTCTACAATTTCATAAGATCTTGCGTACACTTTGTTTTTTAGATAACTCCACGAAAACAGTCCAGTGGACTAAGGCCCGGAGCAGCAGACCATCTTATTGGTATCCAGGGTGTTTCAAAGAACCTGTACCTTAGCTTGTGGGGAGATTCCTCACCTAAAAATAAGACAAAACTCATCCCATCACATGAGTCCACTTTTCCTTCTTAGATACAGTATGTTAAAGATTTTTTATATGTTTACTTTTGTTAAAAATATAAAAGGGTTTTAGCAGTTTGGATAAAATTTCGATTCTGTGATCGTGTTCAGCCCCCGGATTCACAATGCTCGATACGATACGTCTCGACGTCGACCATTATTCGACAATCGAGACCAAATTCGATATCGTGACCAAAGTAATTCCCAATCTATATCGATTAGAATTGTAGCATCGACGTAGCATTTGTTCGTAAGAGTCGATTGTCGAACTGTTACCTATATCATTTTGTGGGTTATGTATTATTATAAATTATTAATCTATAGTCATAGTCGAACTTGTTTCCTTGTTTGTAAATATAATTTGGACTTTTGGAGGTTGGTTTTATGTTTTATGTTTTTTAAATATATTCGGAATCGCCATCGTTTTTAAAATGAGGAAAGAACATTTAGTATGTTTGGTAGATTTTATGGAAGAACACAGATAATTTGCGACCGGTAGATTATCTTGTACTAAACAAAATACGTCTTCCTCTCCTTAAATCGTGTATTTGAATTCTTCTGTGAATTAGATCAAAAATAGGCAACATTTTTTAAGAAAAAAGTGATGAGAGCAAAATTCATAAAGCTACCGTAAAAAAAATGGGGTTATGGTTCTCTAACATAAGCGTTCGACACCTATTTTCTTGTCGAGCAGAATTGACAGATATTCTCGATATGTCGAGAGGTCGATAACCATTGTGAATCGCTACCTCCTCAATTTCTACAAAGAAAAAATATATATCGATTTCTATTCGACACGTGTCGAATCGAGGAATGTGAATCCGGCTGCAGGTGTATTTGAATAATAAATAATAATATACAAATGGAAGTCAGCTTTTAAAAAATGTGTTATTAAGCAAGAAAAAATTGCATTTATCTCTTGAAAGAAGGCAAAAACTGAAAAATTTCAATAGGAGACTTTTATAAGGCTTTTGACCGTCTACATAAATGTGCTAGGTAAAAAATTCAGTATCGTCCGTATATTCTTTTTAAAATTATTTCAGTGCTGGCCCGTTCGCACGGCCCTGATAAAGTTGACCACCATTAATTAATGCCAAAATATGTACTATTTTAAGTAATTTTCAGAACCAAAATTTTATTCAAATTGCTAAAGCAGTTTCATGATATTTTGAAAAAAGTAAACAAACTGAAAAAGCTTTTAACACCCAGTATCTAAGAAACGAAACAATAGTGGACCCATGGTGATAGGAACTTTTTGTCTTGTTTTTAATTGAGGAATCTCCCCACAAGCTATGGTTCATGTTTTTTGAAACACCTTGTACCATGCAACAACTTGTATATGCATAGTTGAAAAGCACGTTTACGGAGTTTCCAAAAATGCGTAAATCAATATGGCGCTCATAAGAAAAATAAGTTGAGTATGCTAGAACAAAATCTAGTAGTAGCGATCAGAATACTAAAACTACTTTGAATGTTGAATATATATCTCCCTTTTATTTATGCTAAGAGCTTAATAATAAATTTTCAGAAACTATCCTTTTTTTATTTTTTGACATACCTATATAAGGACTGAAAATACGGCTTAGCCAATAAATAATATGAAAGACGTATCAATAAAAAAATAAATGATATTTTGTTATAAATATATTCAAACTTCAGAAATATTTCTATTTTTTAGAGGGCTTACTGATCTACCTTAAAATAATATAAAAATACAAGTACCTATCTGTAGTCATTTATTCTTATCTTCAGGATGTGATTAATCAAATTATGAAAGTACAAGAATATATCTTTTTGTTAGTATTACAACATATTTTCTACAAAATAGTAGTAGGTATCTTGTTAAGTGATCTTGATCTTAATACATAAAAATGAGGTTTTAATTAAATTAAAATGAAAACAGATAAATCACTGTTTCAATTAAATATTGTGTTGTCTACATCCTATATTAAATTGCACCCAGATAAAAATATAAATGAAATTCATATAGTTATTTAGTAACATATAGGCATTATCCATTATCTCTTAATTAAATACATATTTAATTATATTCAGTTATAAAGATCGAATTTAATTGAAAATTGCTCCATAATTTTCATGATTAACAAAAAAACTAAAATGTCATTGATATGAAACAGTAAAAAAGATAAATATTGTTTAATTCTGAATAAGCAGAAATACATAAACCAGGCGATAAAATTGTAGGTTAGTTTATAAAATATAAAAAAAAATTACCATTAGTACTACGTTCAATTACAGCCAATGTTCATGCAGTGTCTGTCGTCATTAACAGTTCTATTTTAAAGAAGATACTCAACAGAACATTAATAAAAATGTTAAAAAAATGCAAAGCTCTTATATTCATATAAATTTTAAGTAATTAATTAAACTTTTTGTCGCGAATTCAGTTCTATTTTACCAGAATGATAATACCCTATAATACTTTACTTTACATAATTACTTTTTCACTTCATACTGCATGAAGGTCTTTAATTTATTATAGTTTCTTTTTAAACTCTCTGAAATTTTCCCGGCTCTGTGTTTTCCTTTACAATACAATTAGATGTACCTACCGGCTTTTCAAATGTATCATGTACATCAGTCATCAGTCGCCTAATATAAGTATTTGCAATGGTTGATCAAACAACTATTATTGCAGGCCCATAAAGTAAGCAATCACAATCGATTTAGATGGCTTTTTTACCGTTATAATCAATAATAATAAATACTGGGTGTCCCATCGAAAAGTATCACATTTCGTCGCCTTATATCTCGAAAACTAAAAGAGATATCGGGATGCGGTTTGGACAGAACGACTTAGGATTTTTGTAAGTTTTTTTTGGCACTGTTGCCAAATCTCCAAATATATTAGTAATTTTTTTATGGAATACGCTCCTCTTTGGAGTAAAATTACTTGCTTATATAAAATAGAACACCCTGTGTATTTTGCCATAATCAGAAAGCCTAATCACTCTACTTTTCAAAAAGGTATGCATTGTTTACATTATATTGAGAATTGGAGCCATAAAATTAAATTTGTTATAAGTACTCTTATTTGGGTTATTACGAATGAAAAAAATACCTTCTTCTTTGTAAAGTTATTTTTAAGTTTTTGTACACTTATTTTAAATAAAATACCCTATATACTCGTATTTTAAAATTTTAAAATCTCTGATCAAATTTGATGTGGAACTTGACTGCATTTGCTTTTTAAATGAAAAAAGATATGGAGAAAAGAATAATTCTTTAATAATCTGTAGGAACAAGTTTTGTTAACAATAACAACAAAGCACAATGACAGTAATGAGAATAACAGATAAAATAATCAAAATAACTGTAAATAAAAACTACTTGAATAAGTTATAAAACAATTGGTTTTAACTGCCCACCATTTACTTCAATATACATATGTGCATCCTTAGTAGTAAATGATCAAAAGTGTGTGATCCTTCTAATGTGAACATTTTTATATCTATACTTCAAGTATTTGACACAACTGACAATACAGTTTATTATTGTACTTTTCTTTTTCATGGCTACTGTGAAAACGAAGACCAGCTTCACAAACTGTTCAAGTAAGAGGTGCTCCCATTAAACTGAATTTTGTGGCTCCAATTCTCAAGATAATGTAAACTATGTATACCTTTTTGAAAAGTAAAGTGATTAGGCTTTCTGATTATGGCAAAATTTACGGGGTGTTCCACTTAATATAAGCAAGTAATTTTACTCCAAAGAGGAGCGTATTCAATAAAAAATTTGCCAATATATTTGGAGATTTGGCAACAGTGCCAAAAAAAAATTACAAAAATCTAAAGTCGTTCTGTCCAAACCGCGTCCCGATATCTCTTTTAGTTTTCGAGATATAAGGCGGCAAAATGTGATACTTTTCGATGGGACACCCCGTATTAAAAATTATATTGGGACCCAACCATACAAACTGATAAAACAGTAGCCCACAAAATAAAAAGGATCACTTACCATCCGAACCAAACATTGCTAAAAATGGAATAATATGGACACAGACCCAAGTTGCCTTAACTGAGGAGTGCATAATGGACAAAAACAAGATTAATAATAATAATAATAATAATAACAATAATAATAATAGTGCAAGGGGTTGCCACCCGTCCTGTATTTGAGGTACTTTGTCCTGTCGAGATCTCTCGCAGGACGCGAAATGTCCTGAATTTCAGACATTTTACTGAATTTGTTACTAATCCTATATTAATCACTTAGAAATTTGTAATATATCTAATACACTGTTTTAAAGTGGCTTCACTTCATGTTTGACCAAATGTAACTTTGTCTTTCAAAATTTAAACAGGACAATATTTTCGTACTTACATTGAATGATTTAACAATTCAGTTTTACATAACTGGCACAATACTATAAAATCAATAATAACTATACTATGTATACTATAAAAAATAAATATGTACTTAACACATTCATTATTGATTTTACAATAACTTCAAATAATTTCAATAATGATTTTGAAAAAAGTTATAATTGTTGACTAGTGTAGTGTATGTTGAATATTTGAAATAGATTTATAAGATATATAATATACTATACTAAATATAAATTATAATTTATAAGTAAATACATTATTTTATAAAATACATTAATTTGTAACTTGGCAGCTATGGATTGGAGGATGGCCTCGAATGTTGCCACGGTGGAGCGAATTAGATGGGCCATAAACACTTTTGCCCCATATAAGAGTGCGGGTATGGATGGAATATCCATACCCGCACAAAAAGAGCCGGAATATTCCGGCTCTTTTTCAACAAGGGTCAGAATACATCATCCAGCATCTGCGTGATCTATACATAGCAACATTAGCTCTAGGATATATTCCAAAACCCTGGAGAGCAGCGAGAGTGGTTTTCATTCCTAAAGCAGGTAGAGCTTCTTATGATGAAGCGAAGGCCTTTAGACCGATCTGCCTAACATCGTTTCTACTGAAACTACAAGAAAGGCTCATAGAGAGATTTCTGAAAGAGGGCTCGCTAGTGACTATACCATTACATAGCTCACAGCACGCCTACCAAACGGGTAGATCTACGGAAACAGCATTGCACTCCGTGGTCTACAAAATAGAAAAAACGATTAGCCAGAAGGAGCTCGCTATCGGGACCTTCATGGACATAGCTGGGGCATTTGATAATACCTCCTACAATTCAATTCTAACAGCGGCTGAGGACCACGGATTCCCACCTACCATAGCTAGGTGGATTTATTCCATGCTTTCAAACCGCTCGATTTCTACCTCTCTCAATGAAGTCACAGTTAGAGCGACTGTGAGCCGAGGGTGCCCGCAGGGGGGGTTCTTTCCCCCTTGCTATGGAGCCTTGTGCTCGACGGTCTTCTTCGCAGGCTTAATGAGGAAGGGATTATGACTCAAGCATACGCAGACGACCTTACGGTCTTAATCGCGGGGAAATCTGCAAATACAGTTAGTGAGCTCACTCAAAGGGCCCTAAGAATCGTAGAAGAATGGTGTATAGGACAAGGGCTGAGAGTTAACCCCTCTAAGGTCGATCTAGTCCTCTTCACTAAGAAAAGGAAGTTGGATGGTTTTAAAGCCCCAACCATTTTCAATAAGACCATCTAGCGTTCAAAGATGGTCAAATTTCTGGGAGTTATCCTAGACGAAAAGTTGTCATGGGTACCCCGCATAGACAGACAAATACAGAGAGCCACCGCGTCCTTCTGGACATGTAAGAGGCTCTTTGGAAAAATGTGGGGGCTTAATCCGAGAGCCACCTTATGGCTCTATACCTCGGTTATTAGACCCTCCTTTCTATACGCGTCGATTGTATGGTGGCCAGCCGTCCGGCGGGTTACCATCAAGCAACGGCTAAATCAACTACAACGCCTGGCGTGTGTAAGCACGACAGGAGCGATACGCACGGCTCCCACAAAGACTCTGGAGCCTCTCCTGTCTCTCCCTAAACTGCATATAGTGGTTGAGGGAGAGGCAAGGAGGGCCTCTTATAGGGTCAAGCAGTGGGGGCGGTGGCTAGGTAAAAGCCACGATGGTGGACACACAAGTATTCTTGGGGAACTTGTGGGAGGAGACAGTCTACTGGACGCACCCAGTGACAGGATATCTCCCACTTATGTGTTTCTCAAACCTTACACAGTAGAGATACCGGACAGGGAAGCTTGGCTCGAAAATCCTGATGCTCAGGTCTCGAATGGGCTCGTCTGGTTTACGGATGGGTCCAAGACAGACCAGGGCTCAGGGGCGGGAGTCCGGGGCGTGCGCCCGAGGGCGAGACTATCCTTCTCCTTGGGAAAGTATGCCACGTCTTTCAGGCGGAAGTGTTTGCTATCTCTGCATGCGTTCAGGAAAATCTCAAAAGGAAATATTCTAATCAGCATAACCAGATATGCCCCGACCGTCAGGCGGCTTTACATGCCTTGATCTCCTACAGGATCACCTCCAGGGCGGTCCTAGAGTGTGTTAATGGTCTGACCCAATTGGGACAGAACAACCAGGTAAAATTGACCTGGGTACCGGGTCATCATAATATAACAGGAAATGAGGAGGCCGATGCACTGGCTAAGAGAGGCTCAAGTATACAGTTTACAGGGCCCGAACCAGTGCTGGGGCTTCCGCCTAGTTATGTAGCAAGGTCCATTGGAAACTGGATCAAGGTAAGATCAAAGGAAGAATGGTCAAACGTGACTGGGCTGCGACAAGCCAGGCTCTTAATTGAAGGGCCTTGGTCGAACGCAACTCAATCAATACTTGCGCTAAGTCGTAACAGCATAAGGATTGTCACAGGACTGTTGACAGGTCACGGACATCTTAACAAGCACCTTAACACTATCGGTCTTAGTGACACTAGAAGGTGCAGGTTTTGCGGACACGATGACAAGGACTCCATTCACATCCTCTGTCGCTGTGCCTGCCTCATGGTCAAGAGACACAAACACCTGGGCGCAGCATTTCTTCTGCCTCAGGACATTAGGGAGCTTCCCCTACAACGGGTGTTGGCCTATGCGCACAGCACGGGTCTCTTCCAATAACTCCCAACTAGCGGCAGGCACAATGGGTCGAAAGACCTGAGTGCTGCGGGTAACCGCGCCGCCTATCAACAACAACAACAACAAAAACTTGGTAGTTTATTCTTTTTTCAGATCCAAGTCACAGAAAAATGCATAAAGGATTTTATTTTACAAATATAGGTAACTTAAGGTGGGGGAGTAATTTAAGAGATCGTGTTCTACTTCACAACTGTTTAAAATTAAAAGTTATCCACTAATGTATAAGTTCAAAATATTGGGCCCCTCTTTAAATAATTTAAATTCCAATTAAACCGAAAGTGATGAAGTGAAACTAAAAACTTTTATTCACTAAGTATTAGAAATTGTCATTAAACAATTCCAGAAATATTGGGTGGTATGGAAAAAACGAAGTACCTCCTACTACTACAAGTATTAGTATATTCTACATAGTATTTACTTCAAATCGAAGTAAATACTACATTTCGAAGTACTTCCTTCTATTTCTCCGGAAATGGAATTAAAAATAAATAGCATTCTCCTGAACATTATAGTAGCACGTACTACGACTTAAAGTATCTACCGGGATATCAAAAATTATCTTGGTCAAGGGTAGTTGTGGAATGTAAAACATGTGTCATACTTTAAATTTCAAATAATTATGTCACTGTCACATTGACATCATCTATAACCTACAAATTTCATACCTATTTATTTCAGTTGTAAAACAATAATGAACTACAAATTATGAAATAACGGTTTTAGTAACAAGAAAAGCTAAATTACAGTAATTATTGGAAATGTCCCCCGTTTTGTTCGATGCACAAGTTGACGCGCCTCCTCATGCTGTGAAAAGCGTTTTGCAGCATTTCTGGCGTTATGGTTGCACATTGCTGAACAATTCTTTGTTGCAGTTCTTGCAAATTATTTACCGGAGTTGCGAAAATCTTGTTTTTTAAGTAAGGAAATATAAAATAGTCCATAATTGTCAAACAAGGTGATCTCGGAGGAAACTCAACTTCTGTATGCAAACTTATCAGCCGGTCATCAAAAAACTCGCGGAGGAAAGCAATATTTTCTCGTGTAGTACCTATGTGCTGTTGCACCGTCATGCTGGAAATAACCGTACCGAAGTTCATCATCGTTTAACTGTTGCACAAATTCAGCCAAAAAGTTGTGTCTATACCTTTCTGCGTTGACGGTAAAATCGAAAAAAATTGACCCAATTATTCTTCTGCGAGAAACTGCCATCCAAACACCAATTTTTTGAGCATGTAGTGGCGATTCAGTAAAAACATGAGGGTTATCATTGCTCCACATTCGCATATTTTGAGAATTGATGTATCCCGAAAGGTGGAACCACGTTTCGTCAGAAAAAAAAGTTAAGTCCAGAAGATCGTCATTCATTAAATTATTGACAAACCAATGGCAGTAAGCAAGGCGTCTGGGGTGGTCTGCGGGCAGAAGAGCTTGATGTGCTTGCATCTTATATGGATGCATGTTCAAGTCTTTCTTTAAAATCTTATGACATGTTCCATAAGAAAGTCCAATTTCCTGAGAAAGACGTTTCAAAGGTTTTGCAGGCTCCTCTTCCATACGTTGACGAACGTCATTGACAACTTCTTCTGTACGAACTCTTGGTCTACCAGTACCTTTTTTATGAGTCACACAACCAGTTTCGCGAAACACTTCAACACAATTTGTAAGGCACGCATAAAAATTTTCCGGTAATATTGCCACGTTTGGGAAGTGCTCTCGAAAATTGTCCAAACACAAACGTTGACTGTATTGCCAATTTCCATTAACTAGCGCACCCGTTCGAAAATAGGCTTCAATCACGAAAATTTTGTGCTGTGTAGTAAGAGGCATGATTCAAAAACTGGATTAGAAAATTTCAGCACAATGACTTGACAGATTCTGACACAACAAAACATATTCAAAAATTTAAAGTAAGACACACGTTTTACATTCCACAACCACCCTTGACCAAGATAATTTTTGATATCCCGGTACTTTTTATTGGTAGATATTTCGATTTTAACAACTAAAGTATTTGCTCCGTCATTAGCGAAGTTGATATCATAGCAGCTTCACCGTGCGTACTACAAAGTGATTATTTTAAAAATGGCTCAAATACGTAGAAATAAAATTTATACTGCAAGAAGACACAATGACGATGATACCCTATACCGTCAAATATTTAAGTAAACAGTTAAGTACCATCAATTTAGAATGCTTTATGTTTGTATTTTATATTTTTCATCTAGGTTTAGTAGGGAAAACATTACTTTCTCGTTATTCGTTACTCTCTTCTACCACACTTGCTTCATCCGAAGACATCTTAAAGGTCTGTTGATGTTATATATACATACAAAACTGAAACCATTTCCCAAAAACTTTTAAAGACGGAAGTAAGTACTACATATTTCAAAGAATATTCAAAGAATTCATAAAGCATAAAGTAAGCTATGTCAAATAAAGTAGATACTACCGAAAATTAGTAAATCCTTCGTTTTGAAGTAAATACTACGTAGAATATACTAATACTTGAAGTAGTAGCAGGTACTTCGTTTTTATTCATACCACTCATTGAGATACGCCGACTATCTTTTAAAATTCTATAAGTCTCTCTTTTTATATGTTTTATTTAGTTGACTGATTTTGATATGTATTATATTGTGTACCTACTGGCACCTATTTATTTTTAGTTAGTTATAGTTTAACTTCGAATTTAATCTAGTTTTAAGAATTTAAAATTAAATTTTTGTCATTTTCCTGAATTTGATGTTTTTAACTGATGTCCTGCATTTTCCCCCTTCGTCCTGAAAATTAAAGATTGAAAGTTGGTAACCCTAAATAATGTCTTTAAATAATGTGTACTTTAAAAATTTATAGCAGTATATAAAATCGCACTAGAACAATTGTATTTCTTTTATGTGAAACATCTAGTCTGCTGTTACGGTTTTGATAACTTTAGAAATATTTTAAAATTGTCCCTTTCTTACATCTTAACAAAAAATAAGTCAGGCCTGGTTTGTATATTTTTCGATCTGAGTGGCTCTTTAAGTCGCCCCGGTTGATTTTTTTAACAGACCTTCTTGAAAGCACTGGCTCATTGAGCCTTGAGGAGGAGCGGCCCACTGAGTTTTACTAAATAACTTGCTTACTAGTTACGAACAACAGCAGCACTATCTACCCTTACAATTTACAATACAATAAAACCATTGTCACATATTGAACACAAAACCAGTAAATTTGATTTTGTTTAAAATTAACACCTGTTGTTTAATAACTTTTTAACTTTATAGCAGTAATACCTGCATGTAGTTCCCAATTATACTGAATACACAATGCGTTATTAATTTTAATTACCAACTCAAATTAGTGTTCTAGCTTTATTGATCCCATCTGGGTAAAACGCATTCCAATGTTTTTTAAATTGTGTGCTTTCATTTTGTATATTCAGTATTTGTATTTCAGGCACACAGAAAAAACACTAATTTAAAGTTTGTTGCCTTATACGAAAATTTCGAAAACTAATCCTTGGGTCAATACATATAGGGTTACGAGGTTCGTTTCAGTTTTCTTTATTTTATTTTATAATATATTATTTTAAATTTTATTTTCTGTTGGTTGTTCAGGTACTTATCGTTTATTTTGTTCAATAAATACAGGGTGTCCCAGTGTGAGCGTACAAAAACTTACCAACGGGTGGACCAGACCAAAATAAGAATAAAATTCTTATAAAAAATTCTCCGAGCACGCCTAACGAGTTACAGGGTGTTATTTTGGAAAAAAAAACCATAATTTTCCGCAATAACTTAAAACCGTTTCGTAGATTTAGGTAATTTTTGGGTGACGTGTACATCTATTAAAGGTCACTAAAACTACATGATGTTTGTTTAACTCTGACACCTGTGGTGGCCTAGGCCTACTCTTCCTTATGATGTTGTGTTCATAACTCTTGCATGTCCTACTTTTTCGTGAATTTACTAAATTTTCGTTAATCGGCTACCAATTCTGAACAAAAAAGGTACTCTTGTTACACAGCTCTAAAATCAACCATTCTTGAGTAAATTGAGTGTATAGTACCGACTACATTTTTTTATGTAGAAAAATACATGCAAAGATTTTATTTGTTGTCATCTAGTAGGTACCTGTCATTATAAATAACAAAGTCGCTTACAAGAGTTATGTCAAAAATTGTTATGTGTAGTCACACTAGTAAGAGTAAGATATAGTTACTGGAAGTCTACTCAGTTATACAAAGTAGTAAGTTATTATTTACTGTGAAATTTTCCAATAATGAATACGGTCTACGGTTTCTGTGATGGAAATTCATTGGCTGCCTCACGAGAATATCTACGCAGATTCCCAGAGATACGCTGAGGAAAACTTAGTCAATTCACGAAAAAGTAGAATATGCAAGAGTTATGAAGACAAAATCATAAGGAAGAGTAGGCCTAGGCGACCACATGTATTAGAGTTAAACAAACACCATGTAGTTTGAAAGATCTTTAATAGATGTACACGTCCCCCAAAATTACCTAAATCTACGAAACGGGTTTTAAGTTATTGCGGAAAATTGTTGGTTTTTTTCGGGGGGGGCTGTGCAAAAAATTTGCAGCCTAGGGGCTATAAGAGGTTAAATCCGCCTCTGGATGCGTTTATCTGTAAATAAATTATAAACCATAAAACGTTCATTTCAATCACTTTATGCTTCATTTGGTTGTACTGAAAGTTTTGTTACTAACAGTCTACAGGTCACTTTGCTTTGCTTTCCTAGAAAAGTGAGTGGATACAGTGTTTCTGTGAGGTATGCGTGGAAATATTTGAGCTGTCTAAATTTGGAATAGCGAATCTGAATCACGGACCAGTGAAATTTCATCTAAAATTAGACGTCCATTTCACAATCCGCCAACCCGCTGGAATCTCGATCGTATAAATAGCCGCTAATATATCCGATCTGCTTAAGCCTGTTTTGTTTCTTACATTCCAGACTGGTTAATTTACACGGTACATTTCCTCAACTCTTAAGTAAACCACATAATTTAAGAAAATTCTCTTGAGCTAATTATATTCGAAAAGAACGTAATAATTTACACGCCAAAACATCGTATTTCTAACCACTTCACTTCTGGTTCACGGAAATTTTCAGTAAACAAACACCGCATCTAATTTTAAGAGCTGAGCTGGTTTTGTTTTTAACTTTTCGAAACATAATTCGAAGATAACCAAGTAGGTAGTACTTGGTTATCTTCGAATTATGTTCGCGTACGAACCTACGTTTGTACGCGAACGTAGATTTTTCCATCTTATATTTTGCTACTATAGACATTTTGAATTAAGCAATACGGGGTGTCCCATCGAAAAGTATCACATTTCGCCGCCTTATATCTCGAAAACTAAAAGAGATATCGGGATGCGGTTTGGACAGAACGACTTAAGATTTTTGTAAGTTTTTTTGGCACTGTTGCCAAATCTCTAAATATATTGGTAAATTTTTTATTGAATACGCTCCTCTTTGGAGTAAGATTACTTGCTTATATTAAGTGGAACACCCTGTATATTTTGCCATAACCAGAAAGCCTAATCACTTTACTTTTCAAAAAGGTATACATTGTTTATATTATCTTGAGAATTGGAGCCACAAAATTCAGTTTAATGGGAGCACCTCTTACTTGAACAGTTTGTAAAGCTGGTCTTCGTTTTCACAGAAGCCAAGAAAAACAAAAGTAGCCTAATAAACTGTATTGTCAGTTGTGTCAAATATTTGAGGGATAGATATAAAAATGTTCACATTAGAAGGATCACACACTTTTGATCATATACTACTAAGGATACACAAATGTATATTGAAGTAAATGGTGGGCAGTTAAAATAAATTGTTTTCTAACTTATTCAAGTAGTTTTTATTTATACTTATTTTGATTATTTTATCAGTATTTTTATTACTGTCATTGTGCATTATTGTTATTGTCAACAAAACTCGGTCCTACCAATTATTAAAGAATTATTCTTTCTCCCTATCTTTTTTCATTTAAAAAGCAAATGCAGTCAAGTTCCACATCAAGTTTGATCAGAGATTTTAAAATGATAAAATATATAGGGTATTTTATTTAAAATAAGTGTACAAAAACTTAAAAATAACTTTACAAAGAAGGAGGTATTTTTTTCATTCGTACTAACCCAAATAAGAGTACTTCTAACAAATTTAATTTTGTGGCTCGAATTCTCAAGATAATGTAAACAATGCATACCTTTTTGAAAAGTAGAGTGATTAGGTTTTCTGATTACGGCAAAATACACAGAGTGTTCCATTTAATATAAGCAAGTAATTTTACTCCAAAGAGGAGCGTATTCCATAAAAAATTTACTAATATATTTTGAGATTTGGCAACAGTGCCAAAAAAAACTTACAAAAATCCTAAGTCGTTCTGTCCAAACCGAATCCCGATATCTCTTTTAGTTTTCGAGATATAAGGCGACGAAATGTGATACTTTTCGATGGGACACCCTGTATATTAATGTAATTAGGGTCACGAATTAGTTTCCGGGATAGAAAAATATTTTCCGTTCCGGTATTTGGGGACGAATTCCAGGATTTCAGATAAATGAAAACATTTTTGCTTCCATTTGATTACAAATGAAAAGCTCCAGTTTCAGATTGCCGTAGTGCTGATACACCAGAATTTTAGAAAACGACTGTACGTATCTATGTGAGAATATGAAAACTACAATTTCGGAAGCAATTAAAACAAAACATTTGTAAATCCGGATATTTTTTTATATAGAAATCCCAGTCATAGCCGTCTGACAGCAAGCATATAACAGTGGCAGCTCGTGAATTTTTCTTTAGGGGAGGCATAGATAAATCAGTGGTGGCTGGTGAGATTCGGGTGGGTACGAGGGGCGCACGAAAAAAAAAGCGCGAAAAAAGAAAATTTTTCATTTTTCAAGGTCAAACGCTTTAAAATTAGAAATTAGAAATTCCCAGAGGAAAAATATTTGCTTAAAGAAATAGGTTTCGTTAGACAAATATCCCTTTTTTGATGCGATTGCCAGAAATCTCGACAAAAATGATTTAAATAATATTAAAATAAGTAATAGTAAATAATAAGTAATATTTAATACCTATTTGATTATCAAAAAATTATACATAGGTATACATTATACCTACTAACAGACAAAACGACGAAACATAAACAACATTATGCAAACGTCTTCAATCTTCATCCGTACATGCATTTTCCCGCAAATTTCTAAGAGGGAAAGGATGGGAGTAGTGGGCTGTCTTACCTCCACTTTAGCTTTATTCAAAAAGCACGTGATCTGATCTCACACGCATGCACAAATAATTCATTTATCCGAAAACATTGGTTCAAAGTAGGCATCTCATACTTACGCCTACGGTCGGCCACACTCGACCGCAGCCGTCTTAAAGACGAAAGACGGCTGTTGTGACTCGTCGGCTTACCAGCGCTACCCACGCTACAAACCAAATAGTTAGCAGACCATGGTAATTTTTACTGAGGCGCCCAAGAATGACCATAGATGGCGTTGGGTCGTTTGTGATTGGAAATAATTTCAAATAATAGTACGGGAACACAAGCATTTACATTTTACATTATTATTTATTATATTAGTGGATATTATTAATATATTTATTAGTTGTTAGTAAATATTATGTATTTAAAAATTGGAATACTTTGTAATTTTTACAGGGGAGGCACTGCCTCCCCTGACGAGCCGCCACTGGCATATAGATTTAGCTACTCGGGATCAAACTAACTAAATTTAATAGAACTTCCTTCTATTATAATTTGTTTAGCCATGCTACATGGTAAAATGCAAAATTTCTTCAAAAAATAAACAACGCAATTATAGACAAATTATAAACTATACATCTACGTATTTTAGCCACAAGAAGCTATATCTATAGAAAATTTAAGATCCATAACAAAAGTTAAATATATTCATTATTTTGATTTGATATTTAATAATGATAAACCTTTTTAATTTCTATGACAACAAAAATTGATACAACCATTATTAAGGTGCCATAATAACCTTTACTAGATATTTTACGTATGACAATAAAATTCACTTGTGATGACATCAACTTGCTTGTTATAATTTGAGTTACTATTTATTACTCGCCAGATTTAAAATTGTACTAGTTGTCATCACCTTAGACATACAGATATTTTTATGAAAAATCAGAAATATAAGCGATTTTAATAACCAATAAATTAACTGAGATTTTCCGAACTGAGCCATTTCCATTTATTTGTTAAAAATAATAATGATATAGGTATCCATCCCTCATTCTCATCGTAATGATACGCCCGAAAACCGAACACTTGTGTGGAGCAGGAAGCGGGAAATTATTATTTGTTTCTGAAAACTACATATATATATATGTCACCAAGTCCTTGAATTGTATATGCAAGAAATATTGCACATGCAATTTAAACTAAGACTTACGTTCTTGCGAGTAATATTTATTGTTACTCTTATTTGACTAATTTTGGCTAACACTGACGTAAATTTCCACATAACACCAAAACAGTATACTGCCCTCGACGAGCGTTTCGCTAACCAAGTTGGCATCATCTGGAGATGATTAAAACTGATTAAAGTTTTAATCATCTCCAGATTAGGCCAACTTGGTTGACCTAATCTGGATGGCCTAAACGCGCGTCGAGTGCAGTATAGTGTTGTGGTGTTATGTGGAAAACTACATCAATGTTATCTTCACACCATTGTTTCCAACCCCTTTCAAGATAATATTGGCCATTGAAATAATGCCTCTTATTTATTTATTTATTTTTTATTTTTTTTGGAAATAAAACTTTTTGGACGCCAGTTTCAGAACAGTATATTTCTTAAAAAGTATTAATTTATTCACTGTATGAAGTTTCATGAGATGTCCATTTTTGTGTAATTATAATTTAGGGGCTTTAGCACTTGAGACAGACAGTCACTTCCGGCCTGAGGCGCCAACTTCAGGGTGCTCAGTAAGTATGCGATCTGCATTACCAACGAGCTGTAAATTCACCGATATTTTATGCTACAGATCTATAAATTACAGGTACGACTTTTTTACAGCTTTTACAGGTCAGTACAACTTTTTCTACAGGTTTGTAAGTACTTGTACCTGTAATTTACAGACTTACAGTCATGTTTTACGTACGTAGGTAGTTTCATAATATTAATGAAATAATATGTATTGAGATACATATTATTGATTGTTTGTTATTTTGTGATTTTTTTCTTTTACTGCTAATATTTTCATGAGACGAGCTAGAGTAGGTATATTTAATATTTTTTTTACTACTAACTTGAGAAAACCTTATTATTTACCTCATTTGTGTAATGAGAAGTAGTTCATTATTAACCTAGGTAAATAATGATAATTTATTATTTACGTAGGTTAATAATAAACGTTTATTGAAACCCATCAGTTTGACATTTCACCTACTTGATATTTCGATATGTTTGAGTAATAGGGGAAATGGCTGATTTTAAAATAAAAATAAAATCTTCTGGTGTTAGTTCGGCTATTAGTAGTAAAAAAATACTATATATACTTCGGTTGAGAAGGCCATTATGTACCTCGAAAATTATATCCTTCGGCGCTACGCGCCTCAGGATATAAAATTTCTCGGTCAATAATAATTTCTAGGTCAATTTTTATTAATATAATAAACTTTTGATATATAATAAATATTTTAATTGGTCATCTAGATAGTAGGTAATACAAGTGAACAATAATAGTATATTATATACCTAGGTTGAGAAGTGAGCTATTATTGACCGAGAAATTGTATATCCTGAGGCGCGTAGCGCCGAAGGATATAATTTTCGAGGTAAACTGTTTAGCTCACGTCTCAACATAGGTATATAATATACTATTATTGTTCACTTGTATTACCTACTATCTAGATGACCAATTAAAATATTTATTATATATCAAAAGTTTATTATATTAATAAAAATTCCTTGCGTTACAATTTGAACCGTTTACGTGAAGCACCTAAATAGATCTTTCTTAAAAACGATTACTATTTTTAGACAATAACTCTATTTTTAACAGAATTTCAAGTACCTATCACTTATGTGTTAATCTGATCTAATTAATATCTCCATCAAAGGATTATTAAAAAAATATATTTTGATTCATGTATTCAGCAAAAATGGAACTAAATGTTTAATTCTAATATTTCAAAACCTCAAGCATCAACTTAGAACCACAAAACAGAGAAATGGCTCCCACATTTAAGATTCATAAATGATATAAATCTCCTCCACTTACTTCTAGAGATATTTAATACACCGTAGATATCATGTAAACCGTCAACAACTTGGTGTTATTATTATTTATCAACATCACTTATACTGATATTGGAAAAGTTGTTGGCTGTTAAAGTAGAATTTATTTCTTTAATAAAAAACAAAAGAAAATCCTTTTTTTCTCTCTTTTTATTGTTTATATGTAGTGGCTTTCAGCCAGAATATATGGACTTTTTCGAGGTTACCTAATAGCTAAAAATAATAGTTTTACATAAGTATTAAATCAGTGACATAATAAATATCCAAAAAAGTGTTTTCTTACCTAATACAAATTACCTATTTTATTTAGATATATCTTTCTTCATATAGGAATTAAGCCAAAAACTTAACTAAGAAATAACTAACTATTAATGAAATTATCAAATAATATGGTTCAATAAAGTTTTTAATTGTCTTCGTTACCCATAATCCTTGGTACGCAAAGGAATAACCTTATTATTTTTAAGATATGTCGGAAACAACTACTTTTCCTACAATATGCACCCCCATAACATTACAACGGCATATTTTCATATAACCTCAACTTAATATCTTTAATACATATTTCTTTTTAATAGTATTATCTACATCTTTTAAATAATGAAATATTAAACAAGCATCTTTAAAAATAATTATTTTTCGTCACATACCTTTTGTATGGGGTGCTTTTATTTTGTTTTTCATCATTTTTAATTATGTAAGTACGCATAGGGCGGGTAGTTTGAAGAGTTAAACACGGTTAAGGGTCCATTCTCTGTAGATTTGACAGGCATGAATTTTGGGTCGGATTGAGAGGATGGGTGGCCGATGGGTGGAGACTTATATATTCCAACTATGGAATTATTAAGATTTTAGAGGTTAACGTAAAGCCGAAGTAAAAAGACACATGGAAATAAAGTTAGCCCTCATTGCAAGGGTACGGGATTTGTCTTATAATTGCAACAAAATTTCTTTTTAATGTTATAAATTATATATCATCGGAAAGATCAAAAGATAAACTAGATCCCTATAGTAGCAAATTTTTGTTTAATACATGTATTTTAGAGAAAATAATTTTTGAAAATACGCTATTTTAGTACAAGATTGTTTGCCTGGAGTTTTAAAAGTAAATAGAAATACCAAAAATTACTACTATAGGGACATATATTAAAGTCTTATCTTTCAATACTTTTTTACTAAAAGTCGCTATCTTTTATAGTTTTCTTATAATTAGACACGAGACGAACGCCGATTTAGGGCTTATTTCGACCTAGTGAATAGACTCTTAACAGAGAATGATCAGTATTTGGTTTGGTATCGACCTTGATGCGTTTCTTTTTGTGAGAAGGTAATTAAGAACTGATGGTATATATATATATTGATAGTCTGGATGACGGAGTTATTGTAAACATTCTCATGACACCGAGAAAGCCGTTGAGGAAAGGTTTTGTAGTTTGTACATAAACAGGATGTTTAAAAAATTATTATAATTACTATAAAAATTAATTACTATTTATTACTATTACGATATATACCACTTAGATGTTCTATATCTGTTTGATAAATATATAAAAACAGTGAATTATCAAACAGGTATAAAGTAGCATGGGTATATCGCAATGTTATTCTATAGTAGTTTTTTTAAACACCCTTTATATGTACAAACTGAAAAATCTTTCCTCAGCGGCTTTCTCGGTGCCATGAGAATGTTTGCAATAACTCTGTCATTCAAACTATCAATATACAGGGTGTTAGTTAAACATGCGGCAAAAATTCAAGAGTTTATTCCTTGGACTATTCTAAGGATATTTTATCCTATGATGATTTTTGGAAAAGTGCTTTGTTGAGAAAATATAGGGCGAAAAAAATTTTCAACAAATCCAATTTTGGTATTTTTCACATTATTTAATGTAGGTGAAATAAAAGTATGGCGTCCTACACTGGACGTATCAAGTAAAAGACATGTATGAAAAAGGAGTTGTTTTTTCTTACCAACATACCGTGATACTTCGGAGTATTATTTTATATGTTTTTGTATGTTGTGTTTTTGTAATTTGTATGTGTCGCATTTGTTAAGATTGATTGATGTTTCGCTAGTTGACGTGTAAACGGTTGTTAGTGAAGTCCTCTACCATACGAATGCCGAGATGGCTGACATGCATTTTATTTATGGACTTATGCATTAGACGCTACATTGAACGATTTTCTAACCACATTGCTCCCGATAGAAAAATCTTTCAAAGTGTTCATCAACGTCTTCGAGAAACGGGAACATTGAACCGAAGTGGAGGACCAGGAAGACCAAGGACTATAAGAACGGTAGACGTAGAAGAGAATGTGCTGGACATGATAGAAGAAGATCCAGGTACTTTTACGCGAAGAATTGCAAATACTTTGAATGTAAGTAATTGGACTGTTTGGAAAATTCTGAGAGATAATTTGTTGTACCCATACCACATTCAACGCGTTCAGGCACTTCTTCCTGCGGATTTTGCTCCACGTATTGCATTTTGTCAATGGCTTTTGCACACATTGGTTGAAATACCTCAACTACTTACGCTGATCCTTTTTACCGATGAAACCAGTTTCTCGGGAAATGCAACAAGGAATTTCCACAATAACCATGTGTGGGCTGACGAAAATCCACATGAAATTTGTGAAGATCGGTTTCAACATCAGTTCTCGTTGAACATTTGGGTTGGAATTGTGGGTGACTGGCTAATTGGACCGGTATTTCTACCAGGAAGACTTACCGGCGAAGTATACCGCAACATTTTGGAACCAACGCTACCTCAATTTTTAGAGGATGTACCATTGGCTACAAGACAGGCAATGTGGTTTATACATGATGGTGCACCGCCCCATTTTAGTGTAGTTGCTCGGGATTTTTTAACAGCAACATACGGAGATCGCTGGATTGGTCGAGGTGGACCTCACGTATGGTCTGCTCGATCCCCGGACTTAAACCCCCTGGATTATTTCCTATGGAGCCATCTCTTTAGATGGCTCCATAGGAAATAATCCAGAGGGTTTAAATACGGGGACTTTAACTAATGACTTTTCATTAGTTTATACTAGGCCAGTGAAAGATGTGGACGATTTAAGAGATCGGATAATTGCTGGGTGTAACTCAATAAGAAACGACCCTGGTGTTTTTGAAAGAGTTAGGGAGTCTATGAGAGAAGATTGGATGATTGCATCCGAGTTGGAGGTAGCCATTTTGAACAATTCTTGTAGGTTCAGAAATGTTACATGTAATTTTTAGTAATAAATTGTTATTTGTTGAATATTTTTTTCGCCCTATATCTTGGCAACAAAGCGCTTTTTCAAAAATCATCTAAGGATAAAATATCTGTAGAATAGTCCAAGGAATAACCTCTTGAATTTTTGCCGCATGTTTAACTAACACCCTGTATACTACCAGTTCTTGTGTAGAGTACAAGAAAACTCTCATGTAAGAGTGTGTAAAAGTGTAAGAAAACATTTTTTTGGAAATTTATTCTGCCAGTAATTTATTTTAATACTCATGTAAAACCATTATCTTTAGCTCTTTAACTTTGAAAATGTCGTTTAAGCCATGAAACGTGGGATATTTGTCCATATATTCTGGCTGAAAGGCCTCTAAAAATAGAAACGATAAAAATAGAAAGAAAGGGATTTTTTGTTTTTATTGAAGAAATAAATAACTTATAATAGTTTATTTAAAAATGTTTTGTTTACAAATCAGCAAGATGGATGGATGAACTTGATGTACCCACATGACAAAGCCCTTCATTCCGCTTCCTATATATCAAATGAAAATTCAGCTCTTCAGCCCGCATACGCTATGTCTTCAATTTGCTCTTGAAATTAATTAGCATTATTACATCCGCTATTATATTTATTATTATATTCCAAGTAATTTGCTTGTGTCTCCTATAACGATCACTATAATTTTCGTTTATTTATCTGTAAAATAGGTGTCTCAAAGGAATGTTTTATAGCGTAACCCCATGTTTATAAGGTCAAACTAATTAAATTTTAACCTTATGGTTCAACAAATGTTTATGTATATATAAATGACTCTTCGTTTGTTTGTAAATATAAATATGAGAATAAATATTGAAATATTTATTTATATTGAATATTGAGGACTTACTGAAGAAAAACTAGTGCTATAATTCTGAAGTACACATGGTTGCATGTTGGAACATTTATATTCCTCTAAAACTTTTTTATTACATTAAACTAGGTACCTACTTACAATAAGAAAACAACAATAATAATAATAATTAAAATAATTTTAAGGACAGCTTTAAATAAATCTGCATAGGAAGATCTGCCACGTGGCCGCCACTATTTTATTTGAAGATGACATGCCCGAAAATCCAATATCCCAAATTTTTATAAGTAATATATATACATTGAACTATAACCTAATAAATAGTTCAGTGGTGATACCAAGCACGCATAATGCTATCCATTCTTTGGGCGTCGTATTTATTTTTACGCGACCCGGGCACTGCCACAGCGTGTTACATGAACTTGTGCACTCGCAACGAGTTAGTCGAGCAGGTTCTCTTCCAAGTTGCACCCCAAGTTACTCCACTATTGTCGGTTCCAGCGGGACCAAGAAATTCAATCGGTAACGCAGGCTGGAAGCACTGCAATTACCAGCAAAATATTTCCCCGAATACAGAGAATGTTATATGGAGATGGGTAAAAGCAAAGTTTACAGAATATAACTATAAGTTACTCAACTCTCCGTCGGAACTTTTATCTTTCGAAATGACAAGCGTGCCGCCACTATTGGCGATTCAAATTACCGATGAGGGCGTTGCAAATTGTAAACAAATATGGACGAAGACGAGTAAAAATTTCGCATTTCATATCATCTAGCAATTTTGCATTAAACTGCCATAAATATAGTGACTTCATGTGCTAGTTAGGGTGAAATAAATGATAAAAAAAGTGGTAAATTAGTCATAGGTAGGTGCCATAAGTCCTGGGGACTTATTGTCCCTTAAGTCCTTCATTGCTAGTTAGGTATATGCATTTTTTGTGTTGAAACAGGTACCCTAGTTTTTGTTTACTTACATTTTCGCTAAAGTAATTGTGATAAACTGTATGGTGATACTATATTAGTGCTTGACACCCATAAATACGGCAATCTGTGTTGTGCTGATTTACGAGGGACCTTACAAACGTAGTTTGGTATCGCGCCGACATCTGATTACCTGGGGTTTTCCAAAAGTGCAGCATTAAATTATATAAATTAAGATTATACAATGGGTAGGTAGTTGACCATGTTCAAAAATGCATCATGCTAATTATTTATATTTAAATTGTGCCTAGGTAATAGGTGCCAGTAAATTCTGCACTTCTCATTCCCCACAACGTACTCAATATCCCCCGAAGCGTATGGCAGTACTGGTGTTTCGTCTATCTCGTACGAGTGACGTAGGACAACATTATTATTATTATTATTATTATTATTATTATTATTATTATTATTATTTGTCGAAATCCAGTCGACCGGTTGGTTCCCTGGCTCCGATTCCCAGGATCGGCCGCTGGTGGTTAACAGTAGCTACTCCCCACGTCCGTGGGGGTGAGCAACTACCTTTATTATAGATGAGCAGTAATAACCTACGTAGAATTGACAGCTTTGGCAGGATTAGGACAAGTTAAAAAATATGTCATTGTTTCCACAAATTATCTACTTTCAAATTAATATTAACAAATAATGCTGTTGCTGATAAGATAGGCGACTATTAGGTGTTTATCCTACCGCTGCCTGAAAAATGGTTATGAAAACCAAATCCATATTTGATTTAAACAATAAAATATCAACTAAACGTTTCCAAAGCTCTATTAGCAATTGTTTTTTAGATACTATACTCAATTACTCAGAACATAGGAGAAGTATTTCGCAGGAAATATAAAAAAGTTATCCTTTGTAGCCATGTTACACGAACTAAATGTATTTTTCAGATTTTCAAAATCATAATATTTTCGGAGTTTAGTTTAATAAAATCTCGTTTTGCAGAAATGAAGAAAATATGAAATTATGAAGTATGATAAGAAATCCATGAGTTTTAGGAAATGAAGGAAAAAGAAAAAGAAATGAGGAGAGTCATGAAGGTGAAAAATAGTATTAAATAAAATTTCATAAATTTTATTATTAGAACAATATCTTTGGCGTAATCTTATTGTAGTATCCTGTTCTATTTGCAACATTTTTTTAAATGCATTAAACGATTTCCAAAGGGTTATAACAAATATTTGCCACTTACGCATATAGAGGCAGTCAGACCTAGAAAATTCGGAAACCAACAAGCTAATTATTTTCTAATCTGATATAACGTACCTATATAGTGAAGAACCAATATTTGATATTTTAATTATTTGATTAATTAATCAATACATATGGTTGAATACGTACGAAACGCTAATCTCCTGCACAGTGCACACATGCAAATGCTAGTGGCCTATTACCAGGACATATTCTAAGAATTAATATCACCTCATTGTCTTAAATTTTATTGTATAGGGTTTACGTATAGCACCTAAATATAGATTTTCACAGAAATTCTTATGATACCGAGACAATAACTTTCTATTTTTAATCGAATTTCAAGTACCTAGCCACTTTACTAATTTGCTAATAAAATATAATTAATAATAATAACCTTTTTCAAGGAGATTATTGGAAAAATTATGTTCTTGATACATAATCTTATTCTATAGATAATATTTCCGTTTATATCAATAAATGGATGTTAAAATTAATTAAAAAAATTATTCTTGGCTATGTTTCGGAAACCAATAAAACCATTTATTTTCAACTTTATATAACGTATATCTACTGGTAAATACTTCTTTACTGTAAAATAGGCAGCAATTACGTTGTACTGAATAATAATAATATGCCGCACCTCACCCACACACCACTTAGTCTTCCGGGCGAATCCTTGTGATTAGAATGAGGTGTAGAGGCATTACTATTGTTATTACAAAGATAGGCCATAGATAGAAATAATAACTTCACCATTATATGATGTCGGTGGCTTAGGTCAAATGTACAAATAGCGGATTCATTTCACGCGGGTTCAAACATTTTTAATTAAATTGTGACTCTTATATAGAAAAATGGGTTTCCAAGCGACTGTACATAGAAGGCAGGAAGTGAAATTTACCTACGAGGTGTTAGTGTGAAAAATTTACATCTGCATATGTATAACTGCCCCGCCTAACTAATAAGGTTTTCCAGGTTTCCCTCAGGTCCTAAATGATGATTAGGATTTACTAAACCTAATCATTCCTGGACGCGCCTGCAATAATAATAATATGCCACTACCTCCCCGACACAAATATTTGACCCGGGAATATCATTGTAGTGGAATGAGGGATTTTTGCACATTATACACTTCTCAGTTCTTAGCTGGTTTCTTGTAGACGGGTTAGTACCAAGTTTATCTAGAAATAACAGATGGGCTTCAAAACAAAGTAAATGAGGGTATAAATAAATATCTCATTGGTGTAAAATAAATGAAATCCAAGTTAATTTGACTAAAACCAAATGTTTATTTTCTCTTTTCAAAAGAAATGATGGTATTACCTACGTACACTGCTAAATTAGATATAAAATATGTAAAAGAAGTGGACTGTTTGTAACTTAATTTGGATTCTCAATTAAATTGGAAACTGCACATATCTGCATTAAACAATCAAACTTTTCATCTTGTTGTTACTGTCTTAGAGCTATGGTTAATAAAGGCTTAGGTCTGAGAACTATTAAAGTAGTATTTTTGCATGTTTTATGTAAAATTTATATGGAATACAAATACGGGGGGTAACTCTATAGATGCTAATTCATGTTTTAAAATAAAAAAGGGCTATTGGTATCATGGTATTAGGAATAAATAAATATCATGTTTTGTTGTTGTTAGACGGTGGCGCGGTTACACGCAACACTCAGGTCTTTCGACCCATTGTATGGAAGAGACCCATGCTATGTGCATAGACCAACATCCATTTTAGGGGAAGCTCTCTAATGTCCTGGGGCGGGATAGAACGATAATGTCCTGGGCAACGACAGAAGATGTGAATGGAGTCCTCGTCATCGTATCCGCAAAGCCTGCACCTTCTAGTGTCACTAAGGCCGATAGTGTTAAGGTGCTTGTTGAGATGTCCGTGACCTGTCAACAGTCCTGTGACAATCCTTATGCTGTTCCGATTTAGCGCAAGTATAGGCAATTCTTGCTAAGCAATACGCTACCTACTGGTGGCACGCACAACTAACGCATGGGCCTTTGGTTCAGTTTTGCGTATGTATGTCTAGTGTGAATTTTGAAATATCCGTTGTTATATTAGTTAATTGCTTTGATTAGATATGAATCATTATTGTTGTGAACGTCATTGTTCCTCTTGGACAAAGAAAAACCCCGAGATCAGTTTCATACTTTTCCAAAAGTGGGAAAATCTGGAGCTATCGTGGAAACTAAAGTTGAGCATTAAAGAGTTACAGGAGACAAGTATGGATGAAGAAGCTAAAGAACGCAAAGTAGAGTGTGTGCTCCTTTACCTTTCTCTAAGAATGACTATTTCCATAAAGGTATGTATGCCGTATGTCCAATAAAGAATTTAACATATTTTGAGGTTAAGTTTCATTTTCAGATTGAACGCTCGAAAAATATTGAAATCTATTTTAATTTTATATCACTACTTACCCCTTTCAAAATAGTATTACAAGCTTTTTAGGTACCTGGTTTAAAGTTCTCGACAACAAATCTTTGATGAATACAATTTCAAACGTCAGTGTCAGTGGTCCATAGGTTAGTAAGTATATGTTACTGCCGTTTTGGTGCTACGATCTTAAAATGAATCGCGTATTGATCGAATTGCGTAAAAAAAATAAATATTCTTGCAAACATTGTTTGTTTATATTTAAAACATTATCTGTAGTTAGTTTTCAAAAACAAGCAGCTGCACATTTTTTCGAATTCAGTTACCGGTATTTGCGGTAATTTAATGACCTTTCTGCGACACAACACAACTGCTTATCGAAAAAGGATTTATTATATTGGAGCAAAATTCTTTAATAAAATACCTGTCATTTATTAAGTTTAGAAAAAAATTCAAGCATTTTTAATAAATAAGGGACAGTCAATAAGGGAGTTTTCTCTTAAAAAACTCATTGACTGAAAATAATATTTAAAACATTGAACTACATAGACATGTACAGTAATTTGATCACTCGATGTTGGTATTTGTATTACATTTTAAATGTTAGCTAGTCTATATGTTTCTTCTACACATGTATGGTGAAGATAAACTATCTATGTATATCAACTTTTAAATTGAATATGCTCCAAACACCCATTTTAGTTTCGTAAATACAAATGCAAATTTTAGTTTAACGAGCCTTTTTGTGTCAATTTTCCTTTTTTTTTTTTTTTGTTTTAGATATTTTAAGGCCGGCACTGGATGTCCTTCCATTATTTTTTACTTATACAACACTCCACCGGCATCCTGATTTTAAATGCGTTGTTACTGCCCACTGTATTTTATAAAAGGGCCTTTAGAGCTGCTGGTACAGATGCGACGAAAATATACGTTGCCCTGAATGTAGGTCAATCTAATGCGATTTTACGAGCTACTCGCTGTCTGCCGTTTCAACAAGAAAAGGGACACGGAGCGCTACTCCTCCTGCTCCTGCTATTGTATTTCTAGTTGAATAGTTCCGATAAACACGGTGAATGTTTATGAATTACGAAGATGTTTAGATAAGCCATAAATTTGGTTTATTGTGAGTTTTCAATTTGAATGGAGATATTACGTAGAAGCGTTGACTGAAGGATTTAATAGTGCTACCGAGTGGAATATTTTTTTTATTTAAGTATATACTAGAAATTGGAGAAAATCGCTGTCGCGGTTTTCGTTCCCATTTCTAGCCCTACCGGGGGTCCAGGCCTGCGGCCTGGGATCACCCTTCGGGTGACAAAAGCATCTAGAATAATATTATTTTTAAGAAGTACTACTATTATACTAAACTTTTCTTATATTTTGATGAATTGTAAGGGTACTCTATTCTTGATGGTAAAAGATCATAATTTTTTAAGTGCTGAAAGTAGAATTTATTTTTCAGTAAACATTTTTATCAATATCTATTGCTGTCATAATTGTAACAGCAAATCAATATTGTAGATTTTTACTTTTGTAAGCTAAAATGATGAATTTTACAGACTGCCAAAATGAAGGAATTAATTCCAAACTAATACTAATAAATAATTGGAATTAAAAAGTGAAAAAAAAAGTTAGCCTCCAGCGTCACTCGAATTTGCGAAATCAGCATTACGATTTTTGGAATCCTACAACTAGCCCATTGTGCTACCGAGCCTGTTGTCAAAAATCTACCTTGAGATGTTTAAGTATGTAAACTGTACGTGTTATCCTAAAAAAATTATTTTTAAATAATTCAGTATTTTGGTAACCAGAAGTGTTTGGCAGTCAGTACTATCGATTATGTTAGCAATATTTTTCATAGGAAAATAATGAAAATAACGTATCTGAAGTTTAATTAATTTGACAGTTTTCATGGGAGGTGCTTGTCTCGTTAGTGCAATCTTACATCGGCAGATAAAATGAGAAAGAAGTTGAGACGGATGCGACTCGAGATTTTCGAAGACGAAATACACGTAGATGGAGGATGGAGTACACGACGTACAGTCTCGAAAAAAAAAAACTCAAAGGATTAGAGAAAGGACTGAACTTTCGCGTGAAGCCCTTCTCGAAGCCGTAAAAATTAGAAGAGGGGCGAGGACAAACTCAGGTGCTAGCCGCATCTCTCTCGCCGAACGGTGATCGACGAAAATTTTGCAGAGGTTTTTTTGAAAAGGCGTTTAAATTGGGAAAACGCGTAGGAAACGGGACGAAAATACCCCTACCCGCATTGGAGAAAGGCCGGTGGCCAAAGGAAATAGCTTAGAAACTTTGTCGATTCGGCGACGGAATTTAGAGCGAGACAGAATCAACGCGTTTTAATATATATGGATTTTCATATTATCACATATTTTATTTAGGCATATATTCAAAACATCGAGCCGGTGGCTCAGGGTTTAGTGTCTGAATCGCTCAACCCAGAGATCGTGGGTTCGAATCCCCATTCCACCAAACAATTTTTAATTAAATTGTTTACTCATAGATCAAGGCTTGTTTGGAAGGATGGGTTGGCAACCATCCTGGCGATGGGCTAGGATGGGAACAATGTCAAGTTGATGTTTGACAGTCCCCCTAACTAATAAGGTTTTCCAGGTTTCCCTCATTCCAGCACTGAATGGTGTTAGGGCCTACCAACGTAAGTCGTTCCTGAGGCGCAAATGGGGCCCGCGAAATAATAATATGCCACCCCCTCTCCCACACAAGTCTTAGACTTTCGGGCTAATCCTTGTGATTAGAATGAGGGGTAGAGATATAATTCTTATTATTAAAAAAAAAAAAGAATTTTGTTAATTGTTGTCCTAGATATCCTGTAATATGATAACATCTCTATACCTCATTGTAATCACAATGATTAACCTAAAAGTCAGAAACTTGCGTAGGAGAGGAATATTATTATTACCTATAATCAACTCTAATTTGTTCAAAAACCTGGAGTATTGTCTTACAATCACATTGAGTAACAATAGATATATTATACACATACAATCCTTTCCCTTCTTATAACATATAGCATAGCATTTAGCACCAAGCATCTATTTGTTAGTGGTCCAAAACGAAACAAATAAAAAAACAACCATTTAAAAGTGGCGTTTTAGGAACCTTTATTTTGCCAAAGTTGGGAGTTATTAAACAAATAAATTGAATGACTGAATGAATGAATCCGGGATGGATTTTTTGGATTTCCTTGGAAAAGGAATTAGTACATTCATTCATTAATAATGATTAAGGAAACGAACGAACGAACGAACGAACAAAAGAATGAGTCAGCACCCAAAATTTAACTGGCAACTTAAAAATGTCCAGAACAGACTAGTGTAACAAAATACTGATTTAAAAAAATCTATATCTGCAAGTATACCTATTGCAAATATAGTCAAAATGTCTACAGTATGTAACAGAGAAACAAACTTGCCGAATAAAAATATTTAATTTAAAATATTCAGGATCGCGTCCATAATTTTACCTATATAATTAGTGTACCTATATCTATAATTATTATTATCGCAAGAAAGTTGTTATGAACTTTATGAATTTGTTATTGTGTTATCATCAAAAGAAAATTTAGTGTTAGATTCCATTGTAATTTGTAAAATTAGAAAAATACTTTAGAGGCACAAATAATAAAAAAAAGTGCTACGTAAATATAAATACCAACTACAGGATAAAGGATAAAATTATCTATGCTTTTATACGTAATTAAAAAAGTATAAACTTTTGTATCATACATAGAATATGTTCAGGAAATTCTGTGTCTTATTATTCGGTCAGATTTTACATACATGCCAAATTACATCTTCCTCCAAGAGATTTCTATTAATTAATCAGTTGAAGATTGACCATAATAACCAAAGAATAAACACGGTATAAACTTTGGTTAACCCTTAAAATTACCTATAGTCCATATTTCTCAATTCTAAAACATGAAGAATGTACATGGTGTCACAGAGTAATGTAAACATAAAGCTAATACAGATTCTTGGTGTCAAAAACAAGTCAAAATTTCTCTAGATTTGTGTCGGTTGAATAACCCTTTAGATTGAGATATTACTATTGGTAATCATATAGTAATATATTTTCACAAACGCATTTTAATTACGTCATGAAATAGTAAGGGTGAAAACAACCCCTGTTTTTTACAAACAGCCTTATATTATTTTGTGAATTATCTTGTATGTTGTGAGTTTCATAGTCATGTGAAAGTATAGCATAGTCATGAGTAGCATAGTCATATGAAAAGCCAGTTTTTTAAGGGAATTAACATCAGTACAAAAAAAGATTGGTACAAAAAAAAGTTTAACCCTCCTGAGCTGATCTGCAATGTAATTGAAGTAGGCTTCGATAATATAATTTTCTAATTTTGTTAACTGTTCTCCGATTCGTTTGGAAAAATTCCTGATTTATCTAATATTGCACCAGTATTTCAGATGTGATTCATCTACCAACGAAAAAAAAATTAAACTAACACCAATTAAAAACATAATCTGATGTAATATTTCAATCGCTACCAAATCATCACAACAGACGATAATAATATCAGGCGTTTCCTAATTATCTGATATAATTTGAAACAAAATGACTAATATCTGTATACAAACAAAAGAGTGGTAGATTAAAATAAAAAGGTATATCAGGGTCATATTAATTTACAGAAAATATTTGATGACGAAAGACTAAAAAATTCACTATACTCGTGGTCGCTATGAGTAATCTGTAATATTATAAATATTACTGCAGTTAAATATTAAATCTGCAGTAATATTTATTTTAACTATTTGAGAATAATTCAAAAGCAGGGCCATTTTAATATTAAACAATACATGTAGTTAAGAATGAGTTCATCGAGATATGTATTTTATTACTTCGGAAAAACGATTTTAAAACAACGAATTGCCTGGTTGTCGGTCAGCATTGTGAATAATTTTATAACTTATACACCATTCCTTCTTATATTGTGTGTTTATTCTACTCTTAGTTGGAAATAGTGGGTACTTTGAGTTTAAAAACTATATTGATGACGTCACTAAATGAAAAATCTATACCTATACCACTTGAAGTGTTTTGTTTTCTAAAAAACTTGATCGGCCTTAAATCAGTAGATACGGAATATGATTCTATTTATAAATGACGAATTGACTTCATTTTTGCTCTTCACTTGCAAAAGTAAAAATTGTAAAACAAAAAGTGAGTACCAAAAAAGAGTCTGTCAAGGTTTTCTGTTAACAAATTTTCGGTGTTTGCAAAATATTAGTACCCATTTTACCACAAGCCCTCCTTTCCAAGTGACGAGACTGACTTGGTGACCCACGGGCTAGTATTAAAAAAAAATAATTAAACAAAATTTTACCCACTTTTCAAAAAGATTCGCCATCACTGCTCTAGAATATTTATCGTTGGGGCTCGAGTTTGTCCCAATTTGACGGCCTCTCTATCTTTTATTGTTCTCGAGATCCCAATGGTGTGTCCAATATGAATCAGCCTCTATATTTTTGTTTTAGAGTTGCTTCTACTCTCCATATGTCGTTAAGTCCTTACACCCTGTATACAAATAAATGGTCTCGTATAAACTTCTGCAGAAGATTCGGTTCTTGATGTCACTAAATATATCTAATCTCACTAAAATGTCTTTAGACAATGATTTTCATGTATTTAAATAATATTAATATGGAATTAGTTTCAGTAATTAATTAATTAATTAATACTAGGTTAATTTAAAAAAGTAATTGTTGTCATTGTCTGCAAATTTAGAACGTGGATAGTTTTTAAAATTTACTGAAAGGGTAAGTAGTCACTGTTGATCACATAAGAACACCTTAAACCTTAAACTAAATAATGAACAGCAGAAAGAAATAAAACTTCACTTGGTAGGTACTTCACATAATACCTTTAAACATATCATTATTAAGTGCATGACTAATGGAACTGAAATACGTAATTTTTTAATTAATATGAGGTACAAAATTAAATGAGACAGGGGTCAGATCAATTTAAATCAAATAAATAAAATCACCTCATGCCAGTGACTAACAAGTTTTCATGTTTCCGATATTAGCGGAATAATTTTGCAGCTTGTTTTACATAGTGGAACGTAAATCATTTTATGAGCCAATTAAAATATTAATTTGGGATTATATTAGACTACTTTATTATTTACAAACACGTGAACCACACGCGGTCTTGAGTTTTACAAGTATAGGAGGTTACACCTAGTTAACTGAAAAAATATAATTACAATTTTATTTGTTTACTTTATATTCTCTTACAAGAGCGAGCACCTGTTAAACAAATTACGAATAATTACTTCCCATTTAAAAGCAAGTTGTTATATAGAGCTGATATATAGATATACAGGTTGTCCCAAGATAATGAGACACATTTTAAAGGCTTATAACTTCAAGGCAAAATGTGATAGCAACTAACGGTTTTCACTGGTGCTCTTAATTTTACAAAAAGTTTTCTTTTATCATTGCTACTATTATGTTTTACTTCTACAGGTGCTTGAAAAAAGATTGTCATAACTTGTAATTTAATTAAAAATTGTGATCATTTTTTAAATGGAACACCGTGTAGATTACGTTACCATTCGATAGAGACACTTCTCCTCTTTTCAAAAATGTATAGTTTGATAGAGTTGTACCAAAGAATAAAGGAGTTATTTCAATTTACACACCAGCCCTTTTCAATAGACCATAATTTTTTGGAAGATCGCATTTTATTTTTTTTTACATTGTCAGTACAGAATAATGAAATGCATCAAAGGATAGATAGGTAGAACCGGATCAATAGAGTGGCCTGCACATTTTCCCGAACTAACGGTAGATACCTGATTTTTTCATATGGGGTTACGTCAAAGGTCGTTGTTATAGTCCTGTTTTACAAAATATAAAACAACTAAAACATAGCATAACTAATGTTTTTCAGACCATAACACCAGAAAATTTAGAACTTGCCTTCGACAATATGCAGTTTAGATTGCAAAATTGTATTGAAGAAAGTGGTGGGTACATTCAGCAATATAACCTCAAACATTAAAGATGTACAATACATATGTGTGTATATTAAAACTGTATTCTTTTTAATTGGTGTTTTTGTTTCAATAACTTGGTAATTTATGCTGTAATGTAATTTGTATAAATTTGTATTAAATTAGTTCTTTTCTTAATAATAGTTTTAGTTGATGCATACAGTTATTTTGTACTGACAATGTAAAAAAAAAATAAAATGCGATCTTCCAAAAAAATTATGGTCTATTAAAAAGGGCTGGTGTGTAGATTGAAATAACTCCTTTATTTTTTGGTATAACTCTATCAAACTATACATTTTTGAAAAGAGGAATCTTGGTTTGCCTTGAAGTTATAAGGCATTAAAATGTGTCACATTATCTTGGGACACCCTGTATTTTACATCAAATACTATAGTTGACTGAAGTTGTTTACCTAAAGAAAATACAGAGTAGTATAGGCAGGCCATTAAAACGTTGAATTTCTGACAGCAATTTATTGATGTTTTGGTAAAGTGAGTTAAAATAACTGAACCATTATTCACTTCATTAAGTACTAACATAATTTAAGTAAATAAATAATTTACTTAAACTAGGTATGGTACTATTGTGTATTATTTATTATTATCGAATTGGCGTCTTCTTAACTTGTAGTAATAATGAATGATGAAATATGATTTCTACAGGTCATTCACACCTCGCAAATCACAAGTCACTTCGGGTTAATCACAAGGATTGGACCAAGGACACTTAAATGGCCTTGGATTAGACCGAAAGTCTTGAGACTTTTAAGGGCGGTTCAAATTGGTATATTTTGTATAGGGTTACTGACAATGGAGAGCAAATTTGATGAAGTCCTTTTTTCCTGTCCGTATACCGTATGGAAAGGAAACCGAAAATACATTCCAATAAATATATAGTTTCTATATTATTTTTCGAACCATTTCTGGAAAATATTTTTCAATATTGCTACGATATTGGCGATTCAAATTACCGATGAAGGCGCTGCAAATTGTAAACAAATATGGAGAAAGACGAGTAAAAATTTTGCATTTCATATCACATCATCTAGTAATTTAGCATTCAACTACCATAAATATAGTGACTTCATGTGCTAGTTAGGGTGAAATAAAGTATAAAAAGAATGGTAAAAGCAGTCATATGACCCATAAGTGCTTCATTGCTAATTAAGTATATGAATTAGCAGGGTTGACACAGGTACCGTAGTTTTTGTTTACTTACATTTTGGGCTAAAATAAGTCTGATAAACTGTATGATGATATCATATTAGTGCTTGTTTTTTTGTTAAATAATGTTTAAATTAAAATATATTCTGCTTCTATAAGACTATAATAATAGAAGAGTATAGACAAACGACAAACTGCAAGAAAGTGGTTATGTTGTGTAAATAAACGTGTTCCCTGTTATTAAATTGTTACATGCCTTTTGGAGAAATGAATGAAAAACAGTTTCTTATACTAGGGCCAAACTTCCACCTATTTTCTATCTTAAACACTTCTATTGACACATTTTGTGGAATGAGACCCATAAACACGGCAGTTTCTGTTGTGCTGATTTCTTTTGAATGCCATTTTAAAATGTAAAAAGAAAGATGTACAAATACTAACCACGTCGTTTTTAACTTTGTAATACCAAAAAATCACAAGCACCACTAAATTATTACGTTAAATAAACCCAAATACGTGTTAATTATCATTATATCAGCAATAACCCTCCAAAAATTACCTTTTAAGTAGGTTCAAATATTTTCATGCAGAGAACGCATTCATTTTTGGAATCGCCAATAGTAGTTGGCTGGGTTAGAAGGCAGGGAAACAAAAAAAATCATGTTTTACGTTGTTAGAAGTCAATTTATACAAATAAAAGATGAAAATTGAAATGAAGAAAAATACAATTTAGTAAAAGGTTTTAATCTAAGAAATTAAAATGCAAATTTAGCAAAGGATCCCTATTTCCAATTGTGTGTATTTACAATTTCATTTTGAGGTATCTTGAAAGGGAAACGAGAAAAGGGCATCAATCGGTTTTGACAAAAATTGGGAAGCACTCTGTAGCTCCAAAACGGTAAGAGACGAATAGGTGCGGTTTGCACCATTGTTATTTTTTGGAAAAAAGATCACAGGACTCAGACTGCGTCAGATTTGCTCTGTCTATTACAGATCCTCGGTAACCTCCGAAAGCATATCAATTTGAACCATCCTATACAGGAAACGAGGCTGCATATTACTATTGTATAAGCTGTATAATATAAACGGTATTTTTGTTATATTTATTATTATAACAAAGTTATAACACAGACTTGAAAGGGGGGGGGGGGTTGGAACCTTTGGTGTGAAGACTATTGAAGACAGACTGAAGACAGAACACCAAAACACTATACTGCACTCGACGGGCGTTTCGCCAACCAACCAAGTTGGCATCATCTGGGGGATGATTCAAACTTAACCATCTCCAGTTTTAATCCTCTGCAGATGATGCCAACTTGGTTGGCACCCATGTCAAAATATGTACTGCAAACTGCACTGCGTGCTCTTCAAGAAATAACAGAATAAATTGGAAATTTCTACTATTTTTAACTAAATCATTTTCTTTTATTTTCCATTTTATTATGATTTGTAATGTTCACTAAGTCTAAAAAGAATATAATATATATGACTTACTTAATTAGACAAATAATATCCATACTTAAAGGAAAAAAACGTTTCACTATTTTTATCAACGTAAATTTCCAATCTGTTTTTGGTTATTAGAAAACGTAATTTTGCGGTAAATGATAATTTAATAATTGTTAAAAGTGTAGTTATTAAATATCGTTATAATAATTATTATAAAAGGAATATTTTCATTAAGTACTTCACGCTATTTTTATTTTAAAAAATTCCCTGTATTGCAAATCTTTTAAATAATTGAACATAGGTTGACCTTTGCCCTTCGTTTAAATAGTAATTCATTGGAACTGTTAATTTATAACTTAATACTTTTGAATATTTGAATACTTTATACGGTGTTTGATATCTAAAAGCACCGCAAATTAATAACTGATTACTGAATCCTACTGATTATCTAAATCGAATGATGCATTTCGCAGAAGCACTGCCTTATAAAACCACTATATATCGCGTTCTATTTACTGCTAATCCCTCAAATTATTAAATTTCTGTTGTCTAGATCAAGAACACTGAGCAAGAACATAAAAATGTAACTGACGGATAATGATTGCAATGTATCAAAGGCGATTAGTAGCTCCATTGTTTTCCTGAGTGGTTAGTTATTTTATAATTTAAAAGGTATTAATATTCTCATTTAATATAAGTTTACAATATAACTTTTTAAAACCAAATGATATTGATATAATGACAATATATGTCTGTAAAGATAATGTCTGTAACTTATTTGCGGTGCGTTTTCATGATTCATAGTTTCTTTTGGGATTACACCACCTGTCAAATAATAAAAATACAGGAAACCAGAAGTATTCAAATTAAAGATTAAAAGTGTAGTATCAAATTGTCTAAAGTTTGCTCTAGAAAACCACTGTGTAAAGTGCAATAAAATAAACATTTGATAAATTAACTAAATTTCATCAGCGGTTTTTCAGTTTTATATAATATTCTGTATACAATATACAATATTACAAATCATATTTTGAATTATGTCTAAGTAAAATAATTAATATACTTAAATAAAATGTAAACGAAAATAAAGTTAGTAACTTAAGTTAATAATAGTCAAGTAACTAGCTTTTCTAAAAATATAATATAATATAATAATAATAGTAATAATAATAATACCTCTACCCCTCAATCTAATCTAGATCGAAAGTCTGATACTAGACTGGGAGAGGGGGCAGCATATTATTATTTCGCGGGCCGCTCCTCAGGGACGACTTACGTTGGTAATCCCTAACAACCATTCAGTGTTGGAAAGAGAGAAACCTGGAAAACCTCATTAGTTAGGTGAACGATCAAACATCAACTGATTTGATTAAAATCAGTTGTTGTTTGGTTGTCCACCTAGCTAATGTGAGAGATTATCTCACATTAACACCAAGCTGACATTCTTCCAGGCCATCGCCAGGATAGTTGCCAACCCACCCCTGCGAACAAGCGTTAATCTACGATTAGACAACTGAATTCAAAATTGTTCGGCGGGTTGGGGATTCGAAAGCACGACCTCTAGATTTAGTGACCAAGAGACTAAACCTTGAGCCACTGGCTCGCCTATGATCCCAACTATCGATTTGTAAATTAACCGCTCTGTATATTATTCAATATTTCGAATCAGGACTAAATTTTGAAGTTTCAGAAATTGTTGACAGACGTCGTTGTTTTATATTCATTTTAAAATTTTCTAATCACTACCTTGTGGCACCCAGTAGAAGCTCTGTGTTTTCCAGAAATAAATTGTACCAATCGCTAAAAATTGTTTATGAATATTGATCAAATTATAAAAAAACAAACAAAATTTGTCAGAAGTATCAATAAGGTGTTGTATTTCTAGATCAATGTAAGTTCAACGAGAATATTCATAAAATGTGCATAAAACAAAGTATCTCAAAGATGTCCGGGTGCCCTTTATCTTGTTACTCTTCCAATGAGGTCATATTAACATTTTTATGTTAATCTATCTTTTGACAGTACACCTGATATATCTTCAAAAAAGTAGAAAAAAGCTCAGAATAAATAAGAGATTTATACGTCTTCTCTACGTTGTCCTGTATTAAATTATGTATTTATATCAAATAAGGAAAGAAATAAAATAAAATTGGAAGTGAGCGAGCCTTTGTTAAACATAAGCAATTCTAAAATAATTTATGCAACATTTTGTTGCTCACTGTATATTCAAAAGATTTTCGTACTTTTATATAAACTTCATCATCAGAGATGATTAATAGTAGATACTTATATCATTTCATAAAGTTCGTTAAAGTTTTGAATGTGATATTATTTAGTCACGCACATCTCGTTTTATTAAGTTATTAAGTACCTAGGTAGTATAAATGGTGCGTTTTAAAAAATCTATATAATATAGATAAAAAACACATTTTTATAGACAGTTAGGTACAGATTTTATCAGAAATCTCATATCTTATCAAAAAAGATATTATAACAGCAATCTGCCTGATTTTCATTCAAACAAATTGCATTATAAACAGAAGATGGCATATATATCCACATATTCCTGTTGAACGTATTTCAAGGCTAAAATGTTTTAATGTCTTTTGATCGCTTGCCAAAAATGACTCACATAAAACCTATTACTGAATTTCTTTGAAAAACTGGTGTATAGATTTAAGAATCTGTTATACCTAAACATTATATGAATAGGATGTTAAATATGGAGCAATCGCTAAAATAAGACTGGGATTAGAAACTTTTTCCACAAATTGTCACTCGATAAAGCCCAGACGATCGTATCTCCAGAGAAGTGTTGTTTCGCACTCATAGAAGACATGAGTGGCATACTTTTCCTCTTCATTCTACAGATGGGTAGAATGAAGAATACTTTCTTCATTATTATAGATGGCCACATTGTGTAGATATTTTCTCAATCAGTATTATCTTATTCCTGCATCCTAAGTACTTACCAATGGTCAAGGTCAAGGTATCAGTGATCCCAGATATCGTTCTCACGTCATTAAAAGCCGTGCTTTTAAGACTAGTATTGTGGCTTAGTGCACCTACCCAACTCGCATTGAGGAAGGTTCTGGTCTTACAAATTCATCTGCACATCCTTTTCTGACTAGATCATCTGCCTTTTGATAACTCAGATTCTTCTGTGCTCTACATTCTCAGAAAACATTCCAGTGTTAGCATATTTGGTTTTGTCCGTGGCAGAAGACACTGTAGACCAATTTTTCATTGATCTTTTGTTTATTTATGTCCCGTACCTATTTTAAAGATAGTTGCTTCTATACACGGTGTCCCACCGACCAAAGTGCGTACAGGGTGGTTTTGAAAATTTGGTTATTTACGAAGGTCAGTGGAGCCTACCTTTTTAAAATATTTTCACGTTTCTGGCACTTCCGGTGTAACCGAAAGTCGACACTAACTTACTTATTTTAAATGAAACATCCTATATATTATATCATTTCCGGATTCTACGTAAAACTCTAAACACATTTCATGTAGGATGTCCTATACACCTATCTACAACTGTTTTTGAAATATTGACAGGTGAATATTGACATTTTGCAACTTTGACACCCTGTAAAATCTAAACGGTTTGAGATCAAGCAAAACGGTTTGCACATTCCTTTCTCAACTTTTCATAAGCTATCATTTGACACTAATTTCAGATTTGGCCAGAAATTAAAAATGTTCGATTAAAATTAATCTCTTGGGTAGGTCCATCCACAGATACCTCTAAAAAAAAAAACAATGTACTATTTCTATTCTGAATAATTACTGACTATAGGTGTATTTTAAACGGACAAATTAGTTAACTGAATGAAATGAATTAAACAATTGTTAATTATCTTTTAAATGAACACCAGAATTAATGAAAAACTGTTAAATAAGTGGTAGATATTAATCCTTGATTGTTTTTATCTCGTAAAAAGTCAAGTGAATCTACTCAATCAGATGGGATCAAATCCATCCACTTTCAAATCAGTAGCATTTATACTATAATAAATGTGGTAGTTGGTCTCGATGAAGGATGTGGCGACGCCTATGAAGATGCCGGACTAATGCAATGCCAGTCGGGGTATATGGTCCGTGGAGTAGTTATTTTTACCACCTCCATCAAAAAAACAAAAAAACCTAAACCCTGTCTCTAGTACCAGGTCATCACAAGATAACAGGAAATACGGAGGCCGATGCACTGGCTAAAAAAGGCTCAAGTATACAGTTTACTGGGCCCGAACCAGTACTCGGGCTTCCGCCTAGTTATGTAACAAGGTCTATTGGAAACTGGATCAAGGAAAGATCAAAGGAAGAATGGTCGAACGGGACAGTTAAGAGCCTGGCGACAAGCCAGGCTCTTAACTGAAGGGCCTTGGTCGAACGCAACCCGATCAATACTTGCGTTAAATCGTAACAGCATAAGGATTGTCACAGGACTGCTGACAGGTCACGGACGTCTCACCAAGCACCTTAACACTATCGGCCTTAGTGACACTAGAAGATGCAGGTTTTGCGGACACGATGACGAGGACTTCATTCACATTCTCTGTCGCTGTGCCTGCCTCATAGTCAAAAGACACAAACATCTGGGTGCAGCATTTCTCCTGCCCCAGGACATTAAAGAGCTTCCCCTAGAACGGGTGTTGGCCTATGTGCATAGCACGGGTCTCTTCCAATAGCTCTCGACTAGCGGCAGGCACAATGGGTCGGAAGACCTGAGTGCTGCGGGTAACCGCGCCACCTTCCAACAACAATAACAAACTCTGTCTCTAACTATTAGTTGCATAACTTAAACTAAATTAAATTAAATTTTAGAACCGTACAACCAAAAATCAAATACAAAAATGATGCAACAAATACTATAATACTTTAATATTAACATATAGAAATGAGGTCTGTGTATTTCAATGAAATAATTTTACAGTTTTTTAAAATTGAAATTACTTATTTCAATAAAAATTAAATTTTCTTTTGAGATTTTCTCAAACTCAATAAGTATTTTCAGTTTGAATTATACGTTTCCTTCCAATAGAAGTGAAACCCCTTGTGTACAAATTTTCAGGACAATTCTAATTCAGGACGTTCTAATAGTTTCTGGAAATTCGGCCATCCTTGTATTTTATACACTTTTCAAATATTCTAATTAATTTATTTGTTAAATTCCACGCGAAACCTCTCGATATTTGAATATTTCATTCACACTTCGTTTATTCGTGATTTTTACTAATTTTTCAGCTGCGTAGGTATAGGTATTACCAAAAAAATTAATAAGTAAGTGAATATTAGACAAACAAATAATATTTTGTTTTTAAAAAAGACATTATGCCAGAAGATATTAATCGTATAATTAAATAGATATGTTTCTACTAGTGTGTAAAGTGTTTAATATGAAAAACAAATTATACATCTCCATATTTTCAGTACAATATTTGCATGGATAATTATGTGATTGAAGAAGACAACAAACGAATTTGTACTTGTATAGATACAATATTAAAAATAATAACTTGCAATACCCAAATATTGGAATGAACAATAATAATTTTTATTCTATCGCGATGGTAAATTATCATTTTACCGACTCAAAACTCGTTGTCAAAATAACTGTTTATTCAAATTGTAAAATCAAATCATTTTTACCCACTCATATGTCAATTTTACCCACTCAAGGATCATTTTCTCGTAACTAATAATATACCTAATATGAACAATAACTATAATAATTATGTAATTCCTGCTTGGAGCTTCGAATTTATATAAATATTAAACGTACAATTTTGATTACTGGAAACATTTATAGCTGGAACACCATTCTCACAAGATTCTGGAAAGGTCGAACTAGATGAGGTCAGATTGGTAAAAACATATGGTATGAGACGGATTATTTGCTTCCGTGCTGATAAGTATCTTCTATTTAGCGCGATTTCTGCGGCAATAAACTGTTCCCCGCATCTGCAGCTTCAACTTCTACATCTTCTGGCAAAGCATCTTCACCACTATTTTCGTTTCCTTTATTAAAATCGCACATTTTTTAGGATAATTTCAACCAAAAGTCACTAATACTGATAAAACTCGAAACAAGTCACGTTACTATAAAAACAAAAATCCATAATAACCGTAAACAATACAGCGATCAAACCAAACAATAATAATCCATCAAATAATTCAAATTGCTTCCTTTTTCTCAATTTTTGTTATAAATATTTCCGCTCAAGTGATAAAATAGAATATTATATACGACGGTAAAAAGGCTTTACCTGCTCATGGATCAACATTTTCCACTCACAGGTAAAGGATCTTTTTATATACCGTCTTATATAATAAATAACTATTGTTAGAAAACATCAGATGAAATAATATTTGATGAGAATGATAAACAACTAGATGATTCATGAAAATTATCAGTTTTGATTTGTTCATAGTAAAAATTTGGCTGTAATATACAAATTTCAATATGGGTTTGAGTCCTCATACTATAGATGTACTGTACTCTTTTATAGTAAAGGACTGTATATAAGTTCTAGCTAGTTGTCTGTGTATGTTGTTCAATCTTACCTTGGAAGCTGTTTGTTTCCCAATCGTTGGAAAGAGACCAGGATAATTTCTATCTTTAAAAGTGGAGATACATCTGTGCTTAACAATTACAGATCTGTAGCAAAGTTTTTCAAGCTATTTTAGATTGTTTTGTAAAATTGCATATACCCATTAGTTCGTTTCATTTTCTGAGTCTCAGCATGGTTTTATGAGTCAGAAATTCGCTGTATCTAATTTAGCAATCTTTTGTCAGTTTATTTCTAATACATTAGACAATCACGAGCAGGTAGATGTGGTCTATATGGACTTTTAGAAAGCATTTGGTTATATTAGCCATAACAAATACTTAATACACCCTGTGCAGCAACAATATATTCCAAATGGTCAACTATGTTACATCTGAGAGTATAAGCATAATGAACTTCGCTTTCGTGTTGCTTATTTAATTAAATTAACCGAATAACCGAATTAATTACTATAAAACGAGTTTTATATGTTAAAACGCGAAATATAACCATTATGAAAGAGTGTAATACTGTTAGTACAGCCGTTATATACAGATTTGTAGTGACTGCCTTTATACAACAAATCTTACCTATTATACAAAAATGAAACGTAATAGAAATAAAACATTTATTTAAAAGTTATTACTTATAATCCCGATCTTACCTATGTTTAATGAGTATTGAAATGGCTTTTGAAAAAAAATAAAAGTTGTATACTCACTATAAAAATTTTAATAAGCAATATGCATGTTATTCTAGTGAAAGAGTTTAATACCCCCATTTCTTTCAATGTTGAAAAAGTAAACAAATAAAGATGTTAACAACCTGAATCTAATAAACGAAATAAAAGTGGACTAATCTAAAAAGTTTACATCTAAATCGCAATTAATATTGATAAAGGTGATAAACCTCACATCAGTTTGGCTTATTATAGTGGTCTTAGATAGTAAATGAAGAATTCACAAACATCTCGTATTCTTGAGAAAAGTCGTTATTAAGAGTAGGTAATATCCATAAATTGAAAAAAGTCAAGATATTGAGAATAATCTCAATATATTGAGTTTCCTAAACATAAAAAGTATGTTTGACACCGGAATGCTTTCGTAATTAAGTATTTACCTATCACAATGTCATATTTAACATAATTGTCATGCTTTATTTGATAATTTCGTAGATCGATTACAATTACGCCTATAGGAAAGGCTAAGGAATATAAGGTATGAATGTTCATATCGCGTAACTAACATACTATCCACGAGAAATTAATTTAAATATTTACCATAATTAGCGAACTAAAACAAAGCAATTACATTCGGAATTAGTAAAATATGACTAATATAAAACTATTTACAAATCCAATTAAATGGAGGAGTACACACACACAAACCTTGTCGAATTCCATAAAATTTTACTACAGATTTTAAGATTTTTTATTGAAAAAATCAAGGTTGCCATTGTTTATTGTTAAAGCCATCGACAGAACTGGTACTCGTACATTGCTTTATTATTTGGCGTAAATTTCCTTTACTGTGATCTGATGTGTTAGTAAAGTAGGCCATGCCCGTCATGCTCAGATGGGATAGGTGTAGTTGGCTCATAATATGGGCCTCATATTGATTTAAGATACCACTTTAACATTTTGTATTTCGTTAATTAGTTTTGTAACTTGCGATTACTTAATGGGCACAGTGTTTACTGTGAATTTATTTTTGCACAGGAAAGAAGTAATTAGTATTTATTTTATAAGGAAAATTTGCTTCACTAGAAGCAAACATTCATTTTCTGACTGCTTATTTACAGGGTGTCCCAGTGTGAGCGTACAAAAATTTACCAGGGGGTGGACCAGACCAAAATAAGAATAAAACTCTTATAAAAAAAATTTCTCTGATGCACGCCTAACGAGTTACAGGGCATTATTTAAAAAAAAAATTCCGCAATAACTTAAAAATTGTTAGGTAATTTTTGGGAGACGTGTCCATCTAAACATGTACATGGTGTTTGTTTAACTCTGACACCTGTGGTGGCCTAGGCCTACTCTTCCTTATGACTTCCTTTGCATGTATTTTTCTGCATAAAGAATTTAGTCGGTACTTTACACTCAATTTACTCGAAAATGGTTGATTTTAGAGCTATGTAACAAGAGCACCTTTTTTGTTCAGAATTGATAGCTGATTAAATAAAACTTAGTTAATCCACGAAAAAGTAGGATATGCAAGAGTTATGAATACAAAATCATAAGGAAGAGTAGGCCTAGGCCACCACAGGTGTCAGAGTTAAACAAACACCATGTAGTTTTAATGACCTTTAATAGATGTATACATCACCCAAAAATTACCTAAATCTACGAAACGGTTTTTAAGTTATTGCGGAAAATTGTTTTTCTTATTTTGGTCTGCTTTACCCCCTGGTAAATTTGTGTACGCTCACACTGGGACACCCTGTATACTGTTTTATAAAAATAACAAATTAACAGCAACGAGTAAATAAAATACCTGATATGAAGTAATAATAAAAAATTATAAAAGATGCTATTTACAATCGTATTAAATACTGATTCATTCGGAGGAAAAATGTTTGTTATCATCACATACTGTTTTCCGTGGTAGAAAATATGCAAATACAGACAGTGTGCAAACAGGAGTGTAATTTTTCCAAGAAATATGGTTTGCTTACAGTAACGCCCTATTTCATAATAGAAACATAGTAGATTTGTCTTATTTTCATTATTCCCATTTTCTACTTCCCTAAAATTGATTGAACCTATTTCGAGATAATCACAGGAGAAAACATAGTAATATAACCAAGAAAACTGTTAGGATTCATTACATTTCATAAAAATAATATGAAATGTTCAACCTGGGCTAGCTAGAAGCCTGTACCAGCTATAAATTGATCTCATTTACTTCCAGGCATATAGGGGAAAATGTTGAAAATGTTTTAACGCGATATATTTCTTAAAATAGCAAGGACATTTCTCACTCCTCGTATATTAATGTTATTTATTATTATCGCCATTAAACGAACGATTTTTTTTATTCTGTTTTTAGCTTTTCTACTCGACTTCGGCACGCCATAATCGATTATATAAATTTTATTTGGCAAGAACTATTTATTTTTATTGAATACATTAACAAAAATTCAAATTAATTAAAAAACAGATGAAAAAGATAGGTGGTGTGTAGACGAGAGCTGGGACACGCTGTAGATGAATAATTGTAATTTTAGAAAGTTATTATTATTATTTATTTAAATTATATTATATTTATATTTATTTATTTTATTTCTTTTTTTATTGTATTTATTATATTTATATTATTATTTTTATTTTTATTTTATTATTTATTATTTATAGTTTATTTAAAATAAGTAGGTAATAAAAAGTAATCACCAATAATTTGATAACCAGAAATGTTTAACTACCCATAACAGTCCACCTAAAAAAATCTGAATATTGTGAATAAGTGAAACACGAACGTTACAAGGCGTCGCGTAAAATTCTAAGAAATTTCGGAAAGTACGTTGGCAAACCCTCTTCATTGAGCTGCTAAATAACATTCGTGCACAATGATACATTCGTGCGTGAACGTTCGCGATTACAACACTACTGTGTCTAATTCATTATATGCGCCTAACGTGAACGTCACAGCAGGGCAAATCTCTTATTGCAATTAAAATGGGGTAATAAACTTTGCAGTTGTTAAATGAATAAATGATTTAATTTGAGTTTGTAATAGCCGCACTTGACCTCGTTCTATTTCCATTGTTTATCACCTACAAGATGTGCGTATTTTTAATCCTCAATCAAAGGAACCTTAACCAAACAATGAACCAGTCCAAAGGAAACTGCCCTTTTGAGCTGTTGTTGAATAAAAATTTTTATATTGTTAATTTAAAGTGGAAAATATTAGATTAAAACTGTAACTATTTAAAATATATTAAATATATTAAATTATAATATATATGAATATGGTTATAAATGAATAAAAAGCAGTCAAATTCAACATTTTAATAAAAAAACAATATTTTAATAGAAACAACTAAATATTTAGTTCAAAATAAGCAGCTTGAACCTCCTGACAATAGAAGAACCTATCAGACATTTCCTGGCGCACCTTGTGAAATGTTTGCTTGGGGATAGATCATAGATTTATAAGACAAGGGAGATGTAATTGTTTACATTTTAAAGCAATCAGAGATCCCCTTGTTTACTCTTTATCTGGTCAACTGCAAGGTCTACTTTATGATTGTACGAAAAACTGTTGCCAAACTGTCAATTGTGTAATTTATATTTTCACATTTAAACTACCATGATTATGGGTTAAGGTTAAAATATTACATAAAAATATTTTCCCGATTCCTAGTTAAGTAGATAAATCATATTTTGTTAAAAAAGTTGCGATAAAAACTAACTTTATAACGCAAAAATGGAATGAACAGGCATCATTGCTCCCTACTCCAATCGGCATGTCCATTGATGCACGTGAATCGTAGTATTTTATAGTATTTCTTTTGTGCGGTGTTGCTGGCAGTCGGAATTTTGCTTTGTGAATTTTTCAGTGTTTTTCGTAAGGATTTTATTACTATTCTTCAGAAAATGGTGCGTCAGTGTCAAGTTTATGGAAAAATGAATTCTTTATATTCAAAACTGTCTTTCCACAGGTAAATTTTGCCAAGTTTTGTTTGGTTATTCGGTGGCTATATTTGTCACGCCATATTTACGGATTTTCAGGGGCGTGCTGGCTGGCTTCCTTATCATTTTACGGAATATAGTATATATATACTATATTATATTATGGAATTGCTTTTGTTATTTTTTAAAATATGGCTAATGTGTTAGTTTTTGGAGTTACCTACACACATACTTAAATATGATCAAAACAAGAATCCAAGCAAGAAGCTAAGGCATCATTCAGCACTTTGCTGCATAACAAATTAAAAAACCTATAATGTTTGGTAAGTGTGAAGCCAACATGCAACGTTTGCACACAAAAATTAAAATCAGTTGCGTAACCAAGGTAATTTTTAAAGGTATCCTTTATACTAATCTAAGAGAAAATCACCATTATCAGGCTTTTAAAGAGTTATTTTGAAAACAGTAAGTCAAATAACTTGAAACAAAAAGTTGAATTAAAAACTAACACCATGTACATCTTTCTTATTTTAAATTTTATTTCACTTTTAAATGTAATTGAACCCTGTATACAGAGTTTGGGTATCTTTGAAAAACTGAAAAATACTTTTTTACACTACTGTATATATAAGTTTTTCTAATGTAGTAGGTGTACCACCTTTACTTAATTCAGAATTTTAAGTGTTCAAGTTTCAATTCATATTCCCTACATTAAAACTTCGATACTAATTTAATTTCTAATCTCACAAGCTTTTGCTGTTGCAATGTATAGTACTGATTTTCTTTAAATTCCTTTTTTGATGTTTTATTATCATACCCAACCCTTCCAAAAACAGTACGCCTTTGGCGTCGGAAGCAAATTCTCCCAAAACTTTTGCAACGTTGCACGGAGTCGGAATTATGCCGTTCTTTCTCTCGGTATTCTTTGTCATACACATTGCCAATGATTGATACAAAACAAAAGGTTATTTATGAATGAACCGTGAGGTCTCCTCTTATTAAGTCTATGGGATAGATGCACACTCGTTGGTGATTCTCTGCCGCAAATCCAAAAGATTGTCTGGCTGAGTAATGAACATCTTAGGTTTCAAGTAACCTCATAGGAAAAAATGCAAGGGATTCAAATCCGGTGAACGAGCAGGCCACTCAAGAGGTACTCGATATCCAATCCAATTAGGATACAAGTTTTCAAGTAAATTCCTGACTCCCCTAAAATAATGTGGGGGCGCACCGCCCTATTGATAGGTTATGTTAAGCCCTTGAAACTCAAGAACATTATTCTAAAAGATAACATCGTAGGACTGATTCTCATTGAAAAAAATTTGACACAGCATGTATACTTTGACTTGTTAGAAAATAATAGTCAGCCTATGATAACCGATGCACCACCACATTATTTTAGGGAAGTCAGGAATTTCCTTGATAATTTTTATCCTAACAGGCGGATTGGATGTCGACGACCTCTTGAGTGGCCTGCTCGTTCACCGGATTTGAGTCCATTGGATATTTTCTATGGGGTTACCTTAAATCTAAGGTGTTCATCGCCCAACCAAACAATCTTTTGAATTTGTGGTAGAGAACCACCAACAAGTGTGGATCTATCCACAAGGAAACATTTTACAACGTGCGCTAGGAAGTGTCTGATAGGTTCTTTACTGTCAGAAGATCCAAGGTGCTCATTTTGAATAAAATCTTAAGTTATTCCTGTTAAAATATTGTTTTCTTTATTAAACTATTGAATGTGACTACTTTTTATTCATTCATATCCTTACTCACAGAAACACTTTTAACCTGAAGACGGATGGACCGATAAAAAATATATTTTGCAGCGCCTGTGGTGCCTTCTTTGCTTTTAGGAAGGAAGGAAGTGGAAGTGAATTTTCACACTATATTTTGTCCGGAGTCTAGAACTTAATTAGTTCAAAAGTTAGCAGGGGAGGAGCTAGTTTTAACAAAGCTAACAGAGCTAACTGAACTACTTTGAAATAAGGAAAGATATACACGGTGTCCTATTTAAAAAACATCAGTTTATTCCATAGACTTAAAATAAAAGTAGATGGAAAATTGACTACTCCAGTCAACTCCACTTAAGTACTTTTAGAAATTTTATCATTCACGCTTTCTCTATCTCTCAAAATAAGTAAGCTATAGGGCCTTGTTGAAATAGTCAAAATTGCAAAATTACCCTGAAATCGAAAACATGAGTAGGTACACTATTCCACTATCAGACCACTTCAAGGTCACCGAGCTCCGGATAGCATGTGTCCATCCGCAGTGACCATAGATTGGGGAGCGGATTCAGTAAACTGAGGTCTTTGGGTATAGGGGGTGTTGGCGAGGTCCTTGGCTGTAAGGGGTGGTGATTGGGTATGATCTTAGGTTAGCTAAATCAGCGAAAAAAAGACTGACTGCTTTGATAACTCGACAATGTTTATCAGAACGTGGCTTTAATGTAAACCGGTGTCAGATTGTTATAATTACCGTTTTCAAATATAACTTCTTGTATACAGAGTGTCTTAATAGAGATAGTTAGCGATTATTTATAGGAAAGAAGCTGCGTGATTGAAGAATTATATTTTGAGTGTCACTGATTAATATACAGAGAATGAAAATGGAAGGGAATAAGTAAAAACAAGAAACTACGCTGTCAGCACTTTTGTGTAACATAAACAAAATTAAAAAGAAACGATTTTAGAAGGTTTATTTCATAGCAGAGGCAATCTTTTTCGTAAAAATAAACAAATGTAATTTGTATCACTTATAGGTATTTTCAGTATTGAAATATAGACTAAACTCATCTCTGCTGACTCGTTTGTAACTGTTATAGAGGTGTTTATTGTTTAATTTTAATGTATGTCATTTGTTCATACTAAAAGTAATACCCACACACCAGCGCCCCCTAGAAAACCCGGGCGGCAGAATTCAGAACCATCCCACTGGTTACCTTCGACCACGCTTAAGCTCATCCCCCCACGCCAGCACCCCTAGAAAACCCGGGCGGCAGAATTCAGAACTACACTCTTCACCTTCCTCTTTCTTCGTTACCGTCGACCACGCTGAAGATCATCCCCACGTACCACCCCCTATAGTCGAGGACCTCGGCAACACCTTCACCAACGCCTTCATTGAACCCACCCCCTAACCTTTGGTCACTGCGGATGGACACTTGCCATCCGGAGCTCGGTGACCTTGAAGTGGTCCGATAGTGGCTTAGTGTATCTACTAACATGTGACAATAGATTTGATCTTACAGCACCATCAACCTAGCCTTGAATAAGTAGATCGAGACTTAACAATTAATTTGTCCGTAACTATTACACTGTCTGAATTACCCTAGAATCCCATAAAAAATGGACTGCTCCGTACAAGGTGTCCCATTTTCAACGTCTATGGGGTATCTCGATTATTACCAAAGATAGAGAAATGCAAGGATTTTTAACTTATATAGGATTGCTCGATCCCTATTCCTCAATGTTGTCCGATTTTGTGACGTCACTACGAGACCCGGATATTCAAGTTCAATTATTCAAGTTTGGCATACTTGGCGTCCCAAATTTCGGGGTATTGTTTATAACAATCTAAGAATTCAATAATTTTCTCATTATCGTTCATTTTTATTTTATACTTACTACGCCTCTCAGTTTCAATGAACTTCGTTACAACTGCTAAATTAATAAAATAATTATTGTTGATACTGGACAGACTGCGGCTCGTGTGGACGACCGTGCGAACATGTGCCAACATGTACCAGCGCTAATTGAGCCCTTTGATGTGTGTTCTATTTACCGCCTTTCGGCCGAACGTCAGCCAGCGCCAAAGTTGGCCAAGACTGGTACAAAATTTCTCGTACACACGACATGGCCAAGCTGGACAACTACCACGTTGGCCCAGCTTGGCCACGTCGTCTGGAGCCGGCTTTAGACTAGTGTGATTACATAATTACAAAGAAACAAATGTCTTAGGCGCGTTAACGGCATATTACTAATTTTATAGCAATGACTTGCACAGTTTGGATTTTTGTTTCGAGTTTATAAATAATATCCTCATAAAATTAAAAAATAAATTAAATGAACCCCCATCCCTTTATAATCCCTTTCAAATATGGAGAAACATTCGTTCAAATATGGAGAAACAGCCATTTCGTGGTTGTACTACGAAATGTCATACCTAATTTCTTTTTATAAACAAAACGGATGGTGTGTAGTCATTGTTTAGCGATTACTTACTACGATGATTTCAATTTGTGTAATCGTCTATTTAATATTAAATTACGACTAAACAAATAATTATCAATGTAATAAACATCCTGCCGGCAGTGTTATGTGCCGAAGATATTTCGCTGTATCAAACCGACCAGATTATATATAATTAGGCATTCCAGAACACGTGACAGAAAATGACTTCCTTGGGTCAAACAAAGTTAATTTTTGTAATTTTTTAAAGAATACCATATATTCAGATACTCTAAAACCATTTTTTATCTTCAAATGAATTAAAGAGGATGAATCTTTCGCTAGAATTCGGAAATATTGATTGGAGGAGTTTTATGATCAGTTTTCATTGATTGGTCAAAAAATGGAAAATATACAAAAATATGCAGATAAAAAGAACTCATGTATTTATAAAATATATCCTACATCTAGCAATTAAAATGTAGGTAAGTATATGTTTGTAAATAAAATTTATCATTCTTCCTTACCCAATTTACAGATTTTGTTTGACCCGAGGCGGCCATTTTGGACAGGTCATTGGAATGCCTAATACAAAGGACAAGGGAATCCCGACACGATATTGATCACAGTTGGCCTACTTTTCCACATTTTCGGGGAGTGACAACCCTCTTCTTGCACAAGGTCGTACAAATCATTAGGTAAGGTTTCGGGATAAACATAAACACTGTATGGTTGGTTCAATGACTTTTCTGACAGATAAGAGTCTTTTTACTAATAGGTATAGTAAATTATCATAAAGCATCTGATACTGATCTGTCTTATTCGTTTTATTTGTCTAACAACCGATAATATACCTTTTTACAATTTTAGTTGTAAACAAGGGAGGATCGAAGATTGTTACTTCACAAAGGGAAATTAACATTGAGTGCTCTGTAGTTTAAAATTGTTATTTCCTGGATAGCACATGCATATGCATTTGTTTTTCTATCCCACCTCATAAAATCATAATATAAGTGACTATTCACTTATATTATGATTTTATGAGTTTTAATAATATCATTCCTAGAGGTTGTATGCAATAGAAGTATTGGCTATAAGGATTTCTTCTATTGGAAACTCGTAACTAATTTTATCATAAATAAGATTCTACTTTTTGTTCCAAATATAAAATCTTCTTTGTATTTTGTCAAAAAAGAGAATTTTAAGGGATATTAGAGCATCCAGCTAAAAGGTAAGTTACCTATGTATTCATTGTTTACATTAATTAATTAATTTAAATAGTCTATTATTATTTCAATAAGCGGCACTAATGTGGCCTACATTCAGTATAAATGTACCCCCTTTTCAGACTACAAATATATTTTAAATATAGTAGGTAGTTGTTTGGAATTAATCCAAACTCAACATAATTGGTTGAAAATTTTAAATCTGTTTTTAAATCTGTCATATTTTAATTCTTTTTAAATATTTTTCGCCTGTATTCTTTGAAGTAAAGGGTTTTCAACATCAAACTTGTGTGTTCTAAATAAATTACCTCGTATAAGTAATATTTCGTACCAATTTCATGAAAATATACTATACTAGACCCATTTTGAGTTTTGTGGAACTTTTTTTAACTCACGCGCATCCGGCAGAGCATATTCCATTACCTAAGATTCTATGAAATGTTTGAACTAGATTATTTAAAAGGTTCAACAAGTTTAAGGTTGCTATCTCGTTTATTTAAAAAATACTTGGCAAAATAAACGAATCCAATTACCCCAAATAATCACCACCTCCTAAACATAATGCATATATACTTATCTAGGAAACATCCTGTATACAGCCTGACTAAAAAACCTATAGACAGATGTCTAAAGCAGACAGTATAAGAAAAAAAAAAAGATTTTTAATAAACATGTTGTTTGAAATGTTTATTAAATCTTGTATGAAGTTTTGTTTAAGAAAATTGAATTTCCCAAATTTTACACCTTCATATTTTTGTTTTAAATTCTATATGTTTAGTAAGCAAATAAAGGACAATAATTTCGGGTATACTCCAAATCTTACCCCAAGCAGGTGGGGTTTTGTGAGTCATATTTAAAAATAATTTCTACATAACTGCTGTTTCTGAAAGCAATTAGTATTTCCTTACAGGTTATTCCAATTCTTAATCAACTTGATAGTTTAAACATTTGTGTAGGACGAAAGTAATTTAATCTTTAATTTTTACATAATATTACAATATTCAGCAACACACCAAATTATGCTGTTTACGAGCTAACTAAATAGAAATAAAAGTATTTCTCAGATTTCACAAATAAGTTTTTCATTTAATCAACGCCTAACACCCCGTATCTTGGCTAAACTAGCATTTCAGAATCCATATTTATTATATAGAACTTTTATTTATATTTTCATCTACACTCTACCCCGAAAATCTGTCCTCAGCTTTTTTAATTACCCTGTACGTGACTTTTTCTCAGAATTAGTCAAGATTTATATACAGAGTGGGCAAGTTTCGATGTTTGTATAAAAAAATTCGATAACTATAAAAGATACCAAAATAGAAATGATGCAACCTTGATGTCATTTTGTCAAATTCATTGATGAAAACGAAAATTTTCTATCGTCTGGTTTTAGATTTTTTAAGCTTTTTTTTGAAATTACATATTAAATAAAATTTTAAATTAGAAATGAAAAAATTGCAAGTTCTTCAAGCACTTGAAAAATGATACACTTACTAAGAAATCATACATTTTTTGTATCTCCTATAGTTATCGCGTTTCTCTATCAAAACATGCAAATGGCCCACCCGGTACAGTGGCCCATGAAATAACATTCAAAAACTCTCAAATAAGTAAACAAATGAAATGGACTGCAATTTCTTGACATTATCATGAGCCTCAAACTATCGTAACATATTTAGATTTGACAACATATTTACGTTGCTTAAAATTAACAGACTGTGATCCACCACACTGGAGACATTCATGCCACTTTACTAAATTAGTAACCCTAGTGTTTTTCTGCCGGTCAGAAATAATTCAGTACAGATCCTAATAATCCTCAGTACCAAAAAGCCTCTCTGCTATAAACAAATATTCAAAGTCGTTGACTTCAAATAATGAACTTATTCCAGTCAATAACCCTACAGTGTCCTTTGCACAAACACGCGCTGAAACACGCTGAAATCGATCTCTGAAACATACCCCTTAAAACAAAACAACTCACCCTAATGTACGACTAGTTGTCACACGTTCAGAGATGAGTAAGTGAAGGCACTGAAACCAGCCGTATCTCACTGAAGCGCGACCGCCACTTTTTCACATTTAACTGACCTGAACGTCGAACGGCAAAAGTGAGCTTGCCACTACGATCGAGTAATAGAGAGAGCTTTTCGCAGCGCAGAATCGCAGGTAGCATCGGTTGAGGAATGACGTCGTCGACGTCGCCGTCGCTGGGCTCAGTTTGTTTCGTTTGCGTGTCTTTTCAGCAGTAGACCGACGTTGGGTCGATATAAGGCGTTTTACAAATATAATTATCGGTTATCACTATATTGTCTACTTGTGTACTACTTCATGCATTTTTAGTATTTATCTTTAACATTATTTATTGGCTTTTGTAACCGTTTACATACAAAGTGTTCCAAGATAATGTGACACATTTTAAAGGCTTATAACTTCAAGGCAAAATGAGATAGCGACGAGCGGTTTTCACTGGTGCTCGTAATTTTACAAAAAGTTTCTTTTGTCATTGGTACTACTTCTATAAAGTATACAATACTAAATATTGGTTTGTTTTACTTCTACATGTGCTTGAAAAAAAATGACTACTTTTTAATTCAAAATTGTGAACATTTTTTAAATGGAACACCCTGTAGATTATATTACCATTCGATAGAGACACTTTTCCTTTCTTAAAACATGTATAATTTGATAGAGTTATACCAAAAAATAAAGGAGTTATTTCAATTTACACACCAGCCCTTTTCAAAAGACCATAATTTTTTTGGAAGATCGCATTTTATTTTTTTACATTGTCAGTACAGAATAACGGTATGTATCAACTAAAGATATTATTAAGAAAAGAACCAATTTAATACAAATTTATTCAAATTACATTACAGCATAAATTATAAGTTATTGAAACCAAAACACCAATTAAGAAGAATTCAGTCTTAATTGTTTTTTATTTAAAATTATATGTAAAAATGTGACGTTTAGTTGACATTTGTAGATTTCAAAAGATAATTGCATTTCTTAAACGAAAGAATGAGCGTTATATTCAAGAAAGGCCAAGGTTTTAACTAAAGAAGAGGTTGAACGATTTCTGTTGGACCCTCCTAATGACCATTGGTTGCTTGCGAAAATTGTAACAATATTCGAGACTTTTGGCTGTTGTCGATGTGATGATCTTCTTTCCCTGACCATGAATGACAGGAAGATTTACCATAACCGATGATGGCTGCAGTTTCGAGCCTTGCATGTTGTACAGAAAATACGTAAATCTTCGACCTCCTAGAATAGAAAACCTACGATTTTTTTAACGTATCGAACTAGAAAGTATATACATTTCTCTTAATGCTGGTCACCACATTATTGGTGCTGTCCTAAAGCAGATTGCGAAATATTTAGGTATGTTTAAAAAACCAGAGTTATATACCTACCGGTCATTCTTTTCGCCGATCTGGAGCAAATATGGTTGTGGATGCGAGTGGAAACACTAGTGGTTAATAATAGCAAATAACTACGAATAGTATGGACATCATTAAGACTATCCTCCATATGCAAACGCCTTATTTAAATAAGGACCAAAACAAATCAAGCCAAAACAGCTATTCTCCTGTAAATATGCCGCGCCGAGAGCTGAATTACAAAGCAAGATTTGCCGTATTTTGGTCTAAACACAGTTATAGAATCAAAAATACAAGGATTCGAGTGGTTAACACTAAAACGCGCAGGGGGATGGAAATCCAGCGAAATTTCCAGGAGTTATGTCGATTATTCCATTAATAACAAAATCGAAATGTCGAAAAAATTATTTCCTTAGTTGTCTACAAATGATATGCCGTTGTCTTCTACTTCAGAACCATCAGCAGATGGTTCAATTTCAACAATTTAATCGTCCAAATTTTGTATTACCGGAAATAACAGTTGCACCATGGTCTTTAATATATATGATGCAAATAAAACACAATTATCTAATGTAAATAATGCTACTAACTTGTAAAACTCACAGTTAATTTCTAAAAAGTTTACAAGTTAGCTGCTTGTAAAAATAAACTTTCTTAATTAATTTGGTGTTTTGATAAATTGACGTTTACAAATGAGTAAACAAATAAACATCATAACATGGTATTTTTCAAATGTTTTACTTCCCACCCTTGGGTGGAAAATGATTACTTTCCGAACTGGAAAGAAGTAAAATTTAATAATGACTTACTAATTTTCAGACTTTTAAAAAGTCATTAATAACGTTATTAGATATTATGGGTTTAAACAATAGTAGATTGTTTTATAAGTTAAGAAAAGTGATTGTTTTCCAGTAAGTGTAAACGTTTCTATTCACGAGCGAGCGTTAGCTAGCGAATGGAGGAAATTTACACGAAAATGGAAAATTCACTTTTCTTAACGAGTTGAACATGCTATTTTTTCGTGTACTTTATAAAAATTAGTGTAATTTGAAGACTTATTAAAAATTATGAAAAATTCTAATATATCAAGGTATTATTTGTGTCCATAGCAATAATAAACATGCGAACATGTAAACAATTTATGCAAAAGTTTTCATGTCACATTCACGTAAAATGAATTGCTGAAAATGAATATAATGAGGAAATTGCTCAATTATTATCAGAAGCAGAGTCAAGTTTACTACCTGTAAAGTCCAGAGCAAAATATGAGAAAAGTTACCAACAGTTTTGCCACTGGAGGAACGAGAAAGATGTGTAAGGAGCCAGTGAAGACATTCTAATTGCGTACTTTTGTGAAAAGGTTTGTTTTATTTATGATTCCTCATGTTTAATGATTAATTTAGAAATATTGTTATAGGTGAAAATTCTTAAAACTTCAACACTCTGGTCACTCAATGGTGAAAAGTACTCTGCAAATAATCGAAAACGTAGACATTTCTGCCTATAAAAAATTGCTAGCCTATCTGAAACGTCAAAATGACAATTATTTAGCAAAAAAGTCGAGTGTTCTGTCGATGGAGAATGTGAAGACTTCCTAAAAAAAGCTGCTGATGCTGATTTTCTTCTTATTTTCTTTCTTCAGCTTCTAATATAACATTTAATAATTTAAGTAATTGTACATTTGTAATTACCTAATTCTAATAAAATAAATGAATGAAAAAAAGCGTTGCTAACAAGAAAACTGTTGCTAACGAGGAAAGTTCCTCTTTTCTTAACGATTTTGGATTAAACAATATGGTCCATTTCCATGAAGTATACGAAAATAGTTATTTTCCTAACAAGTGTGGAAGGTGATACTTTTCCGCAAGCGACTGCAGTGAGTGCGGAAAAGACACCTTCCACATGTGTTAGGAACAACGTTTTTTCTACGGGCGTGAAGAAAATTGACATAAGAAAAATAAATATTTGCACACAATGCTGTCTAATAATTAGAAGTGTCAAGCATTCCTTTTTCTTTATGTCAAAATCTGAACAGTGACAACATCATTTTTTGGAATTAAGATAATATTATGATCACATTGCAAGTAATACATAGGTATTTATTTTCCGCACTAGTGCGGAAAAGTGCAATTTTCTACACTCAAATGCGTGCAGAAAATTGTAACTTTCCACACGCCCGTAGAAAAAATATTTTTTCTACGGGCGTGTGGAAAGTTACAATTTTCTGCACGCATTTGAGTGTAGAAAATTGCACTTTTCCGCACTAGTGCGGAAAATAAATACCTATGTATTACTTGCAATGTGATCATAATATTATCTTAATTCCAAAAAATCATGTTGTCACTGTTCAGATTTTGACATAAAGAAAAAGGAATGCTTGACACTTCTAATTATTAGACAGCATTGTGTGCACTTGACATCTCACAATTTAAAAATATTTATTTTTCTTATGTCAATTTTCTTCACGCCCATAGAAAAAACGTTGTTCCTAACACATGTGGAAGGTGTCTTTTCCGCACTCACTGCTTGTCCGAACTCCGCTTCGCGTCGTTCGGACAACTGCAGTCGCTTGCGGAAAAGTATCACCTTCCACACTTGTTAGGAAAATAACTATTTCCAGCTGTGTACCGTATTCTACCATATATCTGACTAATAGGTACATACTTGAGCAGTTGCAATATTTGTTATAACATTTCAGATATAAAACTTTCTAATTATTTTGAATTTGTATTTCCAAACAATACACAAAATGATCAATTTAAACCCGCAGCTTTTATTAGTCTGATGAATTATAAAATGATTCAAATAAAAACTTATTTTTGCTTCAAGCGTATAGTAATACTTACATTATATTATGTAAGGCGTATTATAGAAAAGGCCTATTGTTTTACTAGTAAAGAAATATTCTCATTTCTTTACTGGTACAAAAAAGTAAAAGTGTAACCATAACAACGGATAAGAAAAGAGAGTCATGTAGCAATATTTCTCAGAACTGTCAGTTTGAAATTAAACGTCATGAAATATCTGAAGAAGTACAATTTTAATTTTGACGCTCGTTAAAAGAAAAAATACTGTGTCACTCGGAGTTTAAAAGCTATTAAGTTTAATCTCGGAGTTTAAAGCTGTGTTTCGCCCGGTTGACGCAGCCTTGGCTACCGCCTCGGCTGGGCTCAACAAATAATGTTCGCCTTCTACTCGTAGTAACATAATATACCTACTATTTTGTATTTATCAGTACATGCGTAAGAAACAATCCGACATTTAATAGAAATAGTATTTTATACATAAAGAAAAATGTCCCATTAAAGAATCACTCACTATCTACAAAACTAACTATCAACAAAATTTATCTTTAAAAAGCCATAAGCTACCACAATATTAATTAATTTTTATTTATACATTAATTACTTTCCTTCAACTATCATGATTATATATAATTAACACTATTATACAATCAACTCGTAGTACCTCCGAATTTATCAGCCCATGAAAATTTAAGCGCTCTTGGCCTAAATCATTAATATTATCTTAACATCGTATCATCAGAAAATATTTTAATTTATTTCATTACCAACTTTTTCCTTATACACATAATAACTAATGTTTCAAATAATATGTATTTTATCCGATCCATTTTCATTTGCAAATGAATTCTACAGGGTGATTGATTGATACCGTCCATTAGAAGTATCAGGAGGACCACCCATTATTTTTTCTGAAAATTCACACACGAAAATACTCGGTTATGCTCTATTCAGTGAAAATATTTTCAAAATGGTTGCACTTCCGGTTATACCGAAAGTGGCTGTCAACTTCCTTAATTTAAACGGTATGGTATGTTTTTTATTGCATTTTTAGATTATACGGGGTATTTTAGGGAGAGTTTTATCAAATTTCCCTATACCTAAATTCACCCGTTTTTGAGATACTTCAATTTTTTTGAAAATTTCTGGTTTTGCACCAGATACGTTGAATTATCTCCTGCAGTTCTTTTTAAATTCATGAAAATGATATTAACAGTACAACTAAAGGAAGCTTTAGGCTTCACGTTGATGCTTTCGATATTTACCAGTTATATACAGGGTGTTCCGAATTCAACTTCCTTTTAGCACAAATTCTAACCATCAAAACTTCTGATGCACAATTAGATTCTGCATAGATCTGTATTAGCGTTGCCTAGACCCTAGACCTATCTTTAACAATTTTGCTGTTACAAAAGGATTTTGTTGGATTTGTGCAAAATTAATTTTAAATTATTATTATCATTAGTAGATAGCTATGAAAATGAAAGTTAACGTCATAAGTACGTATATTTGCTTATTATTGTTGTGTCAATTATTGTGATTGTTAATCGAATTGTGTCATTAAAAAAATGGAAAACCTGAATTATTCAAACAAGGATATTTTGAACTTATTTTATATTCATGGAGAAAATTACAAGATTATTTCAAGAACTTGTCGCGTGTTCAACGAGAGGTATCTACATCTTCCACCAATCAATAAACAGAAATTTAAGAATGTTGCCTAAAATTGACAAATAAAGATTAGGTATAATAATTTTTAATAAAATTTATAAATGTTCAATGTGTCTTCCGTTTTGTTGCAAGCATTTTAGTTGTCTTTTGAGGACTTCTTCTGTGTATGCATACCTCTAAAGCAGGGGTTCCCAAAGTGCGGCCCGCGGACTAAATGCGGTCCGCAAAGCTTGTGAATGCGGCCCGCGATGTCGATACGATATATTATATTTTTATTCAAAAATAAATAAGTAAATTGTAAAATAAATAATAAATATTACAAATAAAATACAATAAAATATTTTGAATAATTTTAATAAATTCTTACAGAACTTTAACTATACCTAAGCGTTTGTATTAATAAAATATTGATTAGTTTATATAAAAAAATTATTGTAGTGTGTCTAGTCTAGTTATTACACATTTATACAGAAAAATAATATAGTAGTCTCAAACGAATCGTGGTTATCCTTTTGGTTTTTATTCCGTTTTTTTTGGCCCGCTAAAAATTTCGGTAATACAAAAATTGGCCCGCCTAAGAAAAACTTTGGGAACCCCTGCTCTAAAGCATGGTCAGGGGTAAAGATGATAAGTATGTATGTATGTACACCTGATTGAAAAAATAAAAAACGTGACAACTCTAAAAGCTATTTTCATAACACAATGGAATTAGCTTTAATGGGAAATACTAATACCTATTATAGCTTAGTTAGATTCAGCTTATTGAATAGATTATTTACAAAAACATAATGACAATGTAATAAAAATAGATGTTTTATCCAAGATTAGAATTTGTATAAATTTTTTCGGAGCTTTTGAATTGGCGTTGAGAGGACATTACGAATCTGATACAATGGATCGTAGAATCGAGTTGACTTTTTAGAAAATAGGTAAAATAGACATTTTCAGAACATATGCTTTATTTCATCGCGAGCCGCCCCTGTCAGCAGGTTCAGTTGCGCGTTGATGTATTTATAATGGGTATGTAGTATCACAAGATCTTTATACTTGTGGTAGTATCAACAGATATTCATACAGGGCTGTTTGTGATCCTCTTTTCATTATCATACTACATTCTATAAAAAAATGTCTTCTATAGAAGTATTTCTTTAAATGGGATATCTTGTACGTAGGTATTATTATAGATGCGAATAGAGGGTTATTTCACAAAGATCTTAATACAGCTTGTCTACGTTGAAAACAATTGAAATATGTATGGAAGAAATAATAAAATGGGGACACACTACGATTGTTAAGTGCCTTCTTTACATGAAGTAATTGTTTATTTTATATTATATTCATGGAACCGTGCTCTTTCGTTAAATCGCTGATGTAAAAATTACGAAAAAGTCAACCGAGACAGTCGCCAAATTTTGTTATCAGAATGCGATTTCTTCACGAAAAGTCATAGAGTTTGTATATTTTTTGACCATCCGATAGGGCTTAAAGTTCCATTTTCAATGATATATAATAAGTGCCAATGTGAATAAATATACATAAAAATATTACAGTACTATGAAAAAAGTCTAGATATTGAGATTTTTCTCATTATATTGAGAAGAAAGTCAAGATATTGAGAATAATTTCATTATATTGAGAATAAAGCCAAGATATTGAGATTTTTTCATTATATTGAGAAAAAAGTCAAGATTTTGAGATGTTTCTCATTATATTGAGAAAACAGTCAAGATATTGAGTTTTTTAAAAATTAAAAGTATGTTTGACACCAGGGTGCTTTCGTAGAGCAGGTACAATAGTAAAGTCTTGTTTGAAAAAAAGAAACAATGCAGACTCCGTATTAGGTGCATCATATAGAAAAAAAGTATTTCTTTATAAATTTGATAGATCTTTCAGAATTACCATACCAGTAATTTGTAAATAATATATGAAATAATTTTCTACATTTCTCAGAAAATATTATTCTTGGCTTCAAACTTAAAATGTACTTGCAAAAATGTATCTCGTATACAGGGTCGAATCAATAATATGAATATGACCGAAAAGTATAGTAATCTTATTTTCAAAAATATACAAACATGTTACTGCAAACATTTGTTTTTATGTCCCACAAAAAACTGAAAGTATATTAAATAAAATTTACTTTTAGGTTGGTTTTAATCGTATACATGTGCAAAGTTTCATTTAAATATACCTCTAGGTACAACTGAAATTTAAAGTTTGAGCCATATCTTTTAATCCACCCTGTATACGAAAAGCTACAGGATATATTAGGTAAAATGTTTGCAAGTTTATTTTGAGCTTGAATGAAGAAAACATGCATTCATTAAAAATACCATTTGCTCAAAAATTACGGAAAAAATGTTGACGTCTCTTGTTAAAACGTTTTTCTCTGAAGAAATGTCGCGTAAATTTTCCTCCCAAAATCCCTCGTGCATCGTATCACAAATTAATTACCTCTTAAGGGCTAATTATTCTGTGTTTGTATTCAGGATTTTGTTATACGTGAAAATATCACTCGACATTTTCTTAAAAAAACATTTGGCAACATTTAATACTTAGCACCTCTTTATAAAAATACGAATTCGCCCACTACTCTTTATAAAATGCTATACAATTATTGATTAGTCTTAGACAAATTGTCTCCATCGAAAATTGCAAGAAATCCATAAACAACCAAGCTTAATATATTTACGCCATTAATGAATGAAATAAAATTATGCGGTTGAATAAAAATCTAATAGCATGGCTAAAGGCTGTTCCACGCTATTAATATTATAAATTTAAATACATTTCATAATATGCGAGATATCCGTCGATATTTTAAGCAATTATTTGCCCTTGACTTCAAAATTTATTTTTTCCTTACATAAATAAACATAATAGGTACGTGATGGTGTTTACGAAGAATCTATTGAAGTGTTCAACATAATATTAGGTTTTTATTATTAGCAATTTTTAATAGACTGAAACAGGGCTCTTAAATATTTTATTATTGTTGGCAGAATGAACACTTTAAAATATTAGTCTAGTAAAAATTTTATTTAATAGTTTCACTTACTTTTTGAATATAGATTAATATATTTAGTAATAATTTGTTAGGAACCTATCACAAGAGAGCTCAAGATATATTTATAAATCAGACAACTTACTTAATTATAGTTTGAATATTTTTAATTCAAAAACCAATGTTTGAGAAAATACAAGTATCTATGTGGTAAAAATATACAGTGTGGCCCATCGAAAATGGCCCATCCTGCCAGGAAAAGATTTTGTCGGAAAAATACTGAAACACGTCGATTTTGTTTGTGAGGGAGACAACTTTTGACGGAAAAATCATATCCCAAATTTCACCCTCGTATACGAGGGTGTCATTTCCAAAAATTGTTTAAATAGGAATGGGAGTCAAGAGATACGACGTCATTGGAAAGGGTTTTTGATTCTCTATACATCAAAGAAGTATCAAGGAAGTAAGTGTTGAAAATGTTGTCCAGGAACATCCATATAGTGATACAAATTATCTCAAATCGTCGTCGTACATTCTGCAGCACTTCCGGCATCACTTCGCGACAAACGTTCACGATTCGTCCCTGCAGTGTATCTAGTAGAGTGCAATAAACTTTACTTTTTTCGTATCCCCACAAAAAGAAACCCAGAAGACTTAAATCGGGTGACGGCGGAGGTCACTCAATTGCGCCCCTTCGTCTGGATTTGGAATCGTTTCATTCAAATAATTACGCACAATCCGCGAGTAATGTGGAGGTGCTCTATCCTGTTGGAAAACTATTTCCTGTTCAATGTATCCAATGTTGTGCTGTATAGGTAATATTATTAAAAACTGGTCCAATGGCATTTTCAAGGCGATGGCTTCCGCGGGAATTTCTTTTTGTGTGGGTTTAGGGGTTAAATCCTCGGAGCTCCTCAGACTACGACTGGATTTACACATACAGACTAGTTTAGGTTGTGTTCCGATATTATCCGCGACCAACCAGGATTTCGGTTAACCGAAATATTGGTAAACCTGAAAAATGTGTAATTAAGGAACTTGCTGGTTAATCAACATGGATGATGAATTGTTTTTATTGGGATTCATTCAACCTTAAATACCTTCATATTCCGTGCTTAACTATTACTCTAGTCTTCAGTCAAAAAATAAATGAAACAGCAGATAATTTGGTATATTATAGTAAGATATAAGTAGTTTATAAGTAGATATAAGTGTAGCTTTCAGTCGACTTGGTCAAGTGGACTACAGAATACAATACAGAAAAGTAGAATTTATAAATATTTATTATAACTCTTAACGCAAGAACACCACCCCATCTGCCTTCACCATCTAAACAAAATATAATTAAAATCGTTGAGACAATTGATTTTTCTTCTCTCAACGCTAAAACCTAACCTGCTAACTCTTCGGTTGACCAATGCACCGCTTTCAGAGCACGGTCAATATTTTGACGTGTGGTTAACCTTTTTCAGGTGACCACAGTTCCAAAATTAAACAATTTTCAGGAATTTTTATTTAATGGAACGCTTAACCGGGATTTTGGTTAACCAAGTTTAATATCGGAACACAACCTTAATCTCTTTTAATCTTAAGACTCGGACGGCAAAATGCCAGTGTAGGTACAATATCAATTCAAGAATATCAAGATAACATCATAATAAAAAACTTTAGTAGACACCAGAGATTTTTCATAAAATCACTACCACTTTTCATAAAAACGAGGAAGAATATTTAATTTTTATTTAGTTAACAAACCATACCTATTTTAATCATATAATATAACCAGAGACTTATACATCTCTCTGATATAACTGAAGTTACTACTTTATATTACGTATGTTATTTGCATAATAACATTAACTTTTTTATATAACTTTTGAATTTAACTTTTTTGTAAAACCAAAAATAAAAAAGATTATGATAATGGGAACGTAATGGGAAGTTAGTGTTGACACTTTATAACCTATGGCTTGCCTATATGCAACCATGCATTCAACAATTAATGAGTTTAGTCATTTTGTGTAAATTACCTTTTACTTTTACGAAGTGCTGCAACTATCAGTACAACAGTACAACTCTATTGTATTCATAAATAATATCACGCCACGGTGTCATGCATAATTAGCAGAGATCAGAGAAGTACCTACTACCTAGTTTTGAAGAACTCATGATGACCATAGACAGGACATAAGGGAAGACATATTGACTCAAAACCGAGACTTACGAGTATACATACATCTACACAAAAAATTGTTATTTTACTGAAAATTAGATAATGGTTGAATTAAATATGAATTATAAATTATAATTAAAACAAGCATACTTATATGCATATGGGTACTGGTATCTATAAGATGTACCTAGTAATAATGATGATACTGAAATGAAGTGGTATCTAGAAATGTTTCTTTCATTCTCTAATCAATATGTTCATATAGGTAGGTAATCGAAATATTTGATATTGATGTGTGTAGACAATAATGATAGAGAATAGAAAATAAACTAATAATTATTTTTGATAAGAACGATCCAAACCACAAAGATCTAGACTGAGTGTTAACAGAACGCCTGTCCGTTTGCTGTAGATATTCGATCTGAATTTATAAATAAAAAATTCAGAAGGCAAAAATTAAGTGTAATATAAACATACCACCCAATGAATAAAAAAGATAATTTATAAGGCCTTCTTCTTTTTCTCGTACATTTGGAGTTTTTCAAATTTTAATACGTCCCCTCATATTGTAACAAAATTGTCATTATTATAATCACAAAACTCGTCACAAAACTGAAGTTGATATTAAATATTTAATATTTCTAACGGCTTGAGTCTTGCATAAAATATGACCTTAAATCTTCGTTACTATATCTAAATACTGGCAATAATGACCGACAAATAATTTTTGCTAATTCTGTTCTTTGGCTTTATTTCTGCATATTTCAATCTTATTTCCGGAACATCATTTACTAAAATTGATGTGAAAGAGATGTTAAATTTATAGATCTGGGCATATAATTTTTATTGCTTATTCAACACATATTATTATAATACCATATATTAATAATTAAAATCTGTCAACTCCGAGTTCTATAATTTTCTTTACATAAATCGCCATTTTCCCAGAAACTTCATAATTAAAAAAAAAACAATTCAGCAAAGATATGCTGTATGAACATTTATTCATTCTCCTCTTAACATTCCCTACATAGCAGTGGTGGCTGGTGACATTTGGATATGGGGGGGCGCAAAAACAAAAAAATGCTCCGCAGGCGAAAATTTTGCATATTTCAAGGTCAAACCCCTTAAAATTATAAATTAGAAATTTGCAGAGCAAAAATATTTGCTTAAAAAAATTACTTTCGTTACACAAATATCCTCCTTTTTAATACGATGTGCGGAAATCTCTACAAAAATTGTTTAAAATAATATTTAAATAGGTAGGTAGTAGGTAATTAATATTTAGATATCAAAAATTTACATATACGACGTTACCTTCAAAAACGCTGAAAACGAGAATTCAGGAAGCAGGAACATAACTATTTTTAGTTTTTAAATATCCGTTAATTAAAAACGATATGGCACAATCACAAACTCAAAAGTATTTTAGTTATTCAATTTATAGTTATCAAACGACACATTAAATTATTACATAGGTATAAACAAAACTTCATACAGTTATTTATACGCGAGTGCACTCACTTTCTAAAATTGAAATCAGTTCTACGGTCTTTCATAGAAATAAATTTTTCCATAACTTTTTCATCGAAATTATTTATTGGGCAGGCAACGCCCAATTCTTTTATTTATACTTTATTTTCCAGTGGAAGATTTGCAAAATTAGCTCTAATTATACTACTAACAGTATTCATGTTAAGTAATATATAAAATTGTCTTCACAAAAATTGAATAAGTAATTTAATAATGTTAAAAATATGTAATGTGTTAAAAATATGTTATAATGTTTAATAATGTTGGCGTAGGGCCGCGAAATAATTGCGGCCAAATCTGCATAATATAAGCATACGGAAAGTATCTAACGAGTCTAGTCGAAAAGGAGATCAGGTCGGTTGCCATAGTTACCTGGGCCGCGACTCAAAGTGCGACCACGAAGCTGTGATGCTTTGCTCACTGTGCAGTGGTGTGCTGTGGTGATGAACCAGTAATGTGGACTGTGGCATTATGAGTACGATAGCTCAAAGCGCTCGAGCCTTTCCTAATAATAGTTTTGTACCACAATACATGTTTCAACATTTGTATTTCATTTACAATAATGATAATAATAAGGATTTCTTTGGTATTTTTGGAGGAGGGGCGCGTGGCCATGCGGCCTTAAGGAGGAGCCGCCACTGCTACATAGGTTCTTTTTAATTATACATTATTATTATTATTTATTATTATATATTATTATTATTATATATTATTATTATTATATATTATTATTATTATATATTATTATTATTATATATTATTATTATTTATTATTTACTTACCTGCACTAAACTATAGATTTACCTAGATATTTTTGTTTTGTAAATGTTTAAGTAGGATATGTGTTGCTTTGTTTTAGAATGTTTTTTTTAATCTAGTCATAATCAAAGAAAATATGACAAGACACATTACAGAATACTTTAAAAAGATCCCGGACAGTTAAAACCTGTAGTTCAAAAATTTTCTCAGGGTCCTGCTCCTTACATCCCTGCCTGGCTTTTACTTTCTAGCATGTCCTGCTTCATCATTTAGGAAATCTGCAACCCTACACTTGGGAACATAAAATTCTGTACCAGTGATTTGATAATAAAATTTAATTGATCTTCTGACCAAAATAGTCGAAGAATTATCAACTAAAAATATTTTCCATCACTGCTGCAATAATAAAAAAATCTATCCATATTTTAATTTGCACTCAACATAAATAAAACTGAATTTCGTAATACAAAAAAAATTTATTTGATATAATTTAAATAACAAATATTTACATAAAAAAATTATTTTTTCCTTCATAATTTTCAGTTATAATAAAATTAAGGGACATATTTAAACAAACTCCCTCTTTAGTTGCAAAAAACAAACCCCGTTACCTTGCTTTTGGCCGCCGAATATGACGACAAGTAAACTTGAATCACTAGTCGCTTCGTATATTTCCTTAATCCACCTATCTACATTTTTAAATACCTTACAATTATAATTCCCTTCAAAATGATCATCCGGTATCCTGATGTGCGCGATATTCAACGAATTTTGTTTCAAGGATTCACAATGTCTTTTAATAACGTCTTTATTGGTCTTCGCCGAAATACAGGTAATATGTTTGGTATCCAATTCCTCCCCCTTGTCGACAAAAAATTTATATTTCTGTCCGATATCACCTACACCTACAACATTCGCCTTCTTGTCGACTTTGGTACACTGCCTTAGCATGCTGGTGGCGTAATGCAGGGTACCCATATCTGGGTAAGCACGAATTTCATTTTGGATACCGCCCATTACCGCATCCCCAAAATAAACATGTTTTCGTAGTCTTAGTTGCACGAGTTTCATGCAAGCCAAGCTGTCTTCAGTCGAGCAATGACCTTGGTGACCTGTTTGAATTTTTTCCGAAAGGAATTCCCTCGCTAATGTTTGCAATTTGGTTTTTCTCGACCTATCACCAGTTATGTTGTAGATTACACTGAAAAAAATTATTTCAAAATGGTTTGAGTAAAAAACTAATTACTTATGTTTAATAAACAATAATCTTTCAATGGACAACAAAGATTTTAAAGTAATAGTTATCACTGAAAATAATATTAGAAGAAAGCTTGAAGGTGGTTGGAACCTTTGGTGTGAAGATCAGTGGCGTAACGAAAACTGAGTGGCCCCCCGCAACCGTTTTTAGTTGGCCTCCCACTCCCTACAATGAGTGGAGAAAATACAATTCTCAATATCATTTTCATTACCATCAGGGTTATAGATTTTTTAATTAGTTCATTGTGATATTTAACTAGGGTTAAACCTACATACATAATAAAATAGCAAACAATTAAAATTTGTTGCATTAGATAGGTAGAAAATCTAATAGAAAAGATTATTATATTAAGTGATACATAGTACAAAATCAAAATTTTAAAAGAGTGTTATGTTGCGCAGCGTGGTAGTTGTAAACGAGTCTTACTGAATCCAAAAGACAGAAAACAGCAAAGCACATTAACACAAACGACCAGATCGTCGACAGTTTTTTTTTTTGCAAAATCGTTTATAATTTCATGGATATTTAATGTCTCAACGAACTCATGTTCAATACTGATAAAGATAAATCAAAAAAGGTGTTGTTGACCCATGGTGTTACGTAAATAGGTTTTTACTATTTTCAGTTTCGAAAATGAACGTTTCGCTGATACTATACAACTGGTAAAGTTAGAAATAACATTACTGCACTAGATACATCTGGCAAATTTGAAGAAACACACTTGTTTTTCTATTAATAAATGATCTGCAAGCTCAAACAGTGTTTTGAATTTTGAAATACTATCTCCAAGTCACTTTCTGAAGCTTAAAATCTGATTGGGAAAGTTAATGGACAAGTCTTTATGGTAAATCATTTGTAAATTGCGAGCTTTTATATATAATTCTTCTTCACTTAACGAAGTTAAGTTCTTAGGATATAAGAACATAAAATTATTCTGAAGGGCATTTATACTTTCAAACCTTATTTTCAACTTATTAGTAAGAATATCTTTTTTACAAAAAATATCAATTTTGATCAGTTGTTCGACATCGCTGAATCTTTCCTAATAATTCATCATAAAATTTTGTAACTTTCTTCTTTCTTTTATTTTAAAACACAGGCTTAATGTTGAAGGAATTCGCCAAAACCACTGCTTTTGCCCTGATATCTGCGAAGTTTGTTCTCATATAGCGGATTTTTGTTAAAGTTCAAAGCTTCTTTAATAAATACCTACTGATGCTGGCTGATTGATTATTTTTAATTTTTTCTATTAACACGCACTGCACAATTTGAGTTATAAGTTGGTCTATTTTTGAAATATCTTGGGTGGTGTCACAAATAATAGTAAAAAAAGAGTGTCCTTTATTTCATTAAATATATATTTTTTTTTATTTCAGTCACAATGATGTGAATTATTTCATTTTTAATTGGTTGACTTCTGGTACTTGTCTCTGTTGGTATTATTTTTTAAAAGTGTTTCCAATAATGGATCGTAATTGGCAAGTTGTTCTATAATAGATACCTACAAAATTTCCCTTGTTAGTTGAAACATTACCCTCTCTATGGCCATGAAAAGGTAAATCACATGTTGCTAATATAATAATTACATCATTCATTTAATTATTTCGTTTTATATATTTATATTTTGTTAATTACCAAATTTCAATATTTTGTCTATTTGAACACATTTTTTCCATTAATCATACACAAAACAAGCTCTTACATGTATAACCGACTTTTTGTGGTCCTTTTCTTTTTTGGAAAATCCTTGCCAGTCTTTAACTCCTCTGCACTATGAGTCTTTAAAACTTTTATCGTTACTGTCTGCAAAAAGCTAACATGCTTCATAATAAGGGAACAATAAAGCCAAATCCTTTCTACCCGAAGTCCAGTTTGTGCGATAAAACTATAATAACTGTTACTAAAAGACCGCCCCTTTTCGCCTTCGCCTTTAGCAAAATTATGTTGTGGTTTATAGGACCCAATTTTTAAAATATTTTCTTTTTCTCTTTCTCAAAACTAAACGAAACGAATAACAAATTTAGAACTGTCTTGCAAAGGTATGCCGAAAAGGGAGAATTTTTTAAATAAATAATTTACGACATCTCCGGTGTAGAATACAGAGAATGGTCAAGTTCCTAGACATTTGCACCCATATTAATAATAATCACAATAACATCAAGTTTACTAATGACCACTAACCGCATTCTTAAATCAATCTAAGTAGTTCATATTAATAATTAAATATTTATAGACAAATAACTAACAGCATGCTAAATAAGAAATAATGTGACAACATCTCATTCTATACATTGAGCTAATTTCACTGTAATAAATCTAACCTGCATTTATAAACATTTACGCAAAGTGACAAGACTGACAAGTGTCTTGTGTCAAGACTGTTTTGTGTTAATAAGCAATCAAGGGCGGATTTAGCTTTTCAACATGGGGGAGTATCTCAAAGGACCACATTTTTAAAAAATGTTGTGAAACTAGAAATTATCTGTGCATTTAGATAGGTAGGTTTTTCTTTGGACAAACATGAAATAGCAAATAGAAGTGTTTAATAAAATATCCTTAAGTGAAGTACGTTTATATTTTTTTTAACTAATTACGTTTTTGCTTTTTGCTAATGTAAAATTTGAATTCATGGTAAATCCGCCCTTGATAAGCATTAACTTTGCCTTTTATAATAGGGAGATTTTGAACACCTTAAATTTTTACCTTATCGTTATCACAATTGTTACACTGAGCACGCGCAGTGCCAAAAATAATACTCTTTTTGGAACTGCACATGCTCAGAATGACGATAACGACGTGCTTAAATTTAAAAAATCTCCCTAATGAATTCGATAAGTAACCATGCCATAATAAAATTTGATATAATTATTGAGGTTACTGACATATAAATACGGAAAATTTCGCATTAAACTATTTAATATTTCAGAAAAACGTTCTCGATCTGTTAATTGGGAGGGGAAAAAAAACTGCTGCCATTTTTGTCAAACTTTTAGGTTAACTTTAACTTATTGTAAAACATACCCAAACTGTAACTAGTGATTTAGCATCATTCTAGCGTTAACATGCATTTAAATGGTATTATTAATGCAGTTTTCACTAGTTACATTCTAGTCACGTCTTAGAATATTCTAAGTTTTATTATTAATAAGGCTGTTGGAAACCAGATGGCGTTTATTTCATACTGGGCTCCTTTTCAACAATCAAGAGGCCGAGAATTTTTTACGGTGTAATAAATGCTAATGTAGGTATTATCCCTTGGAACTTTCGGTCAGTTGCAGGGGCAGGGATTTAAAAATACAATAATTTACTAATAGAAATGAAAATAATATTTATGAAATATGAAAAGCAAAGCTGGTTACGAAGCTTTCGAATGTGACCCGGGCAACGTGGGTCCCTCGGCGAGCCGGGCCCGCCTGCGATGCGGGGTCTGCGGGGGCGTTTGTTACGCCACTGGTGAAGATAACACTGACATAGTTTTCCACATAACACCAAAACAGTATACTGCACTCGACGCACAATTCGTCATCCAAGTTAAACCATTAAAACTCAGTTTTCATCATCTATTGCTATTTAGAATACTAAATAACTTATCAGTCCAAAACTTTCTCCTAAGAGTATTTACAAGCTTTCTCCTAAGAGTATTTATATTATAAGTTTTCTTAGCATTTCAAATTTGAAAATCATTTAACTTTTCTATTAATATCATGATTATTTTATACCGAAAGGTTTAAAATATAGTACATACTCGTATTGTCAAGTCTATAAAAAAAAAGAGCGAACATTACCTGGTATCAATGATATACGGATGCATCATTTTTAACGCATGCAAATCATTTGCCAACGACTGACCAACAAGGATGGCATCCTCGGGCAATAGTCTTCTTAAATCTTCCTGCACCTCCTTGAGCTTCTTAGTAACATTCTTCATCATTTTATGGTTAATACCTGACCACTTTGTTAGATAATCTACAATTCTATTATCTGGTTTGACTAGTGTGTCATAGAAAACTTTGTGACTTTCATCTACTGCCGATACCCTAGTTAGTTCCAGATCACCTAAAGCATCATACTAAATGTAAAAGTTAAAATATAAAAATAATGTTTTGCGGTGATTTTACAATTTTAATATTTATTTGGGCTTAATTTAAGTTACTTAATAACCACAAAGTTGTTTTTGTAATGCTCACCTGTCGACGTCCTACACATTTCGCAATCAACAGCAAACATAGGACTAGCAGAAGTTACATCTTTATATTTATCTTTAGTAAGTATGTATCCCGAGTACTTCCTTTCCATGAGTCCTTTAATGGGAAGAGGAAAATTTTCTTCTACCATCTGCCAACCAGATAATAGCAGTTGGGTTCTTGGGTATTTATCACTTAGGGGTAATTTGGAGCTTGTAAGTAGAAGAGGAGGTTCCACCTCTTCTTCGATAGGAAAGAAATTTTTTACTGTATCAAAAAGTTCATGACTTTTCTGGACAGCTGATTCTAGGTTCCCATATTCGCTTTGAAATTTCCTCATTTGTGTTGCTGAAAACACATACTTTTTTTAACGATTTCTTGTCAAAATGTTTAACACTGCCATTCCGATTTATTTTATATAATACTATCATTTATCATAATATATTTGATAGGAAAGGAAATAGCACTGATGAAAGTATAGAAATATTACGAATAAAGAAGGGGAAGGTGATAAACATTAGAGAAGGAATGTTGTAATTTAAGTTTTAGACACTGGACTAGGGGAGTTTTAATATTTTAAATGACTGTAAATTAAAATAATAGGTCAACTAGGTTTTAGTTAAGTACTTCATACTACTTAGTCTGATGACATAACTAAGTATGTCGATGACTGCCGATAATTTTACTCTCAAATTACTTTTATAAATAACACAATTTTGTAATTTACGATATTGAGCAATCTAAACTTTAGTTACTAAATTCTGACTGGGTACCTTATTAAAAACCAACAATTTTACAAACACTGCTGTCATAGGTACTCATTATTTAATTTTTATTTCACCCTCGCCATCTTGAAATCTATCTTAAGTACTAATTAATAAGCAATTGATATAAAATGGAAAAACTAATGCATTTCATAAAGTATTATATTTTAAGGTACTTATAAAGTATCAACTACTTATTTACTCATAATAATTTCCAAATATTAGTAGTAGATTAGATACAAAGATTATACATTTATCATGAGGTGAAACCATTTATGAATTTGTTTAAATAAATTATATTAATAAATAATTACTTACCTGTAAGGGGAACCATTGACAAGTCCTTGACAATATCACTTTTGTAAGAACTAGGGGTAATAATCTCCAACTTGTGCTGAAACGTAGAGCTCAAAAAGGGGAAGTGGCTTTCATTGGCAGCAAAATGATATAGAGACATATTTTCAACAATAAGCAGATTCACATTGACCAAGTGATTATATTTGTCTAGTGCACACCACCTAGCAGGGGAATAAGGAGAGTGCACACCCATTTGTGAGTACATCAGCAAATGCTGTATGTCAGAGAGGAACATAGGGATCCTATCATCTATACCTACTTCAAGGCTAGCGTTTTCACCTAACTCACGTAGCCTAAACTGGGGTAAATTACGAATTTTTTTTGTTCTCTCACGTAACATCTTTTTTAGTTCTGCAAAGTCTTCACCATAAATTTTTTGTTTTCCTGAAGGGCCTAGTTCTTCTATCAGAGGAGGTTGATCTTCTTTAGCATTCTCTCTAAAATCAGTAACGGAAAGTTTAATACTTATTCTAAACAAAATCAATTAAATTAAATTAAAAATATGTATTATTTAACTGTAGCAAGAAAATATACAATTTAAAACAAACCTAATTATTATTCAATCATCAAGTACCAGTTTTCAACCAATAATAGTGCATTTTTTGTATATATTTCGACCTAGGTATAGAAACGTTAGGATATCAATAGCGATATCAATATATTCATTAAATTGTCTGAAGGTAGTATAAATTTAACTTTAGATAAACGAATATTAGCCAAAAAGAGGCAAACTGATAAATTCTGTAGAAATGGTAAAGATATACTGTTCACTATAAACCACCTTACTCACTAACGGCAATCTTCAATTAAAAGATATTATTTTGCTATACCTTCATAAGGGATTTACTAGCACAAGTACTAGTCTGCTCTACTATCACAAGGGATTTACTACCACTGTATTTACAAGAGTATATAGTTCCATGAAAGCACTTACTATTTTTTTACTTTTAGTGATCAGAATCAAACTATAGAAGAATTACTGTTTTTATATATTAAGTAACGTAAATCATTCACAATTAGAAGTCTTACTGGAACTTTATATACTTATAAATTTTAAACCTACTCTATAGCATTTCCAGTTTTTAATCTTTTTGGGCTTGGTTCTGTCTCTGGTTTAATAACTGTATCCTCCTCTACTTTTACAGCATGTTTATTTCTCTGAGCTCGATCATATTCATTTAATTTTGCTATATCCAATAAAGCTGCCATTTTTTTCTTCTTATTTTCCATTCTCAATTTCCTCTTTGAAGTAGTCCCTGTCATATTTTTTCCATATAATAACCAATAACTGTAAAAGAAATATAAATTTGAAGGTGTCAAAATTAGGGTTTAAGTAATTGATTTTTGTTACAGACTTACTACTATATTTACTATCACTACTATATTTACCAGAAAATAATTAATTTATTATGAACAGTTATAAAAGTAATAGACGCATTAATTAGAATTTTTAAATAGTCTCGTATCATGCCCTGTTTGGAAAATTTGAACTGTTTGAAAAATTGAGGTTACAAAAGACAAGACAAAAGATAAACCAAGTTACAAACGTGTTGCAAATCAACTCACCTCGTACATTGAACGTACTACCACTACTTACTACCAGTTACCATGTGCAAAATAATTAAATTAGTTAATAAACAATTATTAATTTTATTTAGTTGATTAAAAATTTTCACAATTTATGGACATAGAAAACATAAAATAGAAAAAAAATATATAGGCAGAGTATATTATAGAGAAACTATGAAATACACAGAATAGATAGTAGATACCACAGAATATCTATGTAGATACTAGGATCAGATAGGATATTTGGTCGGATGGATAAAATATATAAAATATAAGAGATCAATGTTGCCAGATGGATATTTCACACAACAGTAGAACCTATAATACTTACATATTTAGTCGAATACAATGAACTCTATAGAGTTTACTGGTCGAATAGTAGGACAGTGTGATGTATACTTCAGCTTGCAGATATGAAATGTCACTTTGACGCCTCGGTTTCTCTCTAAGTATCGGTTTCTCTTTTGATTTGGTAGTGTTAAGAAAACCTGGCTCAGTTTAGAGTACTGGGCACAGATTTCGTTTATTTTAAGAAAGCCGTGGTACCGGGTCACACCAGGTCAATCACTAAAATGACCCGTTCACGATGATTCGTTTATATGACCCGCTATGCTGCAGTTCACAAATACCATTGTTCTGCTGCTGTAGTTCATTGTTTCTTTTCATCTTTCAGCGGTTGTACACGCATAGTTCCATGAACTATGCGTGTTATTCATAAATGTTGAAGGATTTATTTAATTTAGTGTAATATTTATTACTAACAAATTTTTTGTTACTTTTTTTATATCGGCGTGTTTTTACAAGAACATTACATATTTCAAACTAAATGCTGTGCTGATTGTACAAAACGACCGACTACAGTTGTAGGTTGTAGTATGGTGTAAACCTCCTACCTAGTCCTAAACTTATAGGTACATGTACGTACATTTTGCGCGTATTCTACAATAATTCTGCACAATATCCATCCCATATTAGCCCTAGCATCTCAATCCAATCATTCACTTCCATTCATTACTTTTAGGTAGTACGCGTCGCTCACGTCTCACATACAACTTTCAATCATATGAACGATAGTGTCACGGGGCGTGATCGAATCATTCACGGGTCTTCACTCTGATTCGGTCATTGTGAACGTGTCGTTCGTGAACGACACATCACTCTCGGATACAGATCCGTTTCCAGATTATACAATAATTCCCGAGTTGTAGCCAAACTAATGTTATTTTAGAATTACAAAGAAAATGGTTTACATGATCTCAATCGGGGTATTTCGCAAGAGAAAGTTATAATGAACCTAAAATAATCCTATTATCTTTTGTCAGTTAAATACTTTTGATAGGAATTATAGTCAGTAAATCATAGTCAGTTATATAACACAGCTAAAATCATAGTCAGTTATATAACACAGCTAATAATTGAAGTAGGATCTAGCAGATTATGGGCAGGCAAACAACAAACCACATACATAACATACCAACAAACGCGTGACAATTCTAAACGTTTTAACCAATAAAACTGGTTTGATCACAAGCATCGCCAAAAATCGCTAAATAATAATTGTGAACCCACTCTCTAAGTGTGAACATAGCTGTTATGAAATTGTCAAATTTCAAATGAAGTTATCACAAATGTTTTCAGGTTATATTTACTTTAACAAGATAAAAAATTAAAATATTTTTGAAAGTATAATGGACAATTTAAACAGCTCGTTTAGTCTAAAAGCTACAAATGCAGATTTTACACAACGGCAGAAAAATATTTTCGATCAATTAAAAGTGCTGGAAAGCAACAGACAAAATAATTCTGGCAGTGATTTAGTGGAAACAGTAGAGCAAGTTGAGAGTAACAGACGAAGCCAACGATCAATTACAAAACATTTTAGAGGTAAAGAGAGTATCTTCAAGAAACCACAAAATCCTGTTCCAAAGAATTATATCAACCGGATACCAGATTTCAAAAAGAATCCACATAAATGGACGAAATATTCACTAGATGATGTTAGAGAAGAAGACATATCTGACAAAGGGAATACCAGAACAGCTTTATCATTCTTGAAAGAATTAAAGGATAGGAGAACTCATGATATGGAGGTTGATCAAGAAAAAGTAGAACAACTGCCCCCGAAAATTATTTTTAAGAAACATACATTATCAGCTTTAATCAAACCAAAAGAAGATGAAACTCCTGACACTTGTAAACCTAGTTTCAGAAGTTCCAAAGTCGTTATGCCAGAGTATGTGGTGGGTCAGAAAATGAAAAAAGAAAAGAAAAATAAAAGCATAAAAGCAGGCAAAGGAAAGGAATTAAAATTGGATCATTTATTTGAAAGCAGGGAAGATGAATAAATAACAGTAATTCACTGGTTTTTGTTAAGTTAATAATATTTTGCAATATGCAGTACCTATATACTTGTACTTATTGTAAATAGTTATTAATTATAGGCAATGGGAAGGCTTATGCCTAATTCCTTACATTATATATGATATTAAAATTATATAATATACTTATATATGTATAGAGTGCCCAAGAATTCATACCTGCTATCTCAAACTTGTGTTTTTCTGAATTTTCTGAATATAAAATCAGAAAATACTTACGTGTCATATTTGAGATACTTATGTGAATACAGTTTTGAAATTTACATCTTGTCTATTATGCAACATTTAAATTGAGCATTCTCTCATGAATACACTGACATGTTTGGTGAGTCTCTCCCCAGTAATAAGAGAGATTGCTGAAAGAATGCCCCACAAGATCAACGTATCAGTGAAATTATTAATTTATAGATAATCAAGAAAATATTTATTTGATACATCATCGCCATGTGACATACTTTTGACCATACCTACCTCACTTATTATTTGAGTTAGACTTGCCGAGTCCTATGTCGGGGCTTTGTGAAAATTCTTTATCTCACAAGTTTGATATTTAATTGAGTCTTAATTTGAGTAGTTTTTTCTAAATGTAAAATTTAGAAAAACAGATACAAAAACCTTGATATAAGCAAAAGTGTCTCAAACAGAATGTATGTGGGAGATGGCAGTGGTGAGAAATTTCATAGGGACACCCTTGATATAGGTAGATATAGGTATTAATTTAGATCCAAGGGGATGAGTTTTGCGTAATTAGTTTTTTATTGAAATTGACGAAAATAAAAGTACTAAAACTTTTTACTGAAATTGTCTCTAAAATTCCTAATAATGAACAAACTATTATGTGAATTACTATTGTATATAGGTATTTAAATTGTGTTATGTATTTCATGTATTTCAATTTTTTGCTAATAAATGAGGTATACATTTATCTCAAACTCAAACATTTTGGAATTTTAATGTTGTGGTTAATAAAATTGAGTTTCATATTAAAACTAATTATTATAATTATTGTTAAAACACTAAAAATTACTAGAACATATATTAACTTGTTTGTGGCGCAGCAATTTCTGGAAATCATCTGTAAAATAATAAAACAAAATCAAAAAAGTTAGGCTAAAAAGCCACAATATATATATACCAGAACAATTTAAAACAAAAATTTTTAATCCATAGTCATTGGTATTGAAAAGCACAAAAAGTAATAGATTTATTTGCACTAATAAGTGATACTGAAGTACTTACTAATAATGGAATATAAAAGGTACCTATGTATTTCAACATGTTTAATTATTTTCATTTCTTTACAATGTTCTGGTGATAATTTTAATTTTTAAAATTAAAAATAGGTATGTAAAAAATATGAAACAAACATCTGCTACTAATCATAATGAAGCAGGATTAGGTACAGCCATAGAAAATATAGTACTATATTTTCTATGGGTACAAGCGTTCTTAAATACATCATCAAATATTATTTTGTAATTTTTTATCATAAACAGGTTACCTAAAACATTTGTATAATATGGATATGTTAGCAGGAGCTGATCAGTGACTGACAGAAATTTAAATAAGAAACTTTAGCATTTGCAAATGCTATAAAACCAAAAGGAAAAAATGAAAGTCAACTTACATGTTATTGTTATGTTATATTATTATTATCATAATGCATATAGGTATTCAATATGATTGAGACACTATTTGAAAGAACTTATTACATAGATAAAAAAATAGGTACCTACATACAATAAATAAAACATTAGACAACAGTGAAATAAAAAATAACACAAAATATTATTTTTAATTATAGTTATGTAGGTATTTTTCCAATTCCAAAGAAAACCCAATAAAACATCTTTTATTTTGATAAATATTACTTTGTATTTATTTTATTTCAATATAAGTACCTATATTGGTACATGAGTAATGCAACGCCAGTCGCATTCACATTGTTCGTGATGTAGTTGCATTTTCGGCATCTAATTCCAATAAGTATATAGGCATATGACTAAAGTTACTCATATGTATATAGGTACCTAGACCTAAAGAGTCAACACGTGACATATTTTCCTTAGATAGGGGCAATAGATTCTACTAGTTACTGGTGATTGTAGATAGAGACGTTTTTAAATAATATAAAGAAAGCATAACAATCACAAGTCAAAAGCAGAGGCGAATTATTATTGCATCATTTCATAGGACAATTATTGTTCTTGATATTCCCATACTTTTGCCCTATCTAGAACATACTAAGAGTATTATAAGATTCAAATAAATATGAAATCGTATAAACGTAGGTACCTATATAAATCAATATGAAACCGTAAAAGGTATAATTTGTAACGGTAGTACCTAATAACTAGTTTATCAGAAATAATAATAATTAAAAACAGAGGGTGTTAATGAAATAGCAGTCCATCGCAAAATATTCACGGCAGGTTCTAAACCACAAGGACAAAAAAAATGTATACAAACATGGGTTCAGACTCCGTTATAATATATATTATTGAATTAAACTTTGTTAGATATTAGTACACAATATAGGTACGTAAGTATATATTCTTAGATTTTTGGATTCTATGCATCATTTTAGGGAGACATCATCAGGCTTCCCTATGTCTAACCCAAATGCTGTTCGAGATATTTAGATATTTTTCAAAAAAACTAAAAGTTACATTTTATTTCCCTAGTTATGATTTGACCTATTTCTTACATCGTACATATTGGACATTAAATTGTTAGCACAATATAAATATGAATACCTAAAAATATATATTAGTACTTAGGCACCTATTCTAAGATGAAGTAACTTTTTAGGTAGGTACCTACCTCTACAAATTATATTGATCAACACCATAAAGTTCACGAATAATTATTGTGGAAATGAAATTAATAATCAGTTTTTTTATCGAAATATCTTGCACATTTGCAGGGCCGCGCCAACCCGGCCGGGGGTGCAAGGGGTGCGTGACATCCGGGCGCCACGTTCCAGGGGGCGGCAAAAGACACCGTTGGTTAGTAGCAGATGTTAGTCAAGATATATCTCTTCCCCTTTTTTACATTTTATTTTTGTCCGTTAGTTAGATCAAATCCCCTTAGTAAATAAGTACCTACTTTGTAAGATCTCAGTTGACTTGTTATAATTTTTACAGTTTTAGCCAAGTTAAAAGGTTTTCTTCACGGTCTATTACTCGCCGGTTATCACATTTATCGCGAGTAGGAATTTGCAAGAAGGAAGGCCCGAATAATTATTTTTTGAATAAAGACTTAAGAAACTAAGTATTTAAATAAAAAGACTATTTAAGTTCCTGTTCTTAGCTCTTTTTTGTTTTTTTAATATTATTGGTTTTTCATTAATTGTTGTTGTTTCTAATATTGTGTGTGTTTTGTTAATTGTTGAAGAAAAATACATTTATTTTTATTATTGTTAATGTTTATTTGTATTTCCATATTTATTTTATCGAATTATAGCTCCATTATTTGGTGATTAACCTAGAATGCTGTTAGGGCGGCGGTAGAAGTTCCACACCCCGGCGGCAGCTACCCTTGGCGCGGCCCTGCACATTTGAGTCAGATAGGTATATGGAAGTCTGCCTGATGAAAGTTCAACTAAAATGGTGAGTAGGTACCCAGAATAAAAAAAAATTAAAATATACAGGGTGTTCTATATTATTTAAAATTTAATTTAAACAAAGTTGCAGGCAACTTCCGGTAGGTACCTATACCTAACCAGAGGTGTCGCGAGGACGCCATTATTTTATTTGAGGAGCAAGCATACTGGGAAACCTAATTCCCGCAAATTTTAATATTTTAGAGATATTTTAATGGGTGCGGTCACTCGAGAAACACTGTATAAACGCGTGTGTGTGGTGTTAAAAATATAAATATTTGTTTATCTTCCAAAGAGATATGGATATATGTTTAAACTAAATGTGCGTTTCCTATTATCTAACATATTATAATCATTCCACCAATAACAAATAAGAATTGTAGGTATATGATTCTGAATTATTGTTATGAAACAGTGCAGCAAATAGGTATACCTATATAGTCAAAAATTCAAGAAACACCTTATGTGATTTAGAATAAAATGTTACCTAATAGGTATGGCTTGTGCACTATCATTGTCATTATCACTATTCATTCATTATCATTGGCATTACTAGGTATATATAACGGGTGAGTTTCTTAACTTGAAACTTTCAAATATCTCGAGAAATAAGCACTCTACGAAAAAATATATATTATAAATAAATACATAAATATCTATATCATGTAAAATTTTATACCTACGTCGTTATGTTTGATGAGACTTTCACCGTGGGTTTGAAAATTTGATTTATCTCTATACTAAACGGAAAAACATATGATTGATCATCCAGTGATCACATAGTTTATAAGACAACAGTCAGCAATAGGTAGGTATTACAGGGAGGTATTATAGGTAGATATACTTATAATATACCTACTCATAATATGATACAAAGTATCGTGTAAGTATATAGATAGGTACCTAGTTTTCAATTTCTCATCCGCAAATAGAATTGTCATTAGGTAGAGTACTTCAATGGGGAGAAGCATAATACCTACTGATTCTCATCTCAAATCGTATGGAGGAGGGCAAAATGTTATTAACAACAATCTTATCGCCAAGACGAGGAGCACTTTTAGTCGCTCTTTAACCAGTGAAGTATTCGCCGGTTCAAAACGAGAGACACCTTCGAGATTTTGTCTCTGCCTTCGCTCGACCGGCGCGGCGGGAACAACGAAATTGGAGAAAACTAGGCTTACTTCCCATTAACATATCGCTACCGATAAAATTATTAGATCAAGTCATTATCTAGAACTAACAAAGCGACGTCAAGTGACAGCGATTACTTTAAATTACCGGATCACATGTCCATAGACAATTTTCTAAAATGAACTCATCCGCAGTGCAATCGAACCTGGTCGGGCGTTGAGAAAATAACAAAAATTTTCATTTTACGGACCCTGGACGACAAAGGACTGAAGTGCGGTAGTTTACGAATTAAGAGGCAGACGTTGCGATGATTACCCCATAAGTGGCTAATTGGTTGAAACAGAAGAACGCATCAATTGTTTTCTGACGTCACCTTATTTCCGGTGTTGAGAGGGTAAGCCATCTTAAGTTTTAAATTGATCTTATTATTTATAATGGATACAAATTTGTCTGCTGCAATTGTTTCTGTGGTCGCCTTTCCCATTAGAGCCTCCTCATGCGAACGAACGGTTTAGATATCTCGTTTCGAAATATTAGTGTACCTAAGTGCTATATTATTATTATGCATGGGGTATTGCCCGATAAATTACTTACCCCGTTAGGTTTTATGGCCTTATTTTCAAAAATATCCTTATATTTTAAACTGATATCTTGCTCAAGTATGAAAATGAATCTAATATCCATTAGTATAAGTATAGGTGCTCGGGTATTCGATTTGATATAGGTTTTTCAAGGTATACCTATTTATTAATCATATATCTAAGTTAAACCTATTGGCAGAAACTAACTGACAAATTCCATTGTTACTAATACTTTTAGTACATTTTTAAGATTTTTTATGCTGTACCTATAGCTTTTATTTAAATTTATTTATAATATACGAGGTATAAAAGTAATGATACGAATAATATAGTTATTGTAATAATATAATGTAATACATATAATAAGTTTTATTTTTTGAAATAGCTAAAATAGTTTTTTGAAAAATAAGTATATCGACCAGTGACGATTATTTATTTCAGTGGGTACCTACTGTAACATGTGCTACTGTAACATGAACTTTGCATTAATTCCTTCCAAAAAAATCAAAAAAACTGGGCCCTGAATTATTAAAATATTTTAATATTAGAGATGAGTTGTGCATATGTAACGATTTGATTTTTTACACAGAGTAATAGTTCCATATAAGCTTAGACATTACATGTTACAGTCATTACACAAGGGCCATTTGGGTATAAACAAATGTCGATTTAGGGCAAGGGAAAGTGTCTATTGGCCAAATATAAATAATGACATAAAAATGTTTATTTCAAAATGTGACGTTTGTGCTAGATTTAGTAACAACAATGCTAAATTGCCAATAATTCAGCCTGATCTACCTGGTAGACCATGGGAAAAATTAGGCATGGATATTTTAGAATTTAAAGGGCGCACATTTTTAGTTATAATGGATTACTTTAGTAAATGGATAGAATTAAAAGGTGTCAAATTTAAAAATGTTAAGGAGATAATAAAAGTTTTAGATTCAGTATTTGCTTTTCACGAGTATCCTGATTGCATAATTTCTGATAATAACCCGTTCAATTCGTTTGAATTTAAAAATTTTTTGGAAGGAAATAATGCAAAGCTAATAACATCTAGCCCAAATTACCCAAGAAGTAATGGACTAGCTGAAAAAGCAGTAAATATCTGTAAAAATATGTTAAGAAAATGTCATTATGAAAATGGAAATATTGAGATGTATCTCTTAAATACCGTAACACCCCAATTCCTGATGTGGGTTTGTCACCAGCTCAGATGTTATTTAATAGAAGACTAAAAGACAATTTACCAACTGTTGATTCCTTACTCAAGCCTCATTTTAATAACCAAAAGCATTTAAGGGAAACTCTAAAAAATAGACAAATAAAACAAAAACTTTATTATAACAAAAATACAAAGAACTTGGCAGGGGGAATGGTAGATGATGAAATATATTTTAAGCATAAAAATTGCTGGGAAAAAGGAAAAATGGTAGAAAAATGTCAAGAACCGAGATCATTTGTAGTAAAAAATAATTGTAATAAATTATATAGAAGGAATAGACAACATATAATATTAAAGAAAGAACAGTCACCAGAATTCACTTATTATGATAGCCAAAATAATAATAATAAGGGGAAACTTTATTATTTACGTAGTAATAATAAAATACAAAACAATAAAACAGCACCCTATAATTTACGTAGTGGTAATGAACGTAGAGAAATTGCTGTACATAATTAGATATATAAGTTAGTTTATATTAGTTTATAAGTAGTATTGTATATATTTATTTTAAGACTAAAATTCAACAATTGTTAACTATATATTATATACTTTTAAGTTTACTGTAAATATCTAAGAAATGCAAATTGTAAATATATTATTTTTTTTAGATTGCTATTTTAGCTTATAAGAGGGGATGTAACATGATATGAATCATGGAATTATAATATTATACTATGTTGGTATTACTAGAATTAGTTTAGGTTGGTAACACAACCTACATATAAAAGGGAAACAGGCATGAAGAGCGAAGAGCGGCCTCTTAAAAACCCCGACGTTGTAGAACTAAGTCCCTATGTACTTCAGAATATAATAAATTAAATTATATAAGTAGACCTGATTCTTTATTATAATATAAAGATATAAGAACGTTACACCTACTGGACTGGGTTAACACCCAGTCATTTTTCGAATAAGATAATTGATTCTTTCGATTCTTTAATTTTTTTGTAATAATTAGATTAAATAAGAAAATCATATGAAACTTGAGTTAACTTGATTTGAATATAACCGATTTTGTATTTTTATAAAAACTCGCGTGTTTATTTTTTTTATGGTGGTAGTAGGTAGTATATTCAACATTTGCAAGTAAAGAATAAAACTGCATGCCCAAGTTTACCTCCTTTAAACATCGATTGAATCTACATCGATTCAATCAATTTAATTTTGAAATTAATTATCAAATGTAGTTAATTAATGATGTTGTGTAATACATGTTTAGAATATATTTACTAGTGACTATAAAAATAATTATAGTCACTGTATTTACTAATGTCAAGTAAATTCTACATAATTTGGGTGTATCTTCTCTATCAGTTTAAAGTTTAAACTCATATAGATACCCATATATTATACATATCGAATCATAATATTTGGATAATTTCATTAATAATATCTCTTGGTTTATTTTTTGGATTAAGTCTTATAAATAAATGTGTAAACCGATACAGATATAATTAAGCAAAATTGCTTACAGCTCATTTTTGAAACATACAAACAATAGGTACTTATTGAGCGGTCTCCACCATAAACGTTTCTTATTGGGTTTCTACCCTCAGATAATCTACTGAAATACGCATTATATTCTCATCAGATGAGATCTAGAATATTAATTTATAATCATTTCCATGTACAGTGTAGGAAAATTTTGATGTTTTCTCGTCATCTCGGTAACTATCATAAATAGAAGAAAATGGACCCCCTTCCCGACCACTTTTTTCGTGACCAATTTAATCGTGAAAAGTAAAATGAACTGTTGTTTTAGTAATAAACAAAATTTCGACTTTTCAACATTCGGATACATGTCCATATCTTGGTTATTCAGATACTTTTTTGAATAGAATCCAGTGGTGTGCTCAATTTTTTTGTTGCTTCATTATATTTTCAGTTGTAACCTAAAGAGGTAGGTTTTTTTCAATTACAAAGCATAGTTGGCTTTGGGTTAGTTAAAAAAGTTATTTTTTTGTCCTTCTACTTATATATATTATGGGGGTAAAGTATGGAGGTAGAGGAGAGGTCAACTATTTTTAATCAACATAAAAACGTAATCATCAAGATAAAAACTCAAATGTCAAAATTTAATAACAAACAATTCTACAGTACCAAAATTATATAAGCCTATTAGAAGAAAACGAAAAATTTAAAAAATTGATAAGCAAAAATAAATTTTAAAAAAATTAACAAAGAGCACATTTGGCCCCCACAGAATATATCAGTAGAAAGATAAAGAGAAAAAGATAACGTTTTTTAACTAACCCATAGACAACTATAGTTTGTATTTGAAAAAACACAACTTTATAGGTCATGTCATAACTCTAAATTTAATGAAGCAAACAAATTGAGCACACCTCTGGATTCTACTCAAAAAAGTGTCTCAATAACATGAACATGTGTATTATTCGTTTCTAGCTCCACAAACAATAACCAAGATATGGAACATGTTCACGAAAGTTGTTTATTACTCGATTATTCTAATTTTGTTTTGTTTATTACTCGAAAACAAAAGACGCTAGGTCACTTTGATTTTCACCATCAAGTTTTGATCATAAAAAAAGAGATCGGGAAGGAGGGGTTCATATTCTTCTATCTCTTATAGTTAACCAGATGCCCTATAAAAATATCGAAAAAGTTGCTCACCTTGTACAGTGTGATTCACTTTCGAGTGTGTAACTTGGATATCTCGCTTATTATAAAAGATAGACTGTAGGTTTAAATTTGGCAAAGTTGCGGAATTTTGTGCTCAATAAGTTGTCGCAAACAACAACCCCGTATCTGCTTTTGTTTTTGAGTAAGAGGCAAAAAAAAAATTTTTTCCGGTTTTCGTTTTCTGGCCATAACTTCTGTATTTTTGAAAATATTGGCTTATCGTTTTCACATTATTAAGACACTTTCTTGAGACAAATACGATGCCGTTAACCGTTTTTTAAAAAAGTGTCACTTCTATTGTAAATCATCGTCAACTTTATTTTTTCTTATGGGCGCCATATTAGTATTTCTCATATTTGAATAAACCGATTTTTTCTGAATACAACAATATAATATATGTTAATATTTGCCTAAAAAATAAGGGCATTATGAAGGAAAATAGGTATTTTTTTGAAAATGTCTAGTTAGCCATGGCCATTACAGTCAGTTCTTGACAAACCACAAATATCACTTATAATTTTTATAAACTGCATCTGTGGAGTACTTTTTACATTGACTAACGATGTATTCAACCGAAGAGAAACAAGATATTATAGATATTTATTACAGATGTAACAAAAATTTAAACAGAACAATTGAAGAATATTTAAACACATCCTGAAAGACGACAACCATGCAAGACATATATTACTAAACTGCACTGTAATTTAAGAAATTATGGCAGTCTTTCTAAACCAAGAACTAGGTGTGGATCTGCCATAATGTCTTAAATTACACTGCAGTTTAGTAATATATGTCTTGCATGGTTGTCGTCTTTCAGGATATGTGTTTAAATATTCTTCAATTGTTCTGTTTAAATTTTTGTTACATCTGTAATAAATATCTATATCTTGTTTCTCTTCGGTTTGTATACATCGTTAGTCAATGTAAAAAGTACTCTACAGATGCAGTTTATAACAATCTGACTGTCATGGCCATGGCTAACTAGACATTTTCAAAAAAATACCTATTTTCCTTCATAATGCCCTTGTTTTTTAGGCAAATATTAACATATATTATATTGTTGTATTCAGAAAAAATCGGTTTATTCAAATATGAGAAAAACTAATATGGTGCCCATAAGAAAAAATAAAGTTGACGATGATTTACAATAGAAGTGGCATTTTTTTAAAAAACGGTTTACGGCATCGTATTTGTCTCAAGAAAGTGTCCTAATAATGTGAAAACGATAAACCAATATTTTCAAAAATATAGAAGTTATGGCCAGAAAACGAAAACCGGAAAAAATCTTTTTTTGCCTCTTACTCAAAAACAAAAGCAGATATGGGGGTTTTGTTTATGCCAACTTATTGACCATAAAATTCCGCAACTTTGCCGAATTTAAACCTACAGTCTATCTTTTATAATAAGCGAGATACCCATGTTACACACTCGAAAGTGAATCACCCTGTACATCGAGATTAAAAAAAGCTTTGTATACAGATTTCTAGGGTAAAAACAACATGAAAAAATAGAACGCGGTTCTAATAAACATGCAAACTGAATGCTTCTTTAGAAATTTACAAGGCGTTACAATTTTTTTTTTAAATCCACGATTTTCATGTCTCTGAAACGCTATAAGATTTTGATTTCAAATTTGACAATTTTAGTATTAAGCAGAGTTTTTCATCCTTGGTTATAAATATTTTCTACACATATAATTGTCATTATTTATTTTTTTGTAGTAGGTATATTCGAACCTCTATCGATTTTATTTATTTATTTATTTATTTATTTATTTATTTATTTATTTATTTATTTATTTATTTATTTATTTATTTATTTTCATTTTGTCACAGGTTAGGTATAATAATATTAAAATATTGAGTACTTATACACCAAATTCTTGCTCTTTAGGTACTATAACTAATTAAACAAAAAAAAATGTTAAGGTGTTTCGGAGATTTTAAGTGACCCTGAATCTTGCTAGGGTGGCATTTCAGATCCAAAGTTTAGTAATAACCCTGTTTTAACCACCCTGTATATTATTTAACATTCTTTGTAATTAATCAGAGCAGATGGAATGTTGAGGTTTTATACCTCAAGCTTCACATGAGTTGTCATTCTGATTACTGGATGAGATTACATATTGTGTATTTCTATACATATGATGACTAACTACTTAATTAGTACTAATTCTTCTAATTTATTAGATTCTTACACGTATTAATTGCCGTGTTATTAAATAGGTACGTAAATATTATAAATTTTTCAACTAATTTTCTGTATTTCCGGAATTAACTTAAGTAAAATCTTGGTTGTTGATAACTTCATTGTTCCAGAATAATTAATAAATAATAAATGGTTGCCCTATAAATCATACTTAGTGCTGATAAACAGTAAACACTCGTCCTAGAAGTGATTCTCACAAGATCTGCCAAGGTTGCAGGTTCATTTAGTCGTAAATAAGATAATCGTTTTTCAAAATATGTGTTTTACAGGTTTCTCTTAAAGAGATATACAGGGTCTCCTAAACAACACGAAAACTAAAGCATGTGTTTCATTTCATCGCCACGATAGCGCAGTGGGCTAGAGCGTGTTGTGGCAGCATTTCTCGGTTACACTACTTCTTATGGTTTGGGTTCGATGCCCAGCCCCGGTGCTGGCAATGTAGGTGGGAATAGGATGTTTGTTTGCGTTTTTCAATGTGTAACCGTACTCCGAAGAGCTTTTGACTTTGGATTTGAGGGTTGTCTAACAATTTTTGTGTTGCTTAGGTATACTTATTTACTTTGAAAATTTATTGGGAAGCGTTTCCGAAGCCATACAGTGCGACCTGGTGCTGTGTTGTTTCGCAGATATTCGGTTGAATACCTATACAAGATCATTTATTTTAATATATATGTTAAATAAATCTTTATAAAAAAAATTCATTGGAGTTCAAGTATCATTTTGAATACAAATTTTTTGCTGTAAAATTGTTGTGGAACTTAAGTATGGCATAATTTCTGTTTTACGATATAGTTCAAACTTATTTTATTAATTAGGGGAACGTGAGTTTATTGAATTTAGTTGTGAATTTTGACCCATTCTACAAAACATACCCTGTATTATTGTCTAAACTTTACTCTTCCGAATTAGTAAAATATGAACTTTATAGGTACCTACATTTTATAATGATTTATGGTTAAAATTAAAAATTTTAGGTAAGTAATATTGTTTAATCTCATTATATACAAGCGGATTAGTCAATCGACAAAATTTATGATTGTATTGCTGAAATAGCTTACTTTATTAATGATCAATATATGTACATGGAAATTAATAAAGTGAAATTTATAAAAAATAATCATATATTCCTTGTGACTTAATAACTTCGCATATAAATATTATTTATTTATTTGTGCTTACAAATAATAAGTACATTATAAAAAAGCAGACCTAGCAAACCCTGTACCAGTGTATTTCGTAGGTAATACACTGGTATCACCATTAATTGTATTATAAAGAATGATATTATCTAAACCTGCAAAAGATATACCGTTCCAATTAACAAAACATTATTTTCGTCATAGCTCAGTCAAAAATAATAGGAAATGGAAAACGTAAACATGAGGTGGATATACCAACCCTTAGATTTCTAAAACTCTATATTCTATTCTCATCTGATTCTCACACTAAATTAGATTAGATTTATATAGGAGTCGGCCCCCTGGCCTGGAAGATCTATTGTGGCACTCCCGACCTATTTATTAGAGCACTGTGTCCAGCTTTGTCCTTTGCATTAGACTCCACAGCCTTGATAGAGGCTCTTCCATGTAGCTATTGGCTCTTGGTCTTCCTTCCCCAAGTATTTGAAATCTCAGTCTTGTCTGGCCCTCGCACTAGCACAGTACGTGTACTGAGGTTTCCTTTTCTTCTTGACAGAATCTGCAAGTTGCATCTTCTGACAGTCCCATAAGATTCATGTGCCTATTTAGCCTACAGTGTCCTGTTAGGAGACCTACAATTATTCTGACGGCCTTTTTATTCTGGCCTAACAGATCTGCTGTGAATTTAGGCGTCCGTTCTTTAATGAATAGCTTTGCCTGTCTCAATTGTGGCAGATTCCTCCACCATTCTAGAGATTTGTTTCTCATCCATTCCTCCATGGATGTTTTAATGCATGGCTTCGCTATGCCGCAGAAGGGTTCTGGTCCCATGAGGTCTTTTGATGCGCCTTCTCGGGCTAGTGCGTCTGCCTCCTCATTACCTTTGTGCCCCTCGTGTCCTGGTACCCAAGCTAGGGTCACTCTATTCTCGCTCCCTAGCTCTTTCAGGGTATTCAGACAGTCCCACACGAGTTTTGACGAAACCTGTGGGGATTCTCACACTATTCTCTACACAACTCTAACATGTAAACTGAGAGTTTTATGGTTACCTATAGAATTTAAAAATGATTACTTTTTAAAATACAATAATAATAGTTGTAATCTACTTACTACCATTATTATCGACTTTTGACTCTTCTATAACTCTCTTATTGAAGACAAGCCCTGAACTGTAGTTACTTACAGCAACATAGTCAGGGGCGGTTGGTGCATAGGTGCTGCAGAGCTGCAGAACCGCCAAAAATTTCTTATCATTTATACATTTAATAGGTATATTATTTTTATAATAACAATAATATATTAATTGACTATCACTATCTTTGAATTAGCGGCGTGACGTGTTTATTATTGTGTATATAAAGCGAACGCCTCGGCCCAGCAATTTTACAACTCACAACAATATCGGCGAAGCCAATACAATAGACCAGACTCTCTAATCGCTGTCGCGGTATCCGGTATCCATTACATTGTTTAACTGGTCCGCATGAGGCAGTTCTCCCAGGCATTGCAAATTTTACACTGCTAAGTGAGCTGCATCGGTCGCAGTACCTACTTGCAGTTAATTTGCTCGGTACAAACTTATTATTTATATTAACAATGGATTTAGTTCACAATTTGATTCATATGAAGAGATTTTTTATGTACACTTCCTTACATGTAAAAAATTGATTTAAAAAATAAAGATAGAAATTTATTGGGCATTATTATTGAAACGGCATTATTATTGAAAGGTGTTGGTCCGGGAAAAACATAAAAAAGCAAGTTGAACAGAGAAATTTATTTAAGAAAAATTGGATTTTTGGGTTTAATACAAAAAATGCATTGTTTTGCATTAGATGTCTTATCCAAGATTAGAAATTACATACAATTTTGCGGAGCTTTTGACTACGAGTTGAGAGGACATTACAAATCTGATACAATTATGGATCGTAGAATCGAATTAACTTTTTAGAAAATAGGTAAAATCAACATTTGCACAACACCTGCTTTATTTTATCACGCCCCTGAACATAGTGATCTGTGTTATGAATTATGAGCGATTCATTTCATTTACACAATAAATTAACTAGACAATGTTACTACAACACAGGTATCTTTACACTTCCCTCTTGTGTTTACCGTGTATTTAAACCAAAATACCATTAGAAATATATATTTTTAAAGGTCTGCCATTACCATAATAACTTTTTAAATAGGTTGTAACGAATTACCTACGTAGAAAAACTAAAAGAAATGAAATGAGTTAATTATATAAAAATGTCAATTTGGTTAATGCAAGTTTTACTGGAAGTTACAGACTGGAAATAATATAATTGCTGCTTAAGTTTCCTCTTAAACTTTTAAGCATCACATTCCTAATGAAATAATTTACTCTCTATTGACTCTTCCTTTTTCCGCTTATACGCTACATTGTTTTGGACGCTAATCTACAATTTGAATTTTTAACTTATGACTTATGATTATAAATTATCGCACAAGGTCTTTCTTTATACATATGTGAATTTTGAAGAAAATTTAATTTTTGCGGTAAAAGTTTTAAACTCCCACAATGCCACATTACGCGAATGTTTCATAAAAGAATATGACAGGTCAAATTTCCTAGAAGCTTTGAGAACACTAAGTTTGATATTCATAGTCAATAATAAAAATAATACTATCCTTTCAATATTACCAATTAAAATTGGACAGACCCCTTGTTACCACCTATTTCACGATTAATATTCCTGTACAAATACCGAACCAACTGCCAGTTCTTAAACATATTGCTAACTTAAATCAGGAAAAGAATAATCAACAAAACAATCAAGCTTTCCCTCATTCCAGCACTTAATAGTGATTAGGACTTGCAACATAAGTCAACATGGTTAGATTAGATTGTGTTTAGTTTTCTTGACGATCCCATAAAGCCTCCTCATAAAATAAATATTTTTTACCAAGAATTCACAATTTTTGAAATAACTTGTTTTAGTATGTATTTGGCTTGTTTTTTCGACCTAATCTGCCTCGAAAATAACGATGCTTGTGGCATGTTCTGAAATATAATAAGTAAATATATAGAGTAGGTACAATAAAGAATTCAAGAAAATTTAAACGTCGTTGACAGACATAGAAAGAAAAACACAAATCTAATTATTCATAACAACAACAATGCAGCCAATAAAAGTATTTTACACTTAAATATCTTCTTCAAACTAATGCTTGGTCAAACAAACTGGCAATTGTAAAATCCACTTAAAAGTAGTATTAGTGAAACTATTTATTTTGAAACGTGGTTGAGAGTTATTTTGTACAGTAATTCATTTATTTTATACCAAACACACATGTATTTAGTATAGGTATTGGTTTTCAAAAACTTCTCGGAAATATATTTTCTTACAAAATGTAAAATAGGAAAAGTTTCTTACAATAGCTAGTAAGTAACATCTGCAGAAAAGCAGATCATTATCTGTCTGTCAATTAGACAATAGTGGCGTTCGGTAATTACCTCAGATTGATCTTTTTAATCCGTATCGTTCATTATTTACATCTAGAGGTAGGGGAGGTAAATCTTGATCGTTCAGAAATTAAATCAGATCGATCAGAGTAAGATCTGTTTGCTCGAAGCATTTTGATCGAGGAGAAAGATTAATCTGAATTTGTGAGGTTGTGGTGGTCATGGTTGTCAATTGTCATTGACTTTTTGAAGTTGTAGTTGGTTGTAATTGAGTTGAGATATAATTTTTTGGAAATGGAGAAGTAGATTTACAATTATTTGATTTACAAAATACAATTATACATTAAATTTACAATTTACAGAAATTTGGTACTGTTTCATAAGCGAAGTTCCCTTTTTTTTCAAACAATTTGTACATTCTTCATCTTCATCTTCAAAAATCATTTCATATCCTTGGACTGCATTTAAAATGGTTGATTTTACAATATTAATTATTTAAATAATTCGAAATAGAATATAAACAAACTGTCAACAAAGTCAAAACAGAAAAGGTGAGGTTATATTATGCCTTATGCAATCCATTTCGTTCATTTATTTTCTATTGTCTGTCTCATCTGGAATCACGTGACTGTAATCTCATCGCATCCGTGAGCATATTACCGAACGCAACTATTAATTGTCAGACAGGTAGTAGCAAAGACCCAAAGAGGGCACTACGGTGTATTTCACTGTATCTCGCCACTACAAACATTATCTATTCTTAGTTGGATCCTTGTTCTTAATATTATCAAAATATTTTCAAATTGTCGAGCTTCGAGACACTTCTAATTACAATTAAAAAATTGTAATTAGAAGTATTAATTTAAACAGAATAAACCCAAAATGTCACTCGCACAAAGAAATTTAAATCTGAGAAGGAAAATGTTAAATTCTAAAAGTGCAGACTGCACAAATAGTGTGAGCTAGCCTGTTGCGGCCTACAGTTGAGAACATATATCTTTGACACACAGTATATATCCTTTTATCCTATGTATGTATATTCCTTTATTCTGTTTTTACAATCAAATAAAACATCGAACTGTATCAATAATACAATTACAAAGGCAGTATTGAGTGTTTTCAATTAAAATACTTTTCACAATTTTCGGTCCTATTTATATTTCCCTTTTTTATGCCTTCCAAATTAGAAATAAGAATTTACCCTTTTAACTAATTCAGTGTTCACATCACTGTTTGTACGTGCGAAGCAAAAAATTAAAGTTAATAATTTGTTGTCACGAGCGCATTTGTTTTATTAGTGTGTACTAATTAGGTAGCGCTATTTGTAAAGATTGCACTTGAAACTGTTCGAGGCAGCCTGTTATTGTTATCCAATTTGCATGGATTATATAGTGCTTTACGTTTCCAATTATATAATAATGTAGATGATGTGTACTGAATCTTGTTATGAACTTTTCCTTGTTCAGAGTCTGTATCAGTATGCATTAAAAACGTACATTGTAACTTCTCACACATTTGTCCTTCTTAAATTAACTTTTAAGTTATTTTTGTTATAAAAATATATGTGAATTATCGAAACACTGCAACCGGATAGTTCATATAGCACGCAGTTTATATTAAATTGAAGGTAGACTTTCGTAACAAGCGACAGCGACAGGAGACCGAGACAGGCGACAGAGACAGACGACAGCGACACTACCGATACAATGGAATTCAATGCGATTCCGTTCGAAGCATGCGACAGCGACACGCAGCTCCGTGGTTGTCGCGCCTTGTCTATTGCAGCCTGTCTCACGTGTGCTTCTAGAGAGAGCAGTAGTGTCGCTGTTGCCACGCGGATGCAAGTGTATTTTGGCTCTGCAAACAATGGCTTCTACATCGAAAAAATTTGGTGGTGGTTTTCAAAATTAAGTACTTATCTATTGCATATTATCTTATTTTTTTAGCATTACTATATTATAACATTATAATTTAGTTACCTTAGAGTAATAAATGGTGTTTTCCTCAGTTGAAATCATTGCTCCAGTTCTTTTTGGTTCCATTTCCTTCTCAATTAAACTTAAAACAAAATAAAATTGTTGTTTATTTAACCTACAATATTTTCTAAACATATCTTCATCAGACAATAAATGTTGCGATATTAATAGGTTAAACGATCCCTCATCTTTTCGTTTTGTAAATGAAGTATTCATTGTAAAGTATTACTCTCACATTTTTTATAAAAGTAACATAAAATCAGATCTTCATCTTCTTCTTCCTCTAATAGTATTTGTTTTAAAATAATTTTCTTATTTGCGGACATTATAATCTAAACACTGCACACACGTAGTTTCCAGCAAAAGATGTTAATGCACTGGCCTATCGTACGTTGCGAACGAGCTCTTTGACCTCTTGTCTCGGTCGTTGTCGTCTGTCTCTGTCGCCTGTCTCGGTCTCCTGTCGCTGTCGCTTGTTTGAAAGTCTACCTTATAAATGAAAACGATTTCTTATAATACTATATACAGGGTGTCTCACAAACATACCTATAAACTTTCAGGAGCCAATCACTATTAAAAATGTCTAGCTTTTAATAATATACAGGTTCTCAAATAAAAATATGTTCAATTAGGAAACAAAGACACAAGATACATTACAGTTAAATAAAGATAAAATTAAAAAATTAAAACGTTTTGTAAATACGAAATACTCGAAAAATAACTCCTAATTCGCTCTTTACGGGAACACAGCTGAAAGCAACACCTGTGTCACCCCACCACCGTTTGCTATATGGTATCTATTTGGGGAGTGTCAGGACTGACAGCAAGTGTCACGTCTCCGCCCAGGCACGGATCTTCTTCTTTGTCTTTACTTACATATCTACCCGCCCTTGTCTTCAAATTGAACAAATGTTTATTTGGGGATCTGTATAGATATACTTGTTTACATGTTTCCATTAGTATTTTATAATAGAAAGTATGCATCAAAAGAAAAATTATATACATGTGATTCAAAGAACTACATGGATACCTGATACGCCTGAATCATTCTATCATTATATAAAAGAAATGGGATCCATTTGAATACAGAGGCTGAGGCCGGAAGACAAGTCACAGCATAAAAATATATTCAAGATATGTTCATAGGAAATGCACATAAAATATCTTCTTCGCAGCAACAGTATTTACAGATATAAATAACGTGCTCATAAGGCACTCAAATGAGGCAGTAATTTATAGTAGGCGGCGTCTATTCTTTTGAGTCATTTGAGGTTGTAATTATTAAATTAAACAGTGATATAAGTCAAAGGATAAACAATTGTACATTACATATTATATTTGTAGGCTTACAATCAGTCTTGCTTGAACATCTGACCCAAATTAAAACAATGGGAAGATACCTCTGGCACAGCATATAAAACAATTATATGCTGTGCCTCTGGCTTCGTCGTATTGTACTTAACGTAGCTTAAAAATATTACAAAATATCTGATTACATATAACATTCATTTCAGAATTATTTCTCAAACATTATGTTTGAAGTTTGTGTATAAGGGCTTCCAACATAATCCTTTCAGATGTGTTTGCCCAGTTCAATCAGGATTTAAAGACAATCCCAAGTACGCTCTTAATTAAACCCCAGGCCCTTATATAGATATGTACCTATAGATCAATTTGAGTACCTACCTACGCAAATCATACCGCGGTCATCTCCGTCAAAAATTAGATATTGTAAATATGCTGCTTATAATAAGTACTGTCCAAACTATAGCTTTTTACTATTGTAGGTCTTCAGCCAAACACTAAGTTAACATCTATAGAAGATGATAAAAATTGGTCGGGAGCAATGTGCAATATTTTTGTGTTTGCAGCAAAATTTACTCGTTTTTTATGCAACCCGCTAAAGCCTTCGACACAAGTTCAGATGCGGGCCACCTCTTAGTTTCCTATAAATAAGAAATATTATTTATAAGAATTACATGACACAGACGTTGTTCGTTCATCTCTAGAACAGAAATTTGATAATTACAGTACTATCCATAAATGCTGTTAAACATTTTGTCATGCAAATTGTAATTACCTTATTTATTTCATGTCCATGTTAAATTTCTGCGAATGTGAATCAGCCTCTTGAAGTAGATATGAATAAGAACTATAATAAAATTAGACGCAAAATTTAAAGCTTGAAACGTTAGTCATATAAGAATTATACTAAGTGATATTCATCGGAGGTGACCGCACAGATGGTAAATACTTTCGCAACGTCCCTCGGCTTGGTAAATTCCACGTGGAATTTTAAATTCTACTATTGTTATTCTAAAACTGTCGAAAGGTTCTTTCTAAGAAAGTTCATTCGACATTTAATATTGCTTTCAACTTTTGTCGCGCACAGAGTGTAAAAAAAATTCCATGTGGAATTTTCATCTGATTCTAAAACTGTCTAAATGTTCTTTTTCAATTATGTACATTAAATGGTACCTATCTTACCGTCACTCAATATAAACACTAAAGTCAAGAGAAATTCAGCACGTTTTTGATTATATTATTTGTAGGCGTCTGAATATAAGAAACTGTATGTCATTTGCTAGAAGGTATTTTGACAAATTTATACTGATGAACGCCAACAACGGATAATACATATGCATATATCCACATATCCTGTATAGCTTTACAGCAGCTGTTCATGTCACATAGCATATGTAACCTGGTTCCCAATTATTACTTATTTACGGCTGATTGACCGCAATCGCTTGTTCGAACCCTGTTCCAGATTGTGTTGGTCCCGTTGGGGACAGACATTGACGGAGAGTTATCAACCTTAGTAGTAAAAACATTTTTTCCCATCTTAATCCCAGTGTTGTAGAAGGCCATATTGTTTTATAGCTGTTCAGAACGGAAAAACTGATTGATTCATTTAATATGTATTATTACCGTACATTTGTCATCTTACGTATATATTTCTTTATATTTCACTTATGTTTTAATTTGAGAAGCCAGATTAAACAACTGTTTTATTTATTTAATCAAATCAGATGTACCGGACCGCAACTTCTCTGTCACACCTTAATTAATGTACTTATGTATTAGTATGATTATTAATGATTATTAATGTTTATTTATATTTGTTTTCACATGGCAATTCCGCGCATTTACCACAATTACGTCATCAGAAATTTTATAGTCCAACGTTATTCAATCAATATAATGCGGTAATGAATGGAATCGGTAGTACACTAACATTTTTATTCTTATAGGGAAATAATATACAACTATAACTAGTATATTCAAATTCTACATTGATATAAAATTTTGAAAGGGGTTGGAACCTCTGGTGTGAAGACATCAATGACGTAGTTTTCCACATAACACCAAAACACTATACTGCACTCCTTTGTTTTTTGACGCGCGTTTCGCCAACCAAGTTGGCATCATCTGGAGATGATTAAAACTAAACCTACGCTAACATTGTATCCTATTTATAGCTGAACTATTTCTACGGTTCGGTGAACCGTCGACCATTCATACTATTTTTACATTTAGCAATTTCCAAACTCTCAAAGGCATCCAGCTGTCTGGAATTTGTTATGTTCCTTATTAGTCTTAAATTGATACTATCTATTTTACTAGTTTCTGGTATCAAGTTTACTATCTGGTTGTTCTCAAACGTATGTTGGGCGACACTAGACTTATAGCCTGTTCTGCCATATTTGAGATGAGTCATATGTTCCTTGAATCTAGTTTGAATTGACCTTCTAGTTTGTCCAACATACTTTTGATCGCACTCTTTATAGCTAGTATAGTGAGTGCAGTACCTATAGTGTTTTGGTGTTATGTGGAAAACTACGTCAGTGTTGATATAAAATTTGTCACCAGTGCCTTAAGGCAAGGGGATAAAGCACAAGTTCGGATTACGAATTTTTTCATAAAAAACCAATTATTTGGGTTATTAAATTTCAATAATTATGAACAGTACAGTATACTAGCACTCTTTTTGTAATAAATGTTAAAATATTACCAATACTTTTATTGGATCGGGCGTTATTTGTACACTATGTATACCAAACTCTGTTTCCGTAGCCGGAACTCAGTAGGTTCTGAGTTAAGTATGGGCCGAATATAAAAAAATAACAGTTTTATCTATGTTGGAAAAATATACTGGATGTTCCATTTAAAACACATTAGCATACACCAGTGTTATAGAAGCTCGATTGTTTTTCTGATGCAAATATTAAAATATCCCTAAAATTATTTAGAACTTTTGTCCTTTCATGGTACCTTAAAAAATACAGATTTAAAGGTGTAAATTATTCGTGTTGACTACTAAAGCACTAAGTGGTGTATTTAAGTAAGTGAATATTTCTCAATCTGGAGATTATAGTCACTTAACACCATTTATCGCAATGCAAGTATAATTTATTCATTTATCACATATAGGTACGATATTTTTATAAACCTGTCAATATTAATTGGCAATATTTTGCTAGGATATTGGCAAAATCTATTCCATATCAGTATTACAAGTGGCCGAAGAACCTACACAAGTGGCCGAAAAATACACAAATACCAAGGTTATCTATATGATATGATACTTATAGTATATAGTTTAAGATTACACATTTTATTAACTTAAACGTTACGTATTTAAATGTGGAAGATATCAATAATTTTGTTTACTTATAGGGAGATGATATCTTGGTAATTAATATAAACATATTCATTTATACATAAATATATTTAAATAACAATAACAGTACTATTTATCAAATAGTAAGTAATTTTAATATTCTTTATAATTCATATTATTTACTTATAGATATCCTTAAAGATAAAAATCCACTAAAATTGAATTACCTATATACAAAGTGTATCACGATAGATTGCCTATAGACGTAAATCTATTTAATTTTATTAATCGACTTCATATACTGTTAGCACAAACCTTGCCAGGTGACCTTCATGAATACATGTACCTTAGAGAGAATGTGATTCCACAGACGAAAACTGCTTTTAATCACGTGGCAAAGTATTTTTCATGTGATTAGAGAACAACATTAAACAGTTTCCATATTTATTTCAACAGATTTGTACATACAGTATTAAGTGCAGATCTTACTGTTTCACACGTTTCATAGTGTGCTTCCGCACACTATTCCGCCCATATACAGGGTGACCCATTCGTCTGGGATTCCTTTATTTCTCCACTATTATCAACTTTAGAAAAAAATATCTAATACAAAAGTTTTCAGAAATAATAAGGGCTATAATTTAAAATTAGTTACAGATTTACAGGGTGTTCACATCCTTCCAAACCTATAAAAACTTTCTTATTTTAAATGGAACACCCTGTATATTATTAGCTTATTGGATTCCTCATCGCAAGTGCCTTCAGTCCATATAAAATTTGTTATAGCTAAACTTTATAGTTTCGAAGATATTTAATATTTTGTGTAAAAAATGACAATTGCAGACTTTGGTGAAAATAATAGTATCTTCCTTAGTTTTTATATTTCGATAATAAATATTGGTATTCGTTTAGTATAAGCCATGGCAAATATTTTGCTGTATATAAATGTTTTATAAATTATACAGGGTGTTAATAATCTCGTAGCAAAATTGGAAAACTGTAAGGGCCAATATCTCGTTTATTTTAAATGGAACACCCTGTATATTTTTAATGGATCAGATTCAGAAATGAAAACTCTATCGATCCATATTAGTATGTTATATACCCAAAGATAATAGTTTTCGAGTTATTTTGAAATTTAAAATACTCTTTGGTTACAAGTAAACATAAATTATGAGCTTAGACATTAGTCAAACACAAGTTAGTAAGTGTTTAAAGGATAACAAATTTCATTCCTACAACATTAAATTACATCAAGCTCTACGTCCAAATTACTTTGAAAAACGACTACAATTTTGCGAACAGATGTTGGAAATAATAAACAATGAAGAAATATTTCTAAATTTTGTAATGTTCAAGCAACGTTTCATAAAAATGGAAATGTGAAATGTTGCAAATTTCATTTTTATTCAACAGAACAACCAAATTTTTTGAGAGTTGTCAATAATCAAGGCTGCTGGACTATAAATTGCTGGGGAGCAATTTTAGGAGAGCACATAATAGGTTCATATTTTTTTGAAAATTCACTTATAGGAGAGACATATTTAGATTTTTTACAAAATTACCTTTTGGAATATCTATCTATTGGATGATATTTCCCTAAATATCTTACCAAGACTATGGCTTCAGCAGGATGGTGCCCCCGCGCACTATAGCGTTAATGTAAGGAATTTTTTGAACGGACATTTTCCAAATAGATGGATTGGTCGAGGGGATACAGTAAATTGGCATGCGCGTTCTCTAGACCTTACATGTAGGATTTTTTCTATGAGGATACGTCAAAGATAGAGTATACAGCATGTCTCCGACACCGGACGATATGAAGGAAAGAATTAGACATTGCTTCCGAAACATTACACCAGATATCCTAAGAAATGTGCAAGTTTCATTTCGAACAAGACTTGAACTGTGCATTCAGCAACAGGGTGGACTATTTGAAATGAAATAAAATAAAATTTTACGAGACTGTTATTGTCTAAGCGTAGGTTAATCTTTAGAAGGGTTGAGCAAAATCTCATTTATATTAAAAAAATCAAAAATTTATTTTTATTACATTGTACTGATAACTTTTAAAAATATCATGTTATGTTAGTTATTTATTTGAATAAAAAAAAATATTACAAGAGTTTGATTTAAATCATGATTTTAATTAAGATTTAAATTCACTTGATAAATTTTGTTTTCCAAACCATCTAGGCTAGGCTCATAATTTATGTTTACTTGTAACCAGAGTAAAATATTTTAAATTTCAAAATAACTCGAAAACTATTATCTTTGGGTATATAACATACTAATATGGATCGATAGAGTTTTCAATTATGAATCTGATCCATTAAAAATATACAGGGTGTTCCATTTAAAATAAACGAGATATTGGCCCTTACAGTTTTCCAATTTTGCTACGAGATTATTAACACCCTGTATAATTCACAAAACATTTATATACAGCAAAATATTCGCCATGGCTTATACTAAACGAATACTAATATTTATTATTGAAATGTAAAAACTAAGGAAGATACTGTTATTTTCACCAAAGTCTGCATTTGTCATTTTTTACACAAAATATTAAATATCTTCGAAACTATAAAGTTTGGCTATAACAAATGTTATATGGACTGAAAGCACTTGCGATGAGGAATTCAATGAGCTAATAATATACAGGGTGTTCCATTTAAAATAAGAAAATTTTTATAGGTTTGGAAGGATGTGAACACTCTGTATATCTGTAACTAATTTTAAATTGTAGCCCTTATTATTTCTGAAAACTTTTGTATTAGATATTTTTTTCTAAAGTTGGTAATAGTGGAGAAATAAAGGAATCCCAGACGAATGGGTCACCCTGTACACAAATTCTCCCAATTCCAAATATACATTATAAAATTTGTGAAAATAAGAGATGAAGAAAATTTGACTATGAAAACTATGCTCAAAATTTAAACAAATGCCGTGATTTATAAGTATTTGCTTTAATTGTTTGTGATATTTTTAGTTAATGGGCTTACTCCACGTTATCGTGGTTAAAATATAATTATTAAATTAAACCGATCTCTTAGCATTAAAATTTATAGACACACTGCAGTATCTTCCCCCTCCCCTAGTTACGGCCCTGAGCTAGCAAACAAATAAATAATCCATAAGCAAAGTAGGTAAGTAAAGTAATAAGTATAGTGATACTGTGATACGCAAAATACATCCAAGTTTCTAACATTCCTTCTAACATTTTTCTTTCTACCTTTCTAACATTTTCAATATACAAGTTAGGGTCAAACGTGACCTTTGACGGCGTTTATTGTTTTCAAAGGTAAATTGTTAGACATGTAGTGGAAATCTATGTTATCTTCGCGACGTATAAACTTAATAAATAAATATATATTAACATTTAAAAATAATTTGTTACAATAACAATACTCCGTCAGCACAGTTGTATACACTCATTGGAAGAAATGGTATCGAAAAGCTTTAAATAATTTATAATTTGCATATAGTGCACACTCGCAGAGTCAAGGAAATATGTAGTAATAATGTCACTCGGAGTATAAAACTCTTTATGTGTTCCGCCCAGTTCACACGGCCTCGGCGAACGCCTCGGCTGTGTAAGCTTCTGAGCTCACCGCGGTCATGTTAGCTCCCGGCCGGCCAGCTCCAAGAATCGAGCGCCCTGCAATAGCACCACGGTCAAACGTAAATGCCATGCTGGGCGCTCCGATTAATAGATTCAATACAAAACATTTATTGAATGAAACCCATTATTTTCTTAAAAAATAACCATGTGCAAGTAGAGATACAGTATGTCGTTAATGTGTTGAGACCTAAAATTGTACATATCCGCGACTTAAATATTTTTTCAGCAGTGAAACATTATAGGGCTTCTCTACAGAAAAACTTTTACTTTTTACTTAAAATTATTACTGGGGCTTACTAAGGCCACATAGTACTACCTTGTCCATCAACTAAAACATTCTATTTTTGCAATCGGGAAGCGCAACGGGCATATATTTAGCAATTTTAAGATTAAAAATAAAGTGTTTTCCAATTCAAACTGCCATAAAAAATCAGAAAATTCATATTAACTTAAAATATTTTCTGGAGACGCAAAACCAACCTTTTGCTTTCACCTGCCACGAGAAAAAATGTCCTGGCCACAACGGGGGGATCAGCACCAGAGTTGGCCGGATTCGCTACAAGTACAAAACGCTCAAAAATATACAAAAACAGTCTTAAAAAATTGTAAAAATTGTTTAATTAACAACTATTCGACATGCGAGTGGAATATAGTGTGTTGTAATAATACGAAACAAAAAAAAGTTTATTTCGTTGAAAAAACTATTTTTCGGGCAACATCCAACGCTGTAGATGCCCGGCCAGAACGAAAGTTGTTTTGGAGCTAGCTTTCTACAGAGAAAAATTCTTATTTTTTTGCAAAAATTATCACTGGGCCCTATTAGGGACACATGGGACTACCTTTCTAATGAACTAAAATGTTTTATTTTTGTCATCCGGGGGCGCTACGAAGGCGTAATTGGCGATTTAAAGTTTTAAAATAACATATTTTCGAATTCAAATTGCCGTAAAAAATCAGAAAATTTATTTAAACCAAAAATATTTTCTGGGGACGTAAAACCAACCTTTTGCTATCACCTGGCACAAGAAAAAATGTCCTGGCCACAACGGGGGGTTCAGCACCAGAGTTGGCCGGATTCGTTACAAGTACAAAACGCTCAAAAATACACAAAAACAGTCTTAAAAAATTGTAAAAATTGTTTAATTAACAACTATTCGACATGCGAGTGGAATACAGTGTGTTGTAATAGAACGAAACAAAAAAAAGTTCATTTCGTTGAAAAAACTATTTTTCGGGCCACATCCAACGCTGTAGATGCCCGGCCAGAACGAAAGTTGTTTTGGAGCTAGCTTTGTACAGAGAAAAATTCTTATTTTTTTGCAAAAATTATCACTGGGCCCTATTAGGGACACATGGGACTACCTTTCTAATGAACTAAAATGTTTTATTTTTGTCATCCGGGGGCGCTACGAAGGCGTAATTGGCGATTTAAAGTTTTAAAATAACATATTTTCGAATTCAAATTGCCGTAAAAAATCAGAAAATTTATTTAAACCAAAAATATTTTCAATGATGTACGAAGCTTTAAACAAATTATGTCTATCCTATAAAACCACTTGTAACTTTTTAAAATGAACTGTATTAGAAATTGTAAGTATGTATCACAGTACTTACTGTGAACATCTTTCTTTACTAATACTTATTTATATTCTGAACATTAGCTCATATACATATACATACGAGTATATATATATTTACTTTATATATACTTTATTATTCTGTATTATAAAATCCAAACAAAATAGAAAGTTACTTTTAAAACCGTCTGTATAAATAGAATATCCCAGAACAAGGAAAAATTTAAAGACGTCTAAATTTCTTAATAAATAACATAAATGTATACAATTAAAGAAGTCAAGTTCGTCAAAATGTTACTTACCATTATTTGCGAAAATATAAGGAAACAGTTTGCATTTTCTGCTAAATATTTCTTACCATATTTATTTTCCCTCTTACTTTGGAGAGTTGTGTAATTTACTGTCTTTTATCGTTATTTGGGGATTACCCATATTAACATTTACATTTGCATATTAGCAATGTACATCGGATAAAGTAATTTAACCTTAGTGCAACATATTTTATAATTTAACATTATTTACCTATAATGTACCATATTTAATAAAACACCACTATATTAAAACTTTATAATTTGGATAATAGCCATAATGCTGATAAGAACTCCTTATTTTGATACTTAACGATTTATAAAACAAATGAATAGATATTTTAAATTTTCTTAGATATTAAAAAAAAAACGTTTTAAGCCACGATAAAAGAGGCTAAGGAGTATACATCACGTTTTGTATATAAAAACGATATATAAACAAATAAATACAAACTTATATAATATACAAATATTTGGCGGTTACATAAATAGCGTTAAATATAATATTGCGTTATTGGCGAGGAAGGGAGTGGGAGGGGAGGTGGTGACCACAGCGCCTTCGTCGTATTATTAAGAAAGGTATACATGTAATAAACAAATAAATAGCAACTTATAAAATACAAATTTTTTACGGCTGACATGAATAGCGTTTTATATAAAATTGCGTTTTTGGCGAGGAAAGGAGTGGGAGGGGAGGTGGTGACCACAGCGCCTTCGTCGTATTATTAAGAAAGGTATACATGTAATAAACAAATAAATAGCAACTTATAAAATACAAATTTTTTACGACTGACATGAATAGCGTTTTATTTAAAATTGCGTTTTTGGTGTGGATAGGAGTGGTGAAGGGAGGAGGAGACCACATCGCGTTCGGTACGTAATTATTAGAAAATGTATCTAAGTAAACAAAAACAAAGTTGTGAAATATTAATATTTGACGGTGACGTAAAAGCGCTATTAAAAAAATTAAAAATATAGTTAGTTAAAATGTTAAAAGCAAAATGTTGGTTTCGTACTATTACAACACACTGTATTCCACTCGCATGTCGAATAGTTGTTAATTAAACAATTTTTACAATTTTTTAAGACTGTTTTTGTGTATTTTTGAGCGTTTTGTACTTGTAACGAATCCGGCCAACTCTGGTGCTGATCCCCCCGTTGTGGCCAGGACATTTTTTCTTGTGCCAGGTGATAGCAAAATGTTGGTTTTACGTCCCCAGAAAATATTTTTGGTTTAAATAAATTTTCTGATTTTTTACGGCAATTTGAATTCGAAAATATGTTATTTTAAAACTTTAAATCGCAAATTACGCCTTCGTAGCGCCCGCGGATGACAAAAATAAAACATTTTAGTTCATTAGAAAGGTAGTCCCATGTGTCCCTAATAGGGCCCAGTGATAATTTTTGCAAAAAAATAAGAATTTTTCTCTGTAGAAAGCTAGCTCCAAAACAACTTTCGTTCTGGCCGGGCATCTACAGCGTTGGATGTGGCCCGAAAAATAGTTTTTTCAACGAAATGAACTTTTTTTTGTTTCGTTCTATTACAACACACTGTATTCCACTCGCATGTCGAATAGTTGTTAATTAAACAATTTTTACAATTTTTTAAGACTGTTTTTGTGTATTTTTGAGCGTTTTGTACTTGTTACGAATCCGGCCAACTCTGGTGCTGAACCCCCCGTTGTGGCCAGGACATTTTTTCTTGTGCCAGGTGATAGCAAAAGGTTGGTTTTTTCGTCCCCAGAAAATATTTTTGGTTTAAATAATTTTTCTGATTTTTTACGGCAATTTGAATTCGAAAATATGTTATTTTAAAACTTTAAATCGCCAATTACGCCTTCGTAGCGCCCCCGGATGACAAAAATAAAATATTTTGGTACTTTGGAATGGTAGTCCCATGTGTCCCTAATAGGGCCCAGTGATAATTTTTGCAAAAAAATAAGAATTTTTCTCTGTAGAAAGCTAGCTCCAAAACAACTTTCGTTCTGGCCGGGCATCTACAGCGTTGGATGTGGCCCGAAAAATAGTTTTTTCAACGAAATGAACTTTTTTTTGTTTCGTTCTATTACAACACACTGTATTCCACTCGCATGTTGAATAGTTGTTAATTAAACAATTTTTACAATTTTTTAAGACTGTTTTTGTGTATTTTTGAGCGTTTTGTACTTGTAACGAATCCGGCCAACTCTGGTGCTGAACCCCCCGTTGTGGCCAGGACATTTTTTCTTGTGCCAGGTGATAGCAAAAGGTTGGTTTTACGTCCCCAGAAAATATTTTTGGTTTAAATAAATTTTCTGATTTTTTACGGCAATTTGAATTCGAAAATATGTTATTTTAAAACTTTAAATCGCCAATTACGCCTTCGTAGCGCCCCCGGATGACAAAAATAAAACATTTTAGTTCATTAGAAAGGTAGTCCCATGTGTCCCTAATAGGGCCCAGTGATAATTTTTGCAAAAAAATAAGAATTTTTCTCTGTAGAAAGCTAGCTCCAAAACAACTTTCGTTCTGGCCGGGCATCTACAGCGTTGGATGTTGCCCGAAAAATAGTTTTTTCAACGAAATAAACTTTTTTTTGTTTCGTATTATTACAACACACTATATTCCACTCGCATGTCGAATAGTTGTTAATTAAACAATTTTTACAATTTTTTAAGACTGTTTTTGTATATTTTTGAGCGTTTTGTACTTGTAGCGAATCCGGCCAACTCTGGTGCTGAACCCCCCGTTGTGGCCAGGACATTTTTTCTTGTGCCAGGTGATAGCAAAAGGTTGGTTTTACGTCCCCAGAAAATATTTTTGGTTTAAATAAATTTTCTGATTTTTTACGGCAATTTGAATTCGAAAATATGTTATTTTAAAACTTTAAATCGCCAATTACGCCTTCGTAGCGCCCCCGGATGACAAAAATAAAATATTTTGGTACTTTGGAATGGTAGTCCCATGTGTCCCTAATAGGGCCCAGTGATAATTTTTGCAAAAAAATAAGAATTTTTCTCTGTAGAAAGCTAGCTCCAAAACAACTTTCGTTCTGGCCGGGCATCTACAGCGTTGGATGTGGCCCGAAAAATAGTTTTTTTAACGAAATGAACTTTTTTTTGTTTCGTTCTATTACAACACACTGTATTCCACTCGCATGTCGAATATTAGTTAATTAAACAATTTTTACGATTTTTCAGATACGTTTTTGTGTATTTTTGAGCGTTTTGTACTTGTAGCGAATCCGGCCAACTCTGGTGCTGAACCCCCCGTTGTGGCCAGGACATTTTTTCTTGTGCCAGGTGATAGCAAAAGGTTGGTTTTACGTCCCCAGAAAATATTTTTGGTTTAAATAAATTTTCTGATTTTTTACGGCAATTTGAATTCGAAAATATGTTATTTTAAAACTTTAAATCGCCAATTACGCCTTCGTAGCGCCCCCGGATGACAAAAATAAAACATTTTAGTTCATTAGAAAGGTAGTCCCATGTGTCCCTAATAGGGCCCAGTGATAATTTTTGCAAAAAAATAAGAATTTTTCTCTGTAGAAAGCTAGCTCCAAAACAACTTTCGTTCTGGCCGGGCATCTACAGCGTTGGATGTTGCCCGAAAAATAGTTTTTTCAACGAAATAAACTTTTTTTTGTTTCGTATTATTACAACACACTATATTCCACTCGCATGTCGAATAGTTGTTAATTAAACAATTTTTACAATTTTTTAAGACTGTTTTTGTATATTTTTGAGCGTTTTGTACTTGTAGCGAATCCGGCCAACTCTGGTGCTGATCCCCCCGTTGTGGCCAGGACATTTTTTCTCGTGGCAGGTGAAAGCAAAAGGTTGGTTTTGCGTCTCCAGAAAATATTTTAAGTTAATATGAATTTTCTGATTTTTTATGGCAGTTTGAATTGGAAAACACTTTATTTTTAATCTTAAAATTGCTAAATATATGCCCGTTGCGCTTCCCGATTGTAAAAATAGAATGTTTTAGTTGATGGACAAGGTAGTACTATGTGGCCTTAGTAAGCCCCAGTAATAATTTTAAGTAAAAAGTAAAAGTTTTTCTGTAGAGAAACCCTATAATGTTTCACTGCTGAAAAAATATTTAAGTCGCGGATATGTACAATTTTAGGTCTCAACACATTAACAACATACTGTATCTCTACTTGCACATGGTTATTTTTTAAGAAAATAATGGGTTTCATTCAATAAATGTTTTGTATTGAATCTATTAATCGGAGCGCCCAGCATGGCATTTACGTTTGACCGTGGTGCTATTGCAGGGCGCTCGATTCTTGGAGCTGGCCGGCCGGGAGCTAACATGACCGCGGTTCTGAGCTCGACATTATGTCATTTGATTATAGTGACGTAAGTAAGTTCATTATGATCCTAGTACCATAATGAAATTCCAGAAAGCCCTAGTACCATTGAGATTTAAAAAGTACTATTACAATAATTTTAAATGACATAATGATGTCACTATGACATGCCATCAGATAAATAACTCAATGCACCTGTCGTTTCAAAAATACAAAATATTAAATTTTTAGAAAAATATAATAATATTGATGGCGCCAGATACAATTTTGTATGTCATTTGGATCATGATTTGGAGTGTTATCAGACTCGGTCAACGCCTCGTCTGATCCTATATTACATAAATAACTATCCTGATGTATGATCCTTATTACATAAATAACTATACTCATAGATAAAACTATACTGCACCTGTCGATTAAAAAAAAAAATTCATTCCAGGAAACCATGAGGCTCCTCCTCCTCCACCTCTGCCCCCTTCTGGCCCTCGCCATAGCCCGGCCGGATCGCAACGTCCCTCGACCGTGCGGCGGCCAGCCCGACCGCGGACCTTGCAACCGCAACATCCACAAGTGGGCCTTCGACCACGACCGGCAGGAATGCGTTGGCTTTGTATGGGGCGGATGCGCCGGGAACGACAGGAACCGATTCGATACCGAGCAACAGTGTCTGGATAGGTGTCTGACAATGATCAGTAAGTACTCTGTAATATATTATATACCATTTGTCCAATAATTAGACAAATAGCGAGTCCTTTATAATAAACTCTAAATGTAATTTTCGATCTTACAGGTTCTTTTTAAATTTGTTGCACATGTCTTGGAAAATAAAAAATTATAGCGGGAGCTCCTTTTGAAGCCCATCCCAAAATTATCAGCACATTATTCCACACAATATATATATAGGATAAGTTTTAATAGTCATCATTTAGTTGTTCTTTTTCTTGATTACCAATACCACTTTGTATTTAAATTCGATTCGATTTATTTACTTATATGTCGGTATATCTATTTATTAATAAATATGTTTACACTCACGTCTCACCTTTAAAGAGGTGTTATAAGGTTAAAATTATGCGTTCAACCTTGTTTCAGATAATTGATTATGACGTATTTACAAGCCACTACATAATAGAAATTTAAAAAAAGCAGTAATAAAATAGAACATTTATGTACTCTCAATATTTGCTTTGTACGGAACACTTAACATACAAGGCTGATTGTTAGTCCAAACCATTACTATAACAAAGTTAAGTATAAACACATAAAATATTCTAACAATTCATCTGCTTTTACCCTTCCAAAATATTTATCTGTAGAAAAGAAAAACTTAATTAGCAACCTTGTTGTAAACAGAATTATTGTAACTTTATTAGCGACCCTGTTGTAAACAGAATTATACAAAGAAACACTTCAATTAGTGACAGCTATAACTAAACGTAAAAAAGTATTTTAAATTTTTCATAATTTCTTTATATACTTTCTCTGTTCCATCACGTGGGAAGGGTGAATCATTTGGACGAACAATTTCGTAGATCAAATTAAACTTGTTTCTTCTAATTATGTTTGGAAATATAATTATTGGTATTTTCTAACATTTTAGAAAATTGGAGATTGCTGCCACGCAAAAGTATATAACAGGGACAGCGAATTCTATTCAATTCAATCATTCTAATTCTAATTCTAATTCAATCAAAATGGCAAAACAATTCAATGAAACAAAAATTGCCGACAAATTAGGAACAGTCTCAGTGTCATTACCGGGTTCTATTTGAAAATCAGAAGGCTTGTCACTTCTGGTAAAAGAATATTCATGTCCAGAGTGGCTGAAAGTGGATGGATGGAGAATTAGATTAATTCAGAGACCACTTCGACTTCAATTTTTGAAATTTGGTATTCTGGGGTTGATGTGTATGCTCTCCTCAAATTAAATAATGACATCCCTGTAGCTCTTCCACTTCTACCAGAACTTGACGTCGACTTTGTGATTTTAAATGGAACACCTTGTATATTATAGCATTTTTTGATTCAACGTTAAATTTTAGGTTCACTTTCATTTTTTTTCGAGATATTTAATTTGGTTAAAAAAAATACAGCAACAATATTCACAGGGGAGAGAGTTAAATCGATAAGCTTTGTAACCATACATTCAAGTTTGCAGAATGTCATACAGGGTGGTGAAAATTTAATGCCAAGTTAGGTCAACTGCACGCCAGGAAAACATTTCATTTTTAAATGGGACACGTATATTTTTTGTTTCGATAGATAGTATGTCTATACTTATCTCTTGCTTTTACAGTTAGTTCTCATTTTTAAACTTATACAGCAACAATTTATTAAGGCGCCTTTAATTTTTTTCACAAAAGATAATTAATTGTTTAAAAAGTTAAATGATTTTAGTTGATTGTAGTGAGAATTGAGGGTGACTGTAAAAGTAAAAGAGAAGTAGGGAACCATACTATCTATCTAACGAAACAGAACATAATTCCGCATCTAAATCTGGAAAATATACGGGGTGTCTCATTTAAAAAATCAAGTTTTTTATGGCTTGCAGTCGACCTAACTTGGTATTAAATTTTCACCACCCTGTATGAGAATCAGCAACCTCATACCTAAAGGTATGGTTACAAAGCTTACGGGTTTAATTCTCTTCCCTATGAAAATCGTTGCTCTATATCTTTCTTACTAAAAAAAAAAACAGGGATTTAAGCTTGGTACAACTTTATGATTTTTTCTTTTTAATTAAATATCTCGAAAGCGGATAATTTTAATAATAGGGAAATTTGATGAACGTGACCTTAAAATTCAACGTACAATCCAAATATGTTATAATCTACAGAGTATACCGTTTAAAATAACAATGATGAAGTCAACTTCTGGTATACCCGGAAGAGTTTTAAAATTTAAATAGAAGTGGCCTACGAATTAATCTAATAGACTATGTACTTTTAAGATTTAGTATTAACTTATTTTATACAACAAATAAGCTATTTACCTTATTTACATATACATATAGGTATATAGAAACAAAAAAAAAATGTACATAAAATTATGAAATGTATGTAGGCACTTATTTGAATAAACAATTAAATGTTCTACGATAATGTTGTTAATTTAATTATGATAAAAATAATGTCAACCATTTAGTCAAATACCACATGCAATGAAATTTGATGTTCCAATTAGGAACCATAGATTTTAGGGACTCAAATGACAAGATTTGTAATCTCATCGATAAAATAATAATAATAAAATCAATTCAGAAGAGATTTAAGCACCTTTCAATTATCTTTTTAGTAATATTATCATCTTAGATGAGTACTATCGAAATAGTGATAGATGTAAGTGACGTGGCTGAAGTTAGATTTAAATTTTACAGATGGACCAGATACAGTGGACCAGATAAGTCACGGATAAGAACGCGTGTGAATAAGTTTAATATCACTTTCTATAACCCTTTGAATGGCATAATCACATCTACAAACATTCTCGAAGACATACCCTGCCCAGAAAATCGTAGGAAAAATAGAAGGAAAGCGAAAAAACACTCCCCATAGGCAATATGGAAATAAAGTGTATAAAAACTAAATCTGAAGCTGTACAACATTTTAAGTGACAGTCACATCTAGAAATATCTCAGTAAATAGATCTTGTAGGAGAAAATCGGTGAAAAAGAGGTGGAATGCCGAAACTACCCCCTTTAGATAATGTGGAAAATAACACAAAAATTTTATCTGCCATTGTACATTATCTTGGATGGCATAGCCATTCCTAGAAACACGACTGTCGGAGATGAACCTTGTATGTGAAAATAGCAGAAAAAAAGATAGAAAGCGGAACCCACTCCTTTTAGGTAATATGGAAAATTACATATAAAAATTAGCCTGTCATATCTAAAAACACTATTGAAGATGAGCCCATGTATGTAATGAGATGGAAAACGGAAAGCACCCCTTTTAGGTAGATAATATGGAAAATAACGTATAAAAATGAAACCTTACGTACATTATTTTGGTTAATGTAGCCATACCCAGAAATACTCTCAAAAGATGAGCCCTGTATGTGAAAATAACTGAGAAATAGATGGAAAGCGGTTTTTAGATATGATTATGTCATTCAAAGGGTTATAGGAAGCCATATTAAACTTTTACAAATTATTATCCGTAACTTATTTGGTCCACTATAAAATTTTAAATCTTTCAGCCACCTATGAAAGTGGAGTAACATTGTGAAGTGTTCAAAGGTTCTAAATTCGTTATCTTTTTATGACGAATCCACAATGATTATTTTTAATCGATATGCAGATATTTATGTCTTAGCAGGTTAAGAAATGAAGTGACGTATTAAATATTAAGTTCAGTATTATGTAAATATGAATAAAATCGTCTATAGCGGAAACTTTTATCAGAAATGTAGTCCCCTATAATCTTTTAATACCAGTTAATATGTAAAACCAAAGAGATATATTATCTGCGTGTATTAATTGTTCACTGAGATTGAATATTGTTATAGTGTAGGTATTTAATTAAGCATATTGCGTTTATATTAAGTTATTGATTTAAAAGTACAGAATGAATAACAATGTTCTAACCAGGGAGGGACACATTCCTTTATTCTTAATAATAATACTACATACAACATTGAATTTTAATTCCGTATTTTTCAATCTAAATTATATTTCAGCTATAGCGATTTCTGTACCTATTCTTCGTTGCTTAAATATCGAATTTGTTATAAAACTCATCTCAAAAGCATATCTACTGTACAACATAAGTTTTAACGACTTATATCTGTAGAATTATGTATAAATCCTGATCTGATCTTCCGTGGTTGACGCTTAAATACAGACGTTTCGCCAATCTTAACAACAGCCACCTTCAGTAATTCTCGTATCACAACTGGCAGCGGAATAATGCCAAGGTGCCTAACTTGAGCATCATATCTTGCAGTTAGGTGGATGTGACCGGCGTGGTCAGGTAACTGTAGTTAATTTGTATGTCCCTAACTTGTTATCTAGTTGTTTTCTAGTGCTAGTTGCTAGTTACATGGAAAGCAAGTAAAGCCTTCCATGTATGGTGTATATTCAAACCTTGGAGACGATTATTGACTAAGGTAGAACAGTTCAGAATATCAATATAATTCATATCTTACAACTTTACGCAGATCTTAACTTGTTATCTTAAATAGGTACACCCTAAATTTATTCGTAAAATTCGAGTTTTAGATTAAATTCCTTATTTTGTGTAATAGCCTAATCGTTACTTCACAATCAATATATTTTTGCCACCTACTTAATTATCGTAGATAATTTAATTGAGGTTCAGATTTTGAAGTCTAGCCTTTATTAGGAAGGAATATGATTAATTTTATTTTTGTAGCCTCCACCCAATCGAGCACCGTAGTGCCTAAAGAAGAAAGAGGGCCCCTGCTCACTTTTCAAGAAACAGGAAACCAAAATACATTCATGTTTGCTCAGTCCAATACTTTCATCCAAATCGACGGTGATATAATTCAAACATTCCAGCTAAGGTGCGTAAGAGGAATTTAACTTTAAAATGTAATATATAACTCATATTTATTTATAATGTTCATATACCTACCTATTAAATGTAATGCGTTAGTAATAAATTCCTTCTTTATATTGACACATAAAATATTTATAATACATGGTAGAATATCGAGTTCTATAAATACTTATTATACTTGTATGAAACCTACTCCCCAAAGTAAGAGAAAGAGATAAGAGAGAGAGAGACAGAGAAAGAGAGAGAGAGAGAGAGAGATAAAGAGAGAGAGGAGTAATAACATTTTGCACCATTTTTTTTAATTTAAATTGGTACAACATACAAGGTGTCTCATGATGAACATCCTCCATTAAATTATTTTAGAGACTACTTCGATTCGAATTTTGAAAATTTGGACAATAAGATTTTCGGGCATGCTCCCTTCAAATAAAATAATGGTGTCGACGTAGCACTTCCGGTTATAGCGGAAGATGAAGGCACCTCCGTTATTTTAAATGGAACACCCTGTATATTATTGCAATTTTGTATTCTATGTAAAATTTAAAGTGGACTTTCATGAAGTTTCCCTACTCATAAAATTAACCGTTTTCAAGATACTTATTTTTTTTTAAATAAAAAGAAACAACTAGCTTAAAACCATGTGTACCCTTAAGCCTCCAATCCATACTCTCAAAGTGGCTTAATTGCATACAGGGTGGTGGAAATTTAATGCCGAGTTTAGTTCTAATAATCTTATAAATAGCTCAAGTTCAGAATCAAACAATTTCTTACAAACTTCTTTCAGGTTATGCCGACAAATCTCATTCCAATTTCGAACTAGACTTCCTCACGGTCTTTTAGTTTACCACAACGTCAAGGTACCCACTGGAGTGTCTTTGCAACCATACGCCCTGTATATTATAGTCCAACAGGGTCAGCTAAAAGTGGTTCACGTCTACGGTAAACACTCCACAGCACTCAGTGTAGGAAGAGGTTTAAATAAAGATCAATGGCACTCAGTTACGGTAAGTTTGGCGACCAGTTTGTGCAACTATAATCAATACTGATATTACTATTTGATTTTCAGGTGAGGATTGACGTGCATAGTGCTAGGTTGATGGCTACAGTGGACGAAATGAAGGAAGAAACAGATCTGATGGGACTGGACAAGGAAAATAATTATGGCGTATCAGCAAATGTTACATCGGTTATTCTTATTGGAGGTAAGAGAAAATTATTGTTATAAATCTGTTCTTTTTTATTTCGCGGGATCCTTTGTACAGTGTGATTCACTTTCGAGTGTGTAACATGGGTATCTCGCTTATTATAAAAGATAGACTGTAGGTTTAAATTCGGAAAAGTTGCAGAATTTTGTGCTCATTAGTTTGGCGCAAACAAAACTCCCATATCTGCTTTTGTTTTTGAGTAAGAGGCAAAAATATTTTTTTTCCGGTTTTCGTTTTCTGGCCATAACTTCTATATTTTTGAAAATATTGGCTTATCGTTTTCACATTATTAGGACACTTTCTTGAGACAAATACGATGCCGTACACCGTTTTTTAAAAAAATGTCACTTCTATTGTAAATCATCATCAACTTTATTTTTTCTTATGGGCGCCATATTAATTTTTCTCATATTTGAATAAACCGATTTTTTCTGAATACAACAATATAATATATGTTAATATTTGCCTAAAAAAGTAAGGGCATTATGAAGGAAAATAGGTATTTTTTTGAAAACGTCTAGTTAGCCATGGCCATGACAGTCAGTTCTTGACAAACCACAAATGTCAATTATAATTTTTATAAACTGCAGCTGTGGAGTACTTTTTACATTGACTAACGATGTATTCAACTGAAGAGAAACAAGATATTATATTATAGATATTTATTACAGATGTAACAAAAATTTTAACAGAACAATTGAAGAATATTTAAACACATATTCTGAAAGACGACAACCATGCAAGACATATATTACTAAACTGCACTGTAATTTAAGAAATTATGGCAGATCCATACATACTTCTTGGTTTAGAAAAACTGCCATAATTTCTTAAATTACAGTGCAGTTTAGTAATATATGTCTTGCATGGTTGTCGTCTTTCAGGATATGTGTTTAAATATTCTTCAATTGTTCTGTTTTATTTTTTGTTACATCTGTAATAAATATCTATAATATCTTGTTTCTCTTCGGTTGAATACATCGTTAGTCAATGTAAAAAATTCTCCACAGATGCAGTTTATAAAAATTATAAGTGATATTTGTGGTTTGTCAAGAATTGACTGTCATGGCCATGGCTAACTAGACATTTTCAAAAAAATACCTATTTTCCTTCATAATGCCCTTATTTTTTAGACAAATATTAACATATATTATATTGTTGTATTCAGAAAAAATCGGTTTATTCAAATATGAGAAAAATTACTATGGCGCCCATAAGAAAAAATAAAGTTGACGATGATTTACAATAGAAGTGACATTTTTCTAAAAAACTGTTTACGGCATCGTATTTGTCTCAAGAAAGTGTCCTAATAATGTGAAAACGATAAGCCAATATTTTCAAAAATATAGAAGTTATGGCCAGAAAACGAAAACCGGAAAAAAATTTGTTTTGCCTCTTACTCAAAAACAAAAGCAGATATGGGGGTTTTGTTTGCGCCAACTTATTGAGCACAAAATTCCGCAACTTTGCCGAATTTAAACCTACAGTCTATCTTTTATAATAAGCGAGATACCCATGTTACACACTCGAAAGTGAATCACCCTGTACATACAAAATTGGGATCTTAGGAATGTGCCTAATTCGTCTTATACTAGGTACATGTAGAATTATATATCATTACAGGTGTGTATGATACTTTTTTTATTTTGTCTGGGGTTTGTGTGTCTCTTGTGTCATATTTATTTCATTTTATCCATCCACCCTTTTCTTGGTGGCCTTTTACAGATATATTTTTGAGCTCTCTCGGGACATATTACTTAAGCCGATTACTTTTATAGTCTTCAAATTATTACCTGTCTATTTTGTTGCTCCTACTATTTTTTTGATAAATTTCATTGTTGGAGTTTCATGTTTCTGTTGTCGTTTCCAGGCTTCACAACCATATACAGACTGTCCAAAATTCGAGTCTTTACATAGGGATCTCAGTTATTATAAAAGATAGGAAAACGCTCAAATGGGGAAAGTTTTAGAGAATTTTATGCTGATTTCAAATCTGCATTGAAAGTTATCGTGAGTCAATTGTTTTTCGAGATATTTGAAAAAAACGAAAAACCGAAGAATTTGTTTTTGGCCAATAACTCGCTAATGGTTAATCTGACACTTCTAAAAATGTTACATTATTAGTACACTTTTTAAAGGCGAACATTTTGGCATAAACAAAAATTACAAGGCACTTTTTTTTTTCTGTTATGAACCACAACTTTGCTATTTCTTATGGTCGCCATATTGGATTTTTATATCATATTTTAAAGCCAAAAATTATATGACACAGCCAACTTCTAAAGTAAACTTGTAAAAAAAATGATTTTTTCAATATTTCACAAATTTTAAAAATTCTTTTATAGGCTTATGATACATCGTTGGAAAGAGAATTTTTGGCTTTAAAATATGATATAAAAATCCAATATGGCGACCATAAGAAATAGCAAAGTTGTGGTTCATAACAGAAAAACAAAGAGTGCCTTGCAATTTTTGTTTATGCCAAAATGTTCGCCTTTAAAAAGTGTACTAATAATGTAAAATTTTTAGAAGTGTCAGATTAACCATTAGCGAGTTATTGGCCAAAAACAAATTCTTCGGTTTTTCGTTTTTTTCAAATATCTCGAAAAACAATTGACTCACGATAACTTTCAATGCAGATTTGAAATCAGCATAAAATTCTCTAAAACTTTCCCCATTTGAGCGTTTTCCTATCTTTTATAATAACTGAGATCCCTATGTAGAGACTCGAATTTTGGCGACAGTCTGTATAGTTGTAGGTGCTACATCATGTAGATTACTGATATTTTCCTTATTATTTCTTCAGGCAATGAAATCGGGTATGTAGTCATATTACTTTTAAATTATCACTTCATCTTTTGTAGTTTCATCTATTGGTACTACGTATTCTGCATATAATAATATATCTATCCTCTCATCATTCTCATCGTAATGATGAGCCCAGAAGTCAGAGACTTGTGTGGGAGAGGGAGCGGCATATTATTATTTCGAGGCCCCCGAGTGCGTATATATAATAGAACAGTTTGGATTTAGTTTATATAATCATTGCTTTTATTAATAAATCACTATATCAGATATACACTATTACTATTATTACTATATTATCATTGTAATTTTAGGTTTAAGTTCTGAGGAGAGACTTCATGGAGTGAAATATATAATCGAGTCCTTCGTTGGCTGCATTAAGGATGTTATATTAAGCACTGGAAAATCAGCTTCAGATTTATTACCCATAACGCCTTTAATAGCGACCAAACACGAGAACGTGCAAGAAGGTTGCATCGATAAATGCAAAACTAGTGAGAACCTTTGCTTCCAAGGTTCCAGATGTATCAATCACTACAATGCTTTCACGTGTGACTGTTTCGGCACAAAATACGAAGGGGAATATTGCGATATTTTCAGTAAGTTGGAGAAAATGAATTAATCACAAATATTGACAGTGTTTTCTTCTAGCTGCTACCATACTTACGCTACGAGGATCGTCATATGTTTCCTATAGGGTCTATGACTGGAAAGACAGGGTCCACTCATCAGTTACCAGATTCTCCATATTGTTTAAAACAAGATTTGACGATTCAGCTTTACTATACGCCGCAGGTGGAGAGCATGGTATAGATCACTACATCGCTGCTTCTATTCACAACAACTCGGTCTTCATAGAAGTTGACTTTGGGGAAGATCCAATAGCGACCATTCTCGGGCAAAATAGTGATTTCAAATTATATCAGTGGAACAATTTAACCATTTCCCACGAATTCGACAAAATGCATTTAATACTAAACGACGAAAAGGTTACACTAAATATAACTGGCAACCTCTTGCTGTATATTGATCCAGAGATCTACATTGGAGGCGGACCTGAATTGCAGAAGAAAACGGGTTTGAAATCGACAAACAATTTTGTTGGTTCACTCAAATACGTCTTCTACAACGACATATCGATAATCTACGAACTGCATAAGAGCAACCCCAAGGTACATTATATTGGGATACTTAGACCGGAATTCTACGAAGTGGACGTGAAGGAGATACCTATTACGTTCCCGTTTTCTTCCTCTCACATATGGTGGCACAACAACCACACCGACAGCTTGTCCTTGTCCTTCAGCTTCAAAGCGAGCAGCAACCTCAGCGTGGTAGCTTCTAGTGAAGCTCAAACGGGCATCTACTGGGAAGTGCGCGTGGTTAACGATGAGGTCAGGTTCGAATTGTCGGACAACACCAAAAATGTAACTCACCTGATCAGCGTGAAGAAGACACCAGGGATTTGGCACACCCTCAATCTTACGTACGCCCAAGGGGACCTGCACATGAACGTTGACAGTCGCGAGAAACAGGAGAGGATCGGCGACCTGAAGTTCGCCATTGGTGACAAGATCAAGGTGGCCGCGGGTTCAAGGTCGAATTCGGGACTCGTCGGGTGCATGATGGACATAGTGGTGAATGGTGCGCGTCTAGAGCCGAGATCTATCCTCCAAAGCGAAAGGGTGGTGGGTGAGGTGACGTTGGACGATTGTCGGTTCGTGGACGCGTGTTTGAGACCGAATACTTGTGAACACGGTGGTAAATGTTCCGTGAAGGAAGACAGGCTGATCTGTGATTGTACTAATACTGGATATATCGGGAAGAATTGTCACTTCGCGCAATACAGGAAGACCTGTGAGGAACTGGCACTTTTGGGTAAGTTAACGCAAGACTCTTCCTATAACGTTATTTTTCCACCACACCATAATCGCATAAAATTGTCATACAATTATTTTAACTGATACTGATTGGAAAATCAAAGTATCTAATCAAATAATTTGATTACATTACTAGTATGCAGTTTTATATTCTTTGACCTCGAAAAAAATCCATACAGTTCCACAGTTCTGGAAATTTTCATAGTAATTAACGCTATGGTTTTGGACGGTATTGGACAAGTTTCTCCGATATATTGGAATTGCATTAAATGTATTGGACAAGGCAAGAAATATAGCTTAACCTTTTTTTTAATTGAGTGCTGGTGGAGAAAATTACAGTCTCGACCTACGATTTCTGTTATTTAGAATATCAATGTTATTTGTTCGCTCGTCAAGACTTTTTATTCATATAAAAAATGTCATCATTTATATTAAATTTTTGTACCTCGAGTTGTACTTTTCTTCTTATTCTCTCCTACAGTTGTACCCTCCCTAAATACCGAAGAAAGCGCATTTAAATCGGTTAAACATATGTATTTATTGTGCTATTTTCTGAAAATTTGCATGTCCTGTAACTTTTTTGTTTTCCGATATCACCAGTCATTTTTTCCTTGTCGATTTAATTTCTTCGAAAAAAAAACTTCTTTATTTTCCTAACTCAGTATTAAAGAAATTAAATCCACTGTTATGGTAGACTGGTATCTATTTATATTTCTATAATTAAATTTGAATTAGGCATAGTTTATCAATAAAAAAAAAGACATAGGTACTAATTATTATTCTTATTTCTATAAACTATTCATTTCTGTATACTTAATGGGTTCGGTAAAATTTAATAAAGCTTTATACCAATCATTAAGTAATAAAAATAAATATCTAAATAAAAGAAAACTGGTTTTAATTATTGAAACTGTAGCTGTGATTCCCTATTACCAGATTTCATTTAAAGTTGGTTTTGCCATTAGAATGATATTGATTCTTCTCAAGGATGACCGGTACAAAAAACGAATGACCCAATAACCCAAAATTACTAAGTGTAAATAAGAAATGACTGATATTTCATAATAATTTTTCATCATTAGACTGTTTCAAATATGTTTTCTGTCATAATTTAATCGCTTTAAAATTAGTTGTAACACGTAAGGAAAAATATTGATTGTTTCTCTAAGATTTTGGGTTCAAAGTGAAATATTTTCCATAAATCAAATTCTGTTCTACCGCTGATTGTATCTTATTAGTGTTTAATCTCTTTCAAGTTAAGACGTACCTATATAATATGTCTTCTTTTACAATAAATACCAGCTTATACACGTTTAAAATAAAGTAGTACCTACTTTATTTATGGACCACTAAAACATATTACCACATGGGCAAAACATCCGCAAAACGCTTTTAGAAACAAGGTTACACCTAAAGAGTAATTTCGACGGAATTACGTTGTTATTAAGAACATAACACATAGTTACCGTTCCAAATAGGTACACTCAGAAATTGGGCTTAGGTATATTAAGAAATAATCACCATCGCCTTTCCTCCATTGTTACAGGCTACACAAAACCAGACGTCTATCTTATAGACATAGATGGAAATGGCAGATTCCCGCCAGCCCATGTACGTTGCGAGTTCCAGAGCTTAGAAGACTCCACTAAAACTATAGTGGAGCACAATCTGCCCAGTCAAATAGACGTTCGTTCTCCATCAGAGAAGGACTTTACTTTCAGTATAAAATACAGGGAATTCAACGCAGACATGTTGCAGGAGCTCGTTTCCCACTCTCTTAACTGTAGTCAGTACATTAAATACGATTGCCAAAGGGCGCCACTAGAGCTGCATTCCGCCACTTGGTTCGTCAGTTCAGCCAATCAAACGGTGGATTTCATTGGTGACGTCAAAAGGTAGGTGTTTATTTCAAATGATAAAATGCAAATGTAATAATAACTCCCCGTCCGAAGGTAAAGAAATGAAAACGTTTAAGAAATAACTGAATAGCATACAATAAAGTAGGTACTAAGTATTTTAGGATTCTTTATATCCTAGATCTACGCAAATTTATCATTTTTCAGTTTATCTAGCATACACATATTTTATAGGATAATTCGGATACTTTATTTACTTTTAGTTAATAAACCACAACGCTATAGGATCATGTCCATAATATGCGATTACGGCATTACATATGTCATATCATTGTACTAATAACCTTTCAATTAATTAACTAATTTCATGTCTAAAATTTGCTGAATTGTTTTTTGGCGCCCTATAATTTCACGCTGCAGTACAGTAACTCAAAACCCTGCAGACTTTTGAAAGACTTTGTCATATATTTACAAACACACTAAACAGAATAAAAATGATTCTAGAGTAGAACCGCTATGGGTCTACTCTAAATATTCTTCATATTTTCCATACATACATTGTTAATGTGTGCTAAAGAAAAAAGAAAGATAATCGTACGATATTGATAATTTAGAATTAGGTGTCTACCTTCTCGAATTTTTTTACGATTGAAAAATCTGAATGTTCAGAAATGGTTTTATTATAGGTTTGTTTTGGTTACAAAACTGGAGACGGGTCTCGAACAGTAATGGGATTACGTTCAGAGGTTCTAGAACGGAAAAAATTGCAAAATCAATACACAAATACAATATAGATAGAGTTTTCTAAAGCAGCCAACTTTATAGAGTATGTGATGTATCACGAAATAATTGTATATATTTTTTCATTGTTCTTATTCCTATAATTGGGTTTTTTCCTGTTGGAATAATAAATATTATTATTATTATTATTATTATTATTATTATTATTATTATTATTATTATTATTATTATTATTATTATTATAAAGTCACCAAAATACAGAACTAACCTTCTCAAAAACCAAAACACTAAAAAAAGTCCAGCTGCGCAGTATGTAGTTCTAAAACTGAAAACTGAACCAAAACAAACCTTGTAGTAGTGCTTGTCTTAAAAGTTCTTGGTAAACTCCATATAAAACCCGGACGGGGACCTACAAATAAGGTGATTGTTAGTTTTTGTTTCCTAAAAGCAGCTTTACAGGGGTACATGTCCCTGTTCTATAGGAAAAAAATGCGAAAATAAGTCACAGTGGTGTAACTGCGAGGACATAGAAGACGACAAATGGTACACCGACGACGGATATTACACCAATACCAATAGTTTAGGTATCACTGAAATGGTTTTCATACAGCAGCCCGATCTTCCTGAAGATGCACTAGGGAGGATAACACTGGGCCCATTAGAATGTGTAGAAACGAGTAAGTATACTTATTTCTGGTTTGAATCCTTATAAGCTAAGCCGCATCTATTTGTTTTGTCTGTTGCCCTTTTTCAAATACCCATGAGCACGGCACATTGGCACAGCAATAATATGTATATCGGAACCAAAACATAAATACTAGTAGGTGATACAGAGAAAAATATTACCTACCGTCCTAATGTGTTATGTAAATAAAATTTTGTATTTACTAAATAAATTGTATAGGCTACTTTAATTGGTTTGATTATTGAGTCTCGCTAAAAACAACCAGTTACATTATGCAGATACTGTGAGGAAAAGTCAATATAATTTTTTATTTATTTATTGATTTTTCCAAATTGTCTTGTATTTTGTTTTTGTTGTTCTAAAGTTTTTGTTTATACCTTTAAGTGTATAAAATAGTTTCACTCTACCAAATAATTTTATTAAATAATTTTATTAAATAATTTTGAGGAAAATTTTTCCATGGGTGTACAAATTTTACGTGTTTATAAATGTTTTCAAAACATTTATAGCCCTGTTTTGCAAAATAATACTTCAAGCAACGATATTAAGCTTGTAAAATCATTGTGAGACATACTTAAATTGCCAAATAAATCATTTTCGTAAGCTTTATGGTAGCAAAATAAAGCCCATTCGTCCAAATCTTGAGCTTTACAGTATTGATACAAGTATGACAAACATCGCAAGTAATAATAATAATATAATAATATCTCTACCCTCATTCTAATCACAAGGATTAGCCCGAAAGCTTGAGAGTTGTGTGGGAGAGGGGGCGGCATATTATTATTTCGCGGCCCGCATTTGCGCCTCAGGAACGACTTAACGTTGGTAGGCCCTAACCACCATTCAGTGCTGGAATGAGGGAAACCTGGAAAACGTCATTAGTTAGGGGGACAGTCAAACATCAACTGATTTTAATCTCTCACATTAACACCAAGTTGACATTCTTCCCATCCTAGGCCATCGCCAGGATAGTTGCCAAAGCCATCCCTGCGAATAAGCCTTGATCTACGAGTAAACAATTTAATTAAAAAATGTTTGGTGGAATGGGAATTAGAACCCACAACCTCTGGGTTGAGCCATCGACACGTAAGCCTTAAGCCTTGAGCCACCGGCTCGACAAATACATTTAGTGAGCCAATATCCTGCAAAATACCCCACAAAATTCGTTTCTAACATGTTGTTTCTTCAATTCGGTTTTAACTACAAACTGACTAAAACTAAAATTAACAAAACTTAAGGCACTATAATTAAAACACTAGATACAATGTCTTATTATTAAACCCAATACGTAAGAAACAATTCGTTGAGAACATACTAACACTCGAGCCGCTACAGCATTGACCGTTTCAGGAAAGAATCTCAGGTTAGCAGAATATTCTCTCACACAAAACCATTACAAAACATAAATTATACAATTTTGGCGTTGTCTGACTTAACAGAATTAATGCCTTTATCGATGAGTTTGAGAAATATATATGTGCTCTGATTCGTGCGTATATGTATTGTAGGTATATGCATAAAATACCTAGGCAAGTAGCGCAGTACTTTCACAATGTTTATCAGATTAAATGCAAGGTCCTGTTTGATCAATATATTAAACATTAGGTGTTAAATTAATCCGCAAACCTAACATATAATAACTAGGATTACTTGCTAAATGTTTTTACTCTTGTCTGTAATATCCCGTGACGCGGCATTTTAATTTTATTATCAAAAGATTTTTCATATTGGTATATGAGCATTTAATGTGTTGATCACTTAATTGATCACTTAATTGTGTCGCTGTATCTTAGAAAAGATATACAGGCATATGAGTAACTAAATAGTTAGTTATATGGATACAGGGTCGGTCAAATAATGGAAAGTTGCGCAATTTGATGCTTATCAAAATGTCGTGTTGCAATTTGGATTAAAATTCCGAATACTTTCGGTAATATCCGGAAAAACCGAAATTTCATAAAATTTGTTTTCAAATAACGTCAGAAAAAATCGCATTGATGAGTCTCGAAAATGGGACACCCCGTACCTCGACCATAAAAAGTTCTTTAAATTCACATATTGTAATACCGTGAAATATTCTGGCCACTACTAAAATGGCCAGAATGTTCGGACAATTGAAATGGTTCCCAGAAGACGTGGTGTTGGTTTTTCTCAACCAATGTCCGAATTCGATCAGTTGGCGATCCCAGCAGACAATGCGTGCATTCAGGAACAATCACCATTTCCTTATTGTATACAGAGGATTGCCAATATACTTAGGTATTTTCCAAATGTTCACCAAATACACGCGTTGTTTAAGACATTCATAAAATATTTCTCAACATAAATTTTCTCAATTTGATTTTGCTCGTATTTAATTTCTTTATTTTCACATTAAAAAATCTCCGAGATATCTACAAATTTAATAGGTAAATTTTCTTCGGGATACCTACACCACAAAACAGCCAACAAACTTCACATGAAAAATTAATACATTAAATTTTTTGTCATTATAGCCTTTTATCATCTATATATTTGAACACATGAGTAGGTACCTTATTTGAAGGTATAAGAGCAAGATTTGTTTAACGTGATTTAATCCAATTACATCGATTTTCAAGTATAAGGACATTAATTAATCACAATCAATTAATATTTTATTGAAATGGAATAGGTACGCCTTGGAATAAATTAAGAATAAGAAGGGAAAAATGTTCTTTCACTGATATCCGAGTAGGTATATTTTGTTTTAAAAATGACCTAAGTGAGATATACGATTTAAATGATAACCTTCGTGAGTTTATTTAATTAATTCTTTGAACAAACAAATTGTTTAAATAAGGTCTTTGACTTGATTCTGCAATACATTTCAATTGTTTTAATTCCTCCTTCCTGTGCTGCAAGTCATCCCTATAGGATATATAATATAATTCGTCTGGTGATAAAGAAATGTTTAAATATATCTGTATCGAGTAGTTTTTAAATTATGCACTTTTCGTGTAGTAGGCAGGAATAGATAGGCTTCATTTTATTAAAATTACATAAAGTAGTCAATTTAAGATAGTTTATCAACAAATATTCGCGCCCCCTTCCTCATTTAAAAGCAATTTAGTGAATTAATGTTTTGAAGGAGACAGATTTTTTTTAAATTGATGCAATTTCTGCTACAAAAAGAAACAGAATGTTTGATTACCATAAATGTATCGACAATAACCAAAAACATGACAACTAACTATCTATTCTTTTAAAAGTATTAATATAAATAACAAAATTATTTTGTTTCTATTCAAGAGTGTTGTCAATTAAAAGAAGTCAATAAAAAAAATGATCTCAGTTCTACCACTTTAGATAATAATGGTAAAGAGTTTGAATTGAACAAAATATGGTAATTTACTTTCTTTACAAATATGTTTCACAGCTCAACTGTACCTTTTGTTTTAGATACACAGAGATATGTTGTTACATTTACCACAAGCCAGTCATACATAGAAGTCCCAGGCTGGCGAAAAGGAGATTTAGCATTTTCTTTCAGAACCACAGGTAAAAAGGCCATTCTCTTGTATCAGCCACCGATACGCCCAAATTATCCAAGTTTTATGGTTGCCTTGACAAGTGGTAGGTAAAATATCTCTTTGTCAAACAAATATAACTTTTATTATTTTTTTTAATAAAGATTTTCAGCTGACCTTCAACTTTACTTTGAACACTGGGGTGTCCAAAGAACTCGTAATAGACTCTGGCAGAAAATTGAATGGCGGTGAATGGCACAAAGTCTGGATAGATTATAATAAGTACCATGTGAGATTCATGATTAACGAAGATTCACAAATGGTTAATTTGAAACCTGAAGAAGAGTTTGGACCTTTCGAAGGGTCTATGTTTATTGGAGGAGCGATAAGGTAAAAAATAAAATCGATAGTTTCAAATTTGCAAATATCATCATCATCTTTCTTGGAATATTTTATTCTAATGTCGCAAACTCTCTACCACTATAATATCTGTAACTTATCTGTAGTTTATTGGCTGTATCATTTTAGATATAAACTTTAAAAGTTAGTTTGATATATAATTGTACAGGGTATTCGCGTATATTTTGACCCCTACCTACAGGTAGGGTTTAAGAAAGTTAGAAAAAAAAGGTTAAATACAAAAGTTGTTTGGTTTTTCACGTATTATCTTTTGGCTAGGTCGAAAAAAAAATTGCATGTCCTAAATTTGAGGTAACCAATTGGACATAATATTTTTAAATGGGACACCCTGTATAATTTTACACGCTTGGGTAAAATTTTTTTCCTGATTTCAAAAATATATATTTTGTTGATATTTGGACTGGCAGTTTTCGAAATATTTAATATTTAATGTTTACAATAAATTATAAAAAAAATATTAAAAAATGAAAATATTAGGAAATGTTTAAATAACTAAGGAGGTTACATCGAAAATTTTTAAATATTTTTTATTACTATTGGTTTCTAGTGTTACATATTTTTAATTCTTTGTATTTTTTCTATTTTTTTATGGTACGCGCTGTCGAATATTTCGAAAACTGTCAGTGCAAATGTCAACAAAATATATACTTTTGAAATCAGAAAAAAATTTTTTACCCAAGCGGGACAAATTATACAGGGTGTCCCATTTAAAAATATTATGCCCAATTGGTTTCCTCAAATTTACGACATGCAATTTTTTTTCGACTAGCTAAAAGATAATACGTGAAAAACCAAACAACTTTTGTATTTAAACTTTTTTTCCAACTTTATTAATAACCCCTGTAGATAGGGGTCAAAATATACGTTAATACCCTGTATAAGTACTTATATCTTATATCCCCAAATAAATTAATTAAAATTCTACTATTCTTCCATCTACTATATTGCTCAATTTTTTACATTGATTCCCTATAGATTCCACTTCTTTATAATCACAATAAAACTTGGAAAAACTTTTTGAATAATGCTCTTAAAGCTAGCAAGTAGTAAGGAACATGTAGTACAGTAAACATTCACATTCAACCTTTTTTTATATAAAAATACATTAAGTGCAGTAAATGTTATATAATATAAATAAACAAAATGTCTAATTTCCTTCATACCTGCATAGACTAGAGAGGTGGGGCTTTATCAATAGCTATAAGTCATTTCTAGGCATCGCTACAATCTTGACAATTATAAGCTACAACTTCCTCCATACAAGTGTCAACTCCTTAAGGCTATTGAGTGAAGGATACAAAATATTATTGTTCTAGTTTTGATTATAGAAATTTAAAATTTAAACATATTTTTTAGCGACCTTTTAGATCCAAAATCGTCTGTCCATCAAGGTTTAATTGGTTGTTTCCGTGGCTTAGTAGTGAATGAAGAAATTTTGGATATCTACAGCTATATGAGTGTTCACCTAAGCGAAATTATCAAAGACTGCAAACCTTCTTGTGTTCCAAATCCATGCCAGAATGGAGCCCACTGCAAGGAGCTCTGGAGTAACTTTGAGTGTATATGTCCAAATCCATGGGCATACAGTGGGGAACATTGTGAAACTAGTAAGTAACTTTTTATAATCAAAAAGCCTCATAACATGTTGAGTAGTAAAACAAGTAGATATATTTTTTTTAAATTTTGCATTCTGAATCAATCAGTAGAATATTTTTTTGTAGATATCAACACAAATGCAATAACATTCACTCATCCAGAATCATATCTTCGACGAAACTACCTGACCAACGACACGAGTCCAGGAAAAACTGTGTTAAAGAAAATGCTTCAAGAACAGATCTTGGTGAACCTGCGTACCTACGAAAACGTAGCCCTAATATTTTACACTAACGATCATTTAAATAATTTTGTGCATTTATACATTGACAATGGTACACAAGTAGTGTTTTTATTTAACTATGACAATCAGATTCATAATGTTACTGTGAACTACTCGGAGTTGAATACAAGTAAATCGATTCAAATTGCTATAGAACGAGAAGAGAATAAAACAACGGTGCATGTGAACGATCAAAATAACACCATCGCTGTTGGTGTGAAGCTTTTACAGGAATATTCTAATAAACCATGGATTAATCCAGAAAAAGGTATGGTTTTAGTTACTTAGATGTTTTCAATGTACTTGGTAACTACACAGCCCTTTTCAAGTACTTACCTATTAATTAAATATTCTTGGACACATATTAGAATATTTTCTCTATATTTTTGTCAACTGCAAAGCTTTAAAACAGTTTTGCTAATAGAAAATATATACTGGATCTTTAAAATTGATTGAGTACGATTTTCGAATGGAACATCCAACGCCTTGTGAACATTTGATAATAAATCTTTTTAGTTAGGAATCAAAAAGATATACAAGCTGCAAAAGATAAAACTTTTGATAACACTAGCATATTTATATATACACTATAAAATTACCTTCCGGCTTGATCAGGAGTTCACCAATCAAAAATTCAATAGGACATATTGAACCATTTTACATATTTAGACATATATTAGGTACACATTTTTGATAAAAAAGTGTTTTACAAATAAATTATTATAGAGGTTGACGAGGTTAATGATAAAAGTGTAAGATCAAATTCAAAAACGTATACCATGAATATAATGTTACCATGTGTATTGTTAAACGCTATTCAACTCCACCTACCCATTATTATTGAATACGGGTATATTGCTGGAAGAATGCTTTATCTAGATATGCAAAAATGTACACCGTGTAAAAATGTGGTATGGAATATGTAACACATAATCTGTCATATAAAATATAATTTGATTAGAAAAAAATATATATCGTAACCTTTAACTAAATTATTTAATATGATGTCTGACCCAAGTATTGTAATAGAGATTTTGGTAATCTGAATTTTTCCGACAAAATCCTGATTTCGGAACAAAATTTTATTATTGGACCAGTTAATAGCTAAATGCATGAAAAAAAATGTGACGTATGAGATATTAGACAAAAATTAACAAGATTCCTCTTTTTTTTATAATAAAGGGTATCAATAAATCTCAATTCTACCTGGTTGTCCTTCATCTTAAATCATCACTCAACAATACAACACAATGTAACTTTTATGTGGGTAACTAATTACGCCCTTAGGCTTTGTTATTCACTTGTGGTAAATTAAGTAATACTGGTGTTGTTTTAATATACTGTTTGTTTTAATGTATTGGTATTAAGGCGTAGTAATTTCAGAGGTATTTGCACCGCAAAGACCTCCTGCACCTCCTACGGAATATTTCCAACTGAATCTGGGTGGATTCGACCCTGAAACATTGTTAAAGGTGTCAGAATTTCCACCGAAATTGCCGGGATATGTGGGATGTTTGAGAGGATTGAAAATTGGAGATACTCTGATGGATTTACCGTCTAAAGTTAATGAAACTGATAATAAAGGTGAGTTCACTCTAAGTTCTATAATTTATTATTGCTTTGTTTATGTAGATAATATCGAAGTAATATTAACCAAGACAACACCATCCATGAGAAAATCTGAACAAATTCCGTCATTGATCCACTAAACTAAAAAATTTCTAGTATAAAGAATGCCATTATGGTATGCAATCCTTCAGTTGCTTCAACATGGTTTCTACAAAAAAATATTAAGTAATTTATTCTACTGACCTGATAAGTTTTGCCAACGTATTAATGAATTATCTTGTGTGTAAAATTCTGTTTTACAAATCATGCATATAACTTCAAAGTTTAACTATTCTTGTTTAACAACAGAAAAAGATTTATAATTGACATTTTATTAATAAAACCAATCACGGAAGAGTTCTACCAGGAGGGGCAAATTTGGCAGAATTTCAGGATATCTTGAAAACTACTGGAGGTGGGAAAACTTCAATGGCATGTTCTTGGATTTGATTTTCAAGTTAAATTCATCTATCAAATCAGAAATTTGATACATTAATTTGGCAGATAGTTCCTGCAATGATTCCATCAAATCTGCCCTACCCTGTACAAGAATTAGTTGTAAATGTAGTAAGTATATTTAAAAGATGTATATTTTGCAGGAGTTATAGCTCACTGTAACATGAAATGTGATGAGGTTCCATGTAAGCATGAGGGCATCTGCATTGAAGACTTTCGAAAACAAGAGCACACCTGTGATTGCGAGCACACCAGCTATTATGGTGAATTTTGTTCAGAGGAAAAAGGAGCTGAATTTAATGGTGAATCAATACTCTGGAGGGAATATGTTTTAAATGGATCAGTGGATTATGTCAAATTTCAGTTAGCCTTTTCCACAGTTGATGTTAGACAGAAGAATACTATATTGTTATTACTTCAGACAGAAAACAAGTAGGTGTTTAAATAGAATTTATACTTAAGAGTATACTCTGACCCTATAGATTTTATAAGTTATGTTAATCTATATATCATTCTAAATATTCTTTATTTAAGTTTATTATAAAATACATATATACGAAAAACATCTGCAAACATAAAAATTCAGAAATTGATGATAATAATTATAATCTTTCTCTCTTGGCTAAATATTTTTTTCTGAAATGTACCTATAATATTTCCAAGTGCAATGTGTTAAAATTGAATCTTAAAGGATTTGAATATATATTACAACAAATAAACCAATTGTTTTTAAATTTAATGAACAGCCGTAATAAATACCCCATAAACATTTACTTCAATAAAATATTTTTAATATGCATTTTATTTTATTATGCAACTGGGATATAATCTAAAAAAAAATGTGTCAATAAATATTGACACATTTTTCGGACATCAATAAATATTGATGTCTTTCAAAACTATTGCTCTATTAAATTCAGAGACTGATAACACAGGTATCTTACTAAATATATATTTATATTTACTCTTTCATTGCTCTAAATCACTATATTGGTATTAATTATAAAATTAAGATAGTTGTAGCTAAATAAATTTGCTATAGTCAAAACAAGAAACCAAGCGATGCACGTCATCAGTTATAAAATTATTTATACGATGTTAAAGGGCCAAAAACATCAGTAAATTAATGACCTAGTGTACCTAAGTTATGCTGAGGTACATCAAAATTTAAAAAAATTTATATATTTCTAGAAAATAACATTTATGACGTGCATCACTTGGATTCTTGATTTGAGTTTAGTGTTGTCATTTGAACATATGAATATGTATAAAATAACAACACCACTGAATTTGTGTTGCCCTTATTGATTGATTGATGATATTCACCATACAGCACAAAATTTACATAACTGAAGTCTTTCATTTTAATTTTTCAAACTTATAGTTCAGTAGGTACTATTTTATCTCTAGAATGCAAAAGATATTTGCATATTTCTGATTATGTCTGTATGGTACGTAAGCTTAATAAACTTTAACAGCTAAGCTAAGAGGGCCGTTTTCCATTTCATGACCCCCTTTGACCAAGATAATTTTTGAGATCTCTGTACCAATAATTTACTTGTATTTTTATGTACTTTCAGTCGAAGTTACTATCTATTAGTTGGATTAAGTCTAGAAGGGTACCTTACCGTCCAAGAAGATAGAGAAGGAGCAGTTTTCTCTGCTACCGTCAATAAAAAGAATTTCATCAATGGAGCCAGGCATTCGGTGTACTACAAAAGAGACTTCAATGATTCCGAGCTATACATTGACAGGGAGCTGACACCTATGAAGCAAATTCCCGCTCAAACGTTCATGAATATTCCTGAAAAGGGTGCCAATGAGGTCCAGATAGGAGGACATGATACTAACGATCCAAGGTTTGCCATTTACAAGAGATATAGTGGATGTTTATCAAGTAAGAGACCCGAATATAAATATAAAATGAATCTATTTTTGTAGTTCGATTTTAACTGTTAACAGTTAATTTCTAGGGTTGAACTCGACAACAAAATTATGTAACATTTCAACATTACTAAAATTAAAATAATGAAGGGTGTCCAGAATATTTGTAAATCCAATTTTTGTAAAGCAAAAAAGATGTGCATAATTAGGTGTATTATTTATTATTTCATATTAGTAAATTCAGGAAATTCACTTTTATTATTTATTACTGATCACATTCCTTATATTCACGATTATTTTTTAGATATCTTCATTGAAGTGAATGAACACATAATGAAACCATTAGAAGAATACATGCTTTTTACTAGTACTGGATCTGAAAAAGTTAATGTATCAAATCAACATGGTGTCAGAAGTGCACAGTGCAGTGCAGACTTTGATGTTATTCATGAGAAAACACCACTAACAACCAACCTCAATATAAGTCAGGTACATTGAACTAATCAACAGATCTATAAGATCAATAGTCAAAATGTTAAAAACACTGGATTTCATTTTGGGTATACCGTGCTCTCACTCTGTACCTATTGTGTCGTGTTGCATGCATTTTCACATAGGGTGTCATGTTCCGTTTATATATTTACATAATTAGTGCCACCACTGCCACCCATTGCCCATTTTAGTATTAAGGGAGCAGGACGAGATTCATATTCATTCAAATCATACAGAGGCGGATGTTCTTACAATAAATAGGTATATAGATCTTTAGTTAAATAAACGGTTCTTTACTTTGACAGTGGCAGTAGTGTTAGACATTGACAGTTTTTACTTGCCCTACCATGCATCAGCTAAGTCTAACATCAATACGTCCCTTGTCGCGAATCGCTTTCACAAGCAATCAGCATCAAACCATTAGCACAGTCGTTTCAGGGCAGGTGGAGTGAAAATGAAAGAATAGAAAAATAGATGCTAGGTATTCTCGACGACACAACATGGGCAGAGAATGATTCACATTACTCTAAATGAAACCCAATCTTTAAGATACAATCCAGGACTGCTGCTTGATTAGACCTTCGTAAGTAATGATTCCAAGTAATTTACATTGTTCAAATTTTCTTAGGGGGCTGATAAAACTTGGGTTCAAGATGCACCTCAACGTAATCCTTATCAGTCATTTTATTCGACGACTACTGAAGAAGAAGATGGTAAAGAGCAACTAGTAGTTATAGTTCTCGCATCCTTTTTTCTACTAGTGATAATTATTTTCGGCTACCACATTTATATAACCGACAGAAAGTATAAAGAGAGAAAGGAATTCGAAACTGATGCTAGTATAATACTGTCGAAGCAGCAGGCGGCCCTACTTCAGGAAAATAATAAACCAGTAAGCTATCACAAAAATTGTAACCATTTGTTAAAAAAAAAATAATAACTTATATAACTATTTACATGAAATTTTCTAGCCAGCTGATATAGATGAGACAAAGCCACCTGTGCAAAATGGTAAGCTACCGAATGAAAATGGTAATGGTACTACTGTGAACGGTAAAAGTAGACATGAACCAATCTTTGAAAAAGCTGTTATAGAATCTGCACCAGTTCCTGAAGAAATTCCACTTAAACCACTAAAAAGAGTTGATAGTAAAAGAGAGAAGCAAAGACGGATAAGTTTTAGAGGTAAAATGTTTTGATTCCTTTCTTACTACTATATTACATTCAATTTACAAAAACCTAAATGCTCTAGTCATTTCAGCATTAAGTAGTTAGGTAGTAACGTGCTTAAAAAAATGTAAAAAAATATTATCTTTAGTTCATTAATCTGATCAAAAATAAATTGTCACAGTTTTTATAAATATAGGTGTAAATTATTCGTTTGAAAAGTTACTGGAATATAAAATACTAAAGTTGATATAGTGTTCCTTTTAGTTAGGTATACCGGTTGTTTCAGGTGGTTGAGAATGTAATCCTGGCTTGAAAAAGTTAGAATCTATGCTATTATTCTTAAATCGATCAAAATGCAGTCATTATTAAAAGTAATTTGCAGATTTGTATGATTTTTACACTTCATGTATTTGCATTCTTTTATTAGATAGTGCGAGTGAATTGGCTTGGGACAATCCAGAAGAAGGTTCCGACCTTTTAAGCTCCATGCCTGAGGAAAACGAGGAAGATGACTCGGAAGAAGAATTAAATCAAAAACCTGTAAGTAATGCAGATCCTGCAGGTAACATAATAAGCATGGCACCTCTCAGCTCTATAAGTGAAGTGAGTTTGTTTAATCCTGATCAAAAATCACTGGTAAGGACTGATGAAGATAACATTTTTTAAGAGCTTCTTATTTTTGTCGGTACACTGGTAGTCTTGTACTTAAGACAGGATTAAAGATGTATGCTAATCACAGCTTTAGCATGTATATAAGCATGCAAATCATTCCTAGTCACAACTTTTTTAACAATGCTTCTATCATTATTCGACACATGCAGTTTTTCATATTATATAAAACATTTTCTTCGTAATAAAATTTCATCATCACATCAATGGACGTAACATCTACTACTTAAGCTACTGACTTGCAGCTTCTGCATGCAAAGCATACTGTTATGTGACCAATGAACTGAAAAATCTGCTAGAAACCTAACAGTATGGAGTTGTCAAACTGAGATTATATCTATAAGAGCGATTATATCTATAGAAGCATGGTGCATGATATTTTTGTGTTTCAATGGGACCTAATACCATCACAATTTAATATAGGCAATACCAGTACCATTAACACCATCAGCTCGGCGGTTAAGGAGCCCACCGCCTCACAGCAACCCGCTCGCTACGCAACTCCCTTACATGATAGATGAAATGGGGGCCTAGAATTAACAATCACCTATATATGTCATAACAAAATCATTATTTTCATTCATTGTGGTAATAGTTGTGCATTCTGTTATTATGGTTTTATCGAATAGATTAGGTCAAATGTATTTGTACAAAAAATAATCTTATAGATAAGTCAAATATAAACGATAATATACAGAGCGTTTCCTAAGTTAGTGAAAAGATCCTATATCTTAGGACAAAAATAATGAAACTAATGAATGTAATAATACATCTTTGAATTAAAATTAGGATTAATTTCATTTTGTAGGCACAAGAGCGCTTTGATTAAAAAGTTATTAACAAAATGGGCATCTACTGTAGTTAACTATCAATATGGACTATTTTTTTAGAACTCTCTAAATCAAATTGAAACGAGGGGCCATTGGGTTATAAAACTTACTTTACGAGTGATAAAAAATTATGGACAGTTATTTGGTATACAATTAAGCATAAACTCAAGTTTATCTACCTATAGTTATCTGCCGCAGTTCTGTAGTTTATATAAGAAACTTTCTTACGTGGGTATACTTCAGAAGCAGATTTTGTTAGAATGACCCATCATTCTCTTTATAAAGGTACTTAGAAACGCCCTGTATATACCAATAACCCGTCACTTTAAACAAAAAAAGTTGCAAAAATTAAATCGTTTTGTACAAATATGATTAATTGAATCTAAAATGTATATTGTGGTACTATAATTCGATAAAATCATTCTCCATGGAAATGTGTGGAGCTTGAAGAATTTTGTGTCTGTGGTTGTAAATTAACTGTGGTGTAGGATTATTTGTTCTCGAGGATATTACGTATACTTGTGAACTAATGACTGATGGTTAGAAAATATATAAGGATATTTAATAAATGTAAGCACTGTTTTTGTTTTATTTTACAGTATTGATAATTTCAAGGTTCAGCTAATATCATCATAATCAAATATGTAGTAATTTCCACATTAACAAGTTCCAAAACTCAAAATAATTTGATTTTTAACTTGTTCCTTGAAAGTATTCTTTGGATTGAGACCCGCAAGATCTCTTTTTATAAGATTTTTTTTTAAACTTATATTTGCCTAATTTTTTCTTTTTATAAAATAAACCGAATCAACTTTGTTAGATTATAATTTTATAAGAGATTACAATTTTAATGAAGTCAAATAATAAAACATTAAAAATATTTGGTTATATTATTATTATTATTGGTTTAAATGTTTTCATTTTTAATAAAATAATGTCAAAATCCTCCCTACAGACCATTTATAATGGAAAATCTACTTTGTCAGAAGATACTGATGACCAAATTATGGGTAAGTATCTGATATAATTTATTATAATTTTAATTTTGTTTCTGGTCCATTTATTAATCAGTATAATATTTAATAGCTAGTGTAAATAAGCAAAAATATAAGCCACATATTATTTACAATTTCAGATTTAGATTGGCTTTCAATATAAATGTTAATTTTCCTGAAAACTAATAATTTTTTATTGAAAAGAATTCATTCTCATAAAATAAATATTTCTTAATTTCTATAATCTGTATAATTAAGAAAACTTTAACTTTATAAAAACTAGATCCTCTGCAAGCTGAAATGAGGCTTCATAGATGAAATTTAAATTAACTATAAAATATGCAATTGCTTCATTTTCCCGCCTCTGCAAAATTTGTGTTAATTTAACTTTACCACCTACAAATTGTAACTAATCGTCGAGAAAATTGTCACTTATTACAAATAGTTATTAATAATAACAATACCTCTGAAATTTGATATTTATATTAATGAATTATTATTAATTTGACTATAATAATCTTTGGTTATAGACCCTTTGAAATTCATTTTTCATATTGAAAAAATGCAGATTAGTTTAAAATTATGCAAATATTTGCACCCATAAATTATGTATCATGTAATTTGATAAAGTTTAAGGTAATTTTACATTAACTATAGATAAGAAAAGATTGCCCACCTCAATGTTATAAACTACCCACGTATATTGAATTTTGTTACAATGTGATTTATTTTACTTTGCTTACTTCTTACCTTAAAAATTTCGTTCAGATGACACTAAAATATACCTATGTCGATGTTTAGCTGTGCAGTGTATAATAATTTTTTTGCCACCCTAGCTAATGGAATCGATGGATTAGCATATAATAAAGAAAAACTGGTCAAAGAAAATGAACCGGGTGATATACACGAGACTGATATAGATAACAAAGACACAGAACACAATCATGAAGACAACCCAAAATTTATTACAAATCTAAAACCAATCTTTCTAAATGAACACCAGCGTATCTTCGCAAATCCTGTAAGTTATTTAGGAGGGCCCAGATTACCACCTAGAAACAGATGGAGTATTGAAAGTATTATGTCGCTAGATTAGAGTTTACACAAACTTAAAATGTCTCATTACCGATACTTTTTACTGTACTGTAGTTTTATTTAAGACATACCTAGCTATTATTAAAGTAACTGGATTCAATGCCATACCAACACATCAATTCAAAGAGTCAATCAAGCCAAAGATCTAAAAGTTTCAGCGTTTTTAATTCTAACAAAATGTCAATTAATAATACTCCTATGTATCCATCTAAAAATTATTTTCGATGAAAAAAATTTATGTACTATTTTATAAATTATGCATTAACTTATCTTCTTATTCACATCATTTCATTTATATCATTCTCATTTCATTATACCTATTTAACAAAACTAGTCAATTGTAAATTAGAATGATTAAATTATAGATAATATAGTGTTTTTATTTTCTATCCTATTTCGTTGACATTCTATATAGAAAGATTGTATTAAATTATGTGACTACTTCTAATAATCGGTCAGTAATAGCAAAAGAGGATAAGACGTACAGAGTATTCACGTATATTTTGACCCCTACCTACAGAGGTTATTAAGAAAGTTAGGGAAAAAGTTTAAATACAAACATAATATTTTTAAATGGGACACCCTGTATAATTTTACACGCTTGGGTAAACATTTTTTTCCTGATTTCAAAAATATATATTTTGTTGACATTTGCACTGACAGTTTTCGAAATATTTAATATTTAATGTTTGCAATAAATCATAAAAAAAATATTAAAAAATGAAAATATTAGAAAATGTTTAAATAACTAAGGAGGTTACATCGAAAATCATTAAATATTTTTTATTACTGTTGGTTTCTACTGATAAATATTTTTAGTTCATTGTATTTTTTGTATTTTTTTATGGTACTCGCTGTCGAATATTTCGAAAACAGTGCAAATGTCAACAAAATATATATTTTTGAAATCAGGAAAAAATGTTTACTCAAACCTGTAAAATTATACAGGTTGTCCCATTTAAAAATATTATGTTCAACTGGTTTTTCCAAATTTACGACATGCAATTTTTTTTTCGACCTAGCTAAAAGATAATACGTGAAAAACCAAACAACTTTTGTATTTAATAGTTATTTATGTATCAAGGGAATTATAAGGGGCTTAATTACCGATGGCAAAGTTTGCGTCCCGAGGGCCTCAGGCCCAAGGGACAGCAATTGCCTGAGGTTATTAAGGCTCATTAATTCCCGTGGTACATAGATAATTTTATTTCTGACCGATTTCAATAAAATATTGTTCATTTTTAAAACAGAAAAAATTTACCAATTTATTACCTTCCCGGTATATTTGAATCAGGTACCATTGATTATAAGAGTTTTGTTGTTGCTAGGTTGTTGCTATGTTACTTGTTTATACACAGAACTTTGTTATCAAGCTGTGTTTGCGTTAAAAACGTGTTTTCTACCCCAAATATAATGGAGCAGATTTTGAAAAAAGCTAAAAAAGCAAGAGAATCATTAATTCCATCCAAAAATTAAGCCGTATACCAAAAAGAATGAGAAACGAGATATCACCAAGTTCAATGAACTAGAGGCTTTTTTGAAACGGAAGAGTAAGATTTATAAGCCGAAAAAGTCTGCTGTTTTATCTCCTAATGATGTTATCAGATTTCTAAAGAACGCTCCTAATGAAATTCATTTATTGCATAAGGTAATTTTTTTCTTATTTTCCTTTTTGTGTGTATTTATTTCCTTTTTTTGTTTTAGGTTGTTTTGATTATGGGTTATTTTGGAGGATGCAGAAGTCAGGAACTTTTGAATATGAAGATATCGGATATAGAGGACCGGGATTCCGTTATGGTAGTGAACGTACCGGAAAGTAAAACTGGTGTATCGAAGAAATTTACAATTGTGGATGAAAAAGAGTTCTGCGCTTTGCCTTTATTAAGACTTTATATGTCTTTGCGTCCTAAAGGTATTGAACGATTTTTTTTGAGCTTCCGACAAAATAAATGTTCATCTCAGCCAACTGGAAAAAACGTTTGGGAAAATCCCCAGCAAAATCGCAATGTATTTAGGATTGCCAAACCCATCTTTCTATACGGGACATTGCCTTCGTCGCACTTCTGCTACTGCTCTAGCTAATGCAGGAGCAACTATAACTAACTTAAAAAGACACGGAGGTTGGAAAAGTTCCACGGTGGCGGAGGGGTATCTGGAGGATAGCATCGAATTGAGAAATAAAACGGCGCGTATGTTGTCTACTTTGCCATTAGAAGAGGCAGGTACCTCGACTGTAGCGAACAGAAGCTCCAGCCATACAAAAGAAGAAATTGTTTCCAGTGGCGGTAGTAATTTTCAGGAACATTTCAAAATTGTACATTTATTATTTGTAATGACGCGAATAAATAAAATATGGTTGTTTTCATTTCATCATACAATATATATATCAGTGTTCAATATATACACATATATGTATATTAGCATCATTAGCATTTTTTATTTTATTTTTACTTGTGAAAGGTAGAGGGAATTATAGAATCTGTCTCAAGGGAGTTATGACCCTCTTTATTGATAGCGTAACTATGACGATATAAGCTTATAATATCCCGGTCAGAAATAAACTTTTTTTCTTTCTTAATAACTCCTGTAGGTAGGGGTCAAAATATACGGGAATACCCTGTACACCACAAATAGAAATAATTTTCATCAAAGTAGTAAAAAATTAGTTCAAAACGTTCTGGTCGGGGGTTAGATGACCAATATAAGTTGTGATGTAACACATATCATAATGTAATGTTAGAAAGAAAAGTAAGGGTAAGAGGCCAACGATCCTGGGTAAAGCATTTCTGACTAAAGCATCAAGACTTTTGGATTCTATACAAAAAACAAAGATGCTCATTGAATAGGGAATCATTGGGATGCACCATAGGCCTAGCTGTAGTCGCAATGTTTTGGAATTCGCCTTAGAGAAAGCACTCCGCAGGAAGAAAGGGGCCACATGTGGCCACTTCAATTTCAGTTTTTACGTGTTAGATAATATAAAAAATTACAATTAGGTACTGTCATTATTACACGCCCTCCCAAACATAGGGTTCCAAGTATCTTCCCTGCGATGTAACATTTACTTTAATTACATACATTTACTAATAATTTAATAATCCAGTGCAAATTATTGTTCCACCTCAAAAAAGTGCTTTCGATTAAGTATACCGCTGAAAATAAGATAAAACAGGTAGGTTAAAAATATGCATTTTACGATCTTACCAATAATTTATTCAGTAGCAATAATTAAATACTTTGAATGACTGACAGTTTTTAAAAAATATTTATAAGAAACAATGAACATTGTCACATTATTACCATTAAAATATTTGAAAACACCAGTCAGTAACTCACTCGATTCTAATAAATAATATGCAGTTCAAATAAAAAGAAATAATTATGTACAAAACACGCAGACAATCAACATATTTCTACTAGTTGAGTATAACAATTTAAAAAAAGAATTAAATATATTATATAAAAACAAGAATTTAACTAAATTTCTTGCACGCAGTACAAATAACACACTGGTTATTAAGAGTCGAGGACTCATAGTCTTAATATAAAAGAAAGTTATTATTTTAATAACTTCCTTTTATATTAAGACTATGAGTCCTCGACTCTTGAAAATATAAATTAGATCACTATGATCGAAGTGGTACAGTATCCTATATATTAAAAGGTAAAAAAATTAAATTGATATCCACATACTTGGATATATATGCACTTAAATTACTTGCACTCAATTACTCATAAATTTCTAATTTCAATTAGATGTAGTCATGGCAAAGTAAAACCTGTATCTTTCTTTATGTCATCTGGACTCGTTGATACTGTGTCATCACCTACAAAGGAAACATTTATTAGGTACTAATTTTAAGGACAGCTTTTAAACTAATTTGAAGATGAGAAGGCAAGAGAGTGAAATTGCCAATATCATGCTGGAAGCTTCCAAATAGTACAAAAAACTGGTGCATGCTTAGCCATTATAGGTGTTTTTTTTTTTTAATTTTCTTTAACTAAACATGTTTGAGGTTAAGTATAAACAAACTATTAGTTATTTCAAGGCAGATGTAAAGGGTTTATGATTATAAATAGCAACTAGATTTCTAATTCTGTTGACAAATATTTAACTATAACTTTTGGCCAATATTATAGAGCAAGTAGTAGCAGAGCACTTTTAATTATCACTGCATAAAATAATGCTTAACTCATATATATATACAGGGCGTCATTAGTGGGTAATTGTTCGATTACTCACTCACATTACATTACATCAAAAAACTTTTTATATGAAAGTTTTTTGGCACTAAAAGTGCATATTGTAAAAATATTTTCAATTACACAGGGCGTTCCAAAGTCGGGACAAGGTGCAAGTTGGTTATTTCAAATGCGACACCCTATATATTATTATATTTTTGAAATCTAGGGATCACTAGGAACATATTTGTATTAAGGTATAGCTATCCCTTTTTGTTTTCTAGATATTTAAGAGTTAATGGAAAAAAACCTCGTAACACTGCATTGGAAAATAAATAAAATTTCCTCTGAGACAATGTCAAAAAGGAAAAAAAGGTAGTGTCAGTTAACACAAGGAATACCTTAAATATTGCACTTGAAATTATTTGGCCAATTTATACAGGGCGCTTTTTATCGTGATTTATATTTCACAATGTTAAATTGCCTAATTTTTTAAATGGAACACCCTGAATTTTTTTATGGCATTAGATGCAGAATTTAATTACCTTTCAAATGGTATTAGGATGTCCTATACGAAAAGTTGACCGGTTTCGAGATATTCACGATTTTCTGAAAATTTAGCTTCTATAACTGATAATTACAAATTATAGTCAAGTAAGTTAAGAAAACAATTTATTTTGTTGTGGAAGTTATTTAGCTGTCAAATAAATATTCGATTTTGTGTAATCTGTACATTTTATATGCAAGATGCACTATTCCAAATGCTCTCAAAAGCACCACGAATTCCGTTCATCATGTTTTCTCGTGTGGTTGATGGTGCGTGGTAAACTAAATCTTTTGTGTATCCCCATAAAAAAAATCTAATTTTGTAAGATCCGGGTACCGAGGAGACCATGAGAAAGGTCCACCCTTCCTATCCACCTGTTAGTGTAGGTACTCCCTATTTAAAAATCTCCTTACTGAACCCCTGTAATGTGCAGGGCAACCGTCATGCTGCAACCGCATCTCTGCTAAAATGTTCAGAGGAATAACTTCCAGATAATTTAAAAGTTGATTTTCCAAAAAATGCAGCATAGGTGGACATTAAATGTATGTGGGGATTCTAGGAGACAAGGTGATTGGACCATATTTTTTTTTTTCTTTGCAAGGTAAAATATATAGGTGGATCAATCGTTATTCCTTCAAATATTTCAAATACCTACTATTAACATAACTAGTTTAGGTTAGTAACCTAACCTGCTTGACCTAACACAACTAACTACTAAGCAAAAAATCTAAAACTTCTTAACTAGATCATATTTTTTGTATGTATGGAAAATGATACAAAGCTTCAACTAAATTCTTCTACATTTGTTTTTGCATTTAATTGTTATACACACCTATGTTACGAGTTTTGCCTGAAACTTTCATCTACTCTCCTGTTCCACTGATGCTGAAAAAGAACATTTTTACTTAGGTATTGCAGTAATCTTTTTTTTTTTACTAAATGCAAGCATATATTTTTTTACTTAAAGTGTGTATTTATATCATATTCCATGCAAAATTAAAATTTTCTGTTAATCAGTCCTTCTTGTCATGTATTACCACAATAGCAAGTTTTATGTTTATATTACGTGAATATAATAAAAGCTAAATTAGAATTGAAATGTATGCCGCCCCATAATTTTGAATTTACTTTAATGACAAATAAAGAGTATGATCAAACTTTAGTTGTCAATACTCAGTTTATTATAAAAATTTTAAATGCTAACCTTTCTCGGACTTAACTTCATCCTTGACCTTCTCATCTCCTGCTTCTTTGTTTTCACTGCCTTTATCAAGTCGAGGACGTTTTCGTCCTTTGTAACTTCGATTGTCTCTTCTGCCTCCTTCACCTTCATCATCGCTGTCTGAAAATTCATTTTCTGGTACAATCCTCTTGTCGATATCTTTCTGAGGTAACCTATCATCCTTATCTACCTTATCCTCATTGTCAGACTCCTCATTAATCGCATCCTCTGGTATAGCTTGAACTTGCACACCAGGAGCATGTGGCAACATTCTAAGATTTTCAAACAGTCTGGTCTTAATTTTTTCCAGATACTCTGGAGTGTTCTGGTTAGCCATGTTGCTTGGGCTGATATGCAATTTAAAATCAGGTCCAAAGTACTCAAAGTAGTCATTGTACGGTAATTCATTTGCTATTTCAACTCCCAATGCTACCGATGTTTCATAAGTCCATGCTCTAGATACATTTCTGATAGTGTATCCTCCACCCCCAACCATCATAAATGGCAAATTGTATTTTTTTACAAATTCGACACATTTGCCATGACCTTTTACAGTTAGATTAAAACAACCCAAACGGTCTCCTGTTAGAGAATCTGCTCCACATTGTAGTACTACAGCACTAGGTTGAAAAGTCTCCATAACTTTACTTATAATTGGAACAAAGATGCTCTCGTATGATTCATCATCCATACCATCTCTCAATGGGATGTTAACAGCATAATATTTGCCTTTTCCTGCACCAATATCTCTAAGATCACCAGTCCCAGGAAAATATTCTCCATATTTGTGGAATGAAACAGTCATAACACGATCGGTGGTATAAAATGCTTCTTCTACACCATCACCATGGTGAACATCGATGTCAATATATAAAACACGTTGGTGGTATTTCAAAAGCTCCAGAATACCCAAAACTATATCATTAACATAACAAAATCCTGATGCTTCAGATTTTTTTGCATGATGTAGACCTCCACCCCAGTTAATGCATATCTCTGAAGCCTGTTTGTTTAATTTTACTGCTGCGGCTACTGAACCACCAGCTGAAAGCTGACAAAATTCATACAACCCATCAAATACAGGACAATCCTCTCCAACATTAAACCTCTGCATCTGCTTATTATATTCAGACATATTATCAGGCCGAATAGATCTTAAAAATCTTATATAATCGTCAGAATGGAACTTTGTCATCTCTTCGGCTGTAGCTTTGTGCGGTCTCTAAAATTTATCAAAAAATTTAATATATATCATAAAAAGAAAATTTCAAAAATAAACATATTAAACACATATTAAGTAAAACAATTTTGTACAAGTCAAGGTGAACTTACATAAATTTCCATTTTACGATAAAGACCATAATTCAATAACAAATTATGAGTCATACGAATACGGTGCGGCTTCATGGGATGTCCCTGGCCATAATAATAGTTGCCGATATCACCTGTAATTTATATTTCATTTAATTGTGCATTTATATATAATCCAAAAAGTGCATAAATCTATAACAGACTTTCTGCATATCATCGAACCACCGTACGTTGAAGCATCATTCTACGACACATCTTTCTCAACCAATGGCGTGGCATAAAATCTACGGTTGTTTATAGTCTACCGAAGGACTCTCCAGTTATACTTTCGAATATCATACTTTATTATGGTCTGACAAGTTGAAAAATAACCGCGAATAAAAATATTAAAAAGTAATACATACGAAAAACAACTATTATCAAACGATTTCTGCATTTTCATAAAACTTTTAAATTACCATTCATTCCATCAAAATCAGAAAATGTGTACTTACTATCGTAATAGTAGCAAACTCTCTTCCTGCTGTGTGGCTGGGTGGCCATTATTATATGCACAATATTTATACCACTTTTTTATTGAGTATAATTTAAACAATTTATTTTTCACGTACCAAAAACACCCGGGAATTATACGTTTTCAAATTAACAAATTGATGGCGCACTTATGCACAATGCACGATCAAATCTCAAACTCATCAACTCAAATGATTTGGTTTGGTGTTTGGCGGAGCTTGCGCATTGTTCAGTTGGGTATGTGGTATGTTCTGTGTTTCTCAGAACATAGATTAAACCGAGAAAGTTTGGAAAGAATAAGCGTATTAAGCGTTTTCTTTTCAACACCCCCAGGGCGTGAAACTTGTGGCGAACCATAGAAAGATCTTGAAAAGAACATAAATTTAGGGAATATTTGCCAGTTTGTTTACTTAACCTAAGTACAAAATGAAAATAGTAAAATAGTAAATAGTAAATACGTTTTCACTCTATATGTCTGAAACTCTGATACCTACAGTGATTATTTTCTAGTTTCAGTGTAATTCTGTACTTTGTTGATGTTTCTACGTTTCTACCGATCTAGTCTAACCACCATAATATCACAAGTATAAAAATATATCTTTATACTTGTTTGTGCCTCGTGCTATTTTGGAGACGCCAAACCACTGCAAAAATTTACTGCATTCTTTTCAATAGCTTGGGCAGCTTAGAGAAACTCGGAGCTATTCCGTAGCATGTTCTTTTAACCGAGTGCGCAACGCCCAGCTCTGTTTCTGTCCCCTTTCCCCTCGAGCACTACCATTAGGCAATCCAAAGACCTGTCAAATTTTTAAGCAATATGGCGCTGAGGGCAAACAAGTTATGTTTACATTGAGAATACATTGAAATCAGCCCAGCAGCTTTCAGTTAAAAGTGTTTAATACGAGTTTTTTGTAAGGAATTTTTCATGTATTTTATGTAAGGAAGTGTTGAACAGTGTTAACTCGTCTTTTATTAGAATTGTGTCGCGACGATAATATTTATTAATGCCGGTAACGTGCATAGTTGTTGTGGTTTGTGGATGTCGTAAAAATCGAGACCAAGTTAAGTTTTGTTGTATACCCGACGTAGTGAGTTCTAACTATTTTCCGATTTTAAATGATTTATCGAGAAAACGGCGGCAAACATGGATACTTAGCTGCAATTAAAAAGAATGACCTAACACCTTCGATATTAAGAAACCAGAGGGTTTCCAGTAGGCATTTTATTACTATTAAATATATATTACTAGTTTATTACTATTTTATTTATTAATATTAGTTAAAAACAAACTTTTAACCATGTACCCACAAAGTTATATAATATAACTCAAACCATAGACTTGTCTTGTCTATCACTCAAACGTCAAATGAATGTTTGCCCTCCACGCCATATTGATTTGGACACGTGGTTTGGATTGCTTAATTACACTACCTATTTTGCTGAGGTTTGGTAACTCCAAAATATTAGTGTTAGTGAGGTTAGATTAGATCGGTAGAAATCAGAAATGTAGAAACATCAACAAATTACAAAATTACACTGAAAATAGAAAATAATAAGAGAGTTTTTGAACTTCTTAAATTTTAGCACGTCGTTATCGTTATTCTGCGCATGCGCAGTGCCTAAAAGAGTATCATTTTTGGCACTGCGCATGCGCAGAATAACGATAACCGTAACGACGTGCTAGAATTTAAGGGGTTTAAAAACTCTCTACTCGCAGTAGGTATCAGAATTTCAGACATATAGAGTAAAAACGTATTTACTATTTTACTTCTTTCATTTTGTATTTAGGTTAAGTAAACAAACTGGCAAATATTCCCTAAATTCATGTTCTTTTCAAGCGCTCTCTATGGTCCGCCACGAGTTTGACGCCCTGGGCCGTGGCGATCTTGAAAAGAAAACACTGTATCAGTGACTATAGATTCTTTCTATAGTCACTGACTGTATGTAGAGCTCGAAGGGGACAGGGGAAAACAGAGGTGGGCGTCCGCACTTGATTAAAAGAACACGCTGGAACAGCTCCGAGTTTCTCCAAGCTGCCCAAGTCATTGAAAAGAATGCAGTAAATATGAGGTGTGGAAGGGGATATCAGTGGTTCTAAATCTCTTATATATTTTATTTTATTTTATGGTTCTAAAATCCGGATCCGGATCAGACGTTCTAAACATGATAGCTACAATGCTACAAACAATGAAATAATATCAGAAATCAGAGAAATGAAAATCAAATGTATAATTATTGTACCATAGGTTCCAAAAATTGTTAGAACATTACATATGTAATTCATAGATAATAAAAGAAAAAAATCCAATCTAGTGTTGAGGATAAAAACCGAGTTAGGTATTTCAATAATCAACTGAGTAGGTATTCGAGTGATTTAAAAAAGCGGTTAAATACGCGATTCTTGCTAAGCAATACGCTACCTACTACCTACTGGCGGCACGCACAACTAACGCTTGGGTTATTGGTTCAGTTTTGCATATGTATGTCTATTGTGAATTTTGAAATATCCGTTGTTATATTATTTAATTGCTTTGATTAGATATGAATCATTATTGTTGTGAGCGTCATTGTTCCTCTTGTACAAAGAAAAACCCCGAAATCAGTTTCATACTTTTCCAAAAGCGGGAAAATCTGGAGCTATCGCGGAAACTATAAGTTGAGCATTACAGAGTTACAGGAGACAAGTATGGATAAAGAAACTAAAGAACGCAGAGTAGAGTGTGTGCTCTTTACCTTTCTCTAAGGATGACTAGTTCCATAAAGGTATGTATGCCGTATGCCCAATAAAGAATTTGACATATTTTGAGGTTAAGTTTCATTTTCAGATTTGAACGCTCGAAAAATATTGAAATCTATTTAAATTTTATATCACTACTTACCCCTTTCAAAATAGTTTTACAAGCTTTTTACCTGGTTTAAAGTTCTCGACAACAAATATTTGATGAATAAAATTTCAAACGTCAGTGTCAGTGAGCATAAGTTAGTACAGTACAGACAGTACATTAGTGATGGGTTGCTAAATAGCAGTCTGCTATTTTTTAACTGCTAAATGGTAGTAGCAGTAACAACTGCTATCAGCTTAAGAAAAATAGCTGCTAATTATTTAGCAGTTTGTGGTTGTATGTTATTCACTTTGCTGCTGCTAAATGTCCAAGCGCTACGCCCGGTCGCCAACCGAAGACTGCGATTGCAGAGCAAGTAAGGTAAGTAGCAGTGTGGCAGTGTAGCGTAAAGTTCACGCTACACTGCCACACTGCTAATTTACCTTACTTGCTACTTGCTCTGCAATCGCAGTTGATCGCAGTCTTCGGTTGGCGACCGGGCGTAACGCTTGGCTTGGATATTTAGCAGCAGCGTGAAGCAGTTTAGTTTAGCAGTTAGATGTTAGGTTAGCAGTAGCAGTTAGGTCTGGCGGCCAGTCTCGGTAAGGCAGCAGCCCAGCATTTAATTTAACAATCAACATTAGTAAAGCGGCAGACGGAGTTAAATTTAGGGAGGGAATATGTACCTAATTCCTACAACATTATTTTTTAACATAATTTTTTGTTCGTTCTGCTTGTTTATTTCAGCGGCATAATTTAAGAGGCTATACAAAGATTTGTACCTATCACACAGCTTAATAAATGGTTATACATGCAAATTATTTATTACATTTATAAATTATTATAAAAGTTGTTTATATAAATCACGTAAACAAAAATGTCTAATACAAAAAACGAAAATGTAATTCTGTATTCAAATTGATTTAAACTTTGAATTAAATTCGCTTTTATTAAAATTAAAAATAGAAAAACACACTCACTCTCACTACCCACTCTACAAAATTTTATTTGAAATATTTTAATATTTAATAGCAGGAACTTACTATTACAACTGAACCTGTCAATAAACAGTAAACTGAGACCGTCCTACTGTCTTATGAAATTGGGAGAGGGTGTTTGTTTACATTGGTGTTTAATAAATATGTAAAAAATACTTGGTATTATAGAAAAAGTGTTTTTATTACCTTTAGCAAAAGACATTTTAGGTGTGATCGGAGTACTTACTGAATAATAAATGGAACGTATAAAAATTATTTTATACATAAGTCATTTGAGAGGAAGGGCATACTTTTCATACACGAAATAATATTTTTGTTATAATTTATAAATCAAAAACCTTCTCTGAACTTGAAATGTAAAAAGACACCGAGAAATTAAGACTTATTAGTTTCAATTCTTAAGAAGTATTGCTCAACTTGCCCCTAAACTTATGTGCACGTGGCCGTACAGACATGCTGTTTTTGTTTTATTTTTTGTCAATTAACTGCCCGCTCCATAATCGGAATACCAAATACCTACCGCCATTGATCGGGAAACGGTACTTACAAAAAAAGAGTAATAAATCACATTTATTTTCATCCAAAACATGAAATATAAATGTCAAATTATATTTATGGCTATCGGCCACAGCGAATATGTTCATTTTTTTGAGCCAGGGTAAAATGTCAACTGTTAGCTGCTAATACAGCTCCGTTTAACCAAACAGACAACTACGCAAACGTACTAAAAAATAAATAGCTGCTAAAAAATAGCAGCTATTTTTAACTGCTAAATGAGATTAGCAGTAGCAGGAGTAGCTGCTATTTAAAAATAGCGGGTTCGACACATCACTACAGTACATGATACAACCAAAGATTAAATTTAATCTTTGATACAACTACAGTAACTAACTACACTGTGATATGCTCATAACTTGACCAAATTTCGTTTGTTCTGCGCACGACGTCATTCTTGATGCTAAAATGGCGAAAATTCAAATGCGTTACTGTCAACGTGACTGTCAGTGATATAATTATTTTCGTGTTTGTCAATTGTATGAAATTACTTGATTTTTCAAAATGAAAGAGAAAATCCAAAATTCATATCTATATTCCATACGATCCTCGTTTCACCTGTGGTTTTGGTAAGGTTTATAAAGACAGGTAGATATGTCTGGTTTATTCATTGGGAAATATTAACTACAACTTTTAAGCAATCCAAAAGACAAAATAGAAACTAAGGAAAAGTCGGGGATTTACGAAATTAGCTGAAAAGACTGTACGAAAACCACAACAGCAACTGTTGAAAAACTAGGAGTTGCCGAAGAATATTCAAAAAATTTGCAAAAAGTTACATGCTGTTTGGTTTTTTCTTCAACTCGAGTTGTTGTATTGTCGGTTGCACCTAAAAAATTTTCTACAGAAAATATAGTAAATTATCCGGATCGTTGATATCATCTATACTAGCTAATTTTTCCTCCGATGGCGCACATTCACTGAGAGCCTGAGTATTATTGAGAACCAATAAATAACTCGGTGAATATTTCTATTTCCAGGGACCAGCGAGCATGTGACGTAATCTAGACCACAGACCACAAAGAGTTATCCAGCCGATTATGATACGGGAGCCCGATCCATGATGTAGCGGTAAAATTGTAAGATCGTAGGGGTCGGGTTGTTAGCAATTCGAAGCCAATAATTTAGAGTTTATTTTGTGGGACATTCACATTGTCACCGCTAATAGCAATCAGATTTACTATTATTGTAAACATCTTGTATTATTAAAACATCTTGTAAGTATAAATTCCACAAATAAATTGATGTAGTACAACGATGGTAAAAATGGAAGAAATTATTTATTAATAACAAAAAGTTCAATAATCACGAACAATAAATTTACATGTGAAAAAAATAATTGTTTGTACGTACCTATCAATAATTTCATTAACAATTTTTTTTTGCTGTCTTCGAAAATTGCTATTCTCTCTTTCTTTTTGTAACCATGAAATTTTCTTTGCTTTATCTTTGGGTAAATTCAAGGATGGCACAACAGTGCTTTTTAACTTTATTCCCTTTTTAGATAAATAGTTTAAAAGTTCATGCATTAAATTTCTTTCGTAGGCTTCGAACATATTCTAGTGTAGAAACGAGAATAACAGTGTTTTCATCAACATTTCTTGCCCGATTGTCACTTTTACACAAACAGGGACACTGTAGTGTACCTATAATTTATTAAGTACCAGCACTATCCTGAAAACTTCTACCTATCATCTCTTACAAGTATTCTTAACCCATCAATAGTAGACCCATGTTGACATGTGTACTCAATATGGTTTAGTTTTTACAATTTACAGTAAAAGATATACGTGTAAGGAGAAACTTGCTTATTCATATGTAACGATAAATATTTATTTTTGAAAAATATACTACACTTCATCAAAACAGTTCAATGTAAAATATATTTATTGCAAAATAAGTTGATTCAGAAGTAGGTACCAAAAATCAGATCTAAAGTTATTAGAACGTACATTCAGCATTTTTATCTTAATTCAGATAAAATGTGGAATATTTTTTGAAAATTTTACTGCAACTGAAAATAATAGCGCTTCAATATCTGATAAAATTCACGTATCTTAAAAACAAACACTTAAATTTACAGAAATAAAAATCTAACTGCTTTAACTTTCAATAATCTGCAACTATCTCAATTTTTTAAAACCAATTAACTATCATAATAATTTTTATAAACCCTGTAAATTTCTATCGGAGATAATAGATATTGAAATACATTTTCATGACGAAAAGGTAGTATATAATTACTCTAAACCACACATTGTTAATAATCAAATATACATCATCTCAGCCATTGAACTCATCTTTTTTGGGATATGCACAAAAGTCTCAAAGTAACTAGCAAGTTCATCAATTGTCACGTCACAAGGAGGATTTACATTCATTCGGGCTTGGTGAGAGCAACTACCCATGTTTGCTTTTGTACCCTCTGATCTTCGTACATAAGAATGTGAACGTGCTCTCATAAAACTGGGTGCAGAATAATTATTTAAATTAACATCACTATTTTCTAAACTTAATTGTTCACAGGCATCAATTATGGACTTGAAATCCTGATCATTATGGCTAGAGCATTGCCCAAAAAGTTTATCTTTTCTTTTGTGGGATTTGTGTATTTTTATTGTATGTGGTTTAGTCTCACTACTATTGTGTTTACATCTTACAAATTTTAGTACAGGTTCACGTAATATTTTCCTGTTGGGTCGTTTAAATGATGTTGTATGCCTGATATTTAGGTTTTTCTTTATGCAGTCACACGAAGAGCCAAAATTAATGGAGGACAGAGATTTGGATCTTCGACGCCTCATAAAAGGGTTACTCTCGGGCTGTTGTGTAGGTTTCTTTTTGGAATTACAGTCTAGTTCCAGTTTCTGAAGGTAACTGGATAGGTTTACGTCTTCTTGCGATACTTCCGCCTAAAATATAAAATGTTTTCATTTGGGTCAAGGATTTGAACAATTCACAAATAGGGATACATAATGAAATATTACTAACCATAGTAAATCGATACAAACATTATCTTTTCAAAAAGGCACGTGAGGTGGTAATATATTTTCCACCACCAGTTTACTAATTTCGCTCAGTAATGTTTACTAATCATAAACACGAGCAATACAACCAAAACACAAATAATGATGACTAATAAAAAATGATGGACGATGGACGTCAAATGGTAAATTTCCTATTTGGCACGCACGCCTTGACCTACGTCAGTTCTCTAGAAAATTTCTGGCGGGTATTTAAAAAATATTGTAGGTAATAGGAAATATAATAATAATGGAAATGTTTATAAAATACATAGTTCAGTGGAGATTTATGAGATTGTCACAAATTAACTACCTATATTATTATTATTATTAATACCTACAGTGTATATTCAATTAACCGAATATAATCAAATAAACCATGAAGTAGAGATGTAAGTTTAATTTGTGCTTCAAAATGTGTGTACCATTTTTAGTGATGTTTCTTTTCAACCTTACGTGAACCTCACAAGTAACCGAATACATATAATCCATAGATTACATAGATTATATAATCCATAGATATAATCTTTGACCGAATAGAAGTGTTCAGGTTCAGAGTAAATAATGTTGAGTTTTTATGTGATATACCTACGTCACGGATTTCTTAAAATAAACTGGATCGCTAATACATACTGGTGGGGGTAGCTAAAAATAACAACTGATAGGCGGCCGCCATACTGTGCTAACTTCTAGGTATTTTATGAACTAAATGATGGTAACACTGTTGAGTTACCATCACTGCGTTTATATTTTCTTTTTGTTTTGTGGTTTATAAATGAAGTTCTGTGTGCAAGGTGCAAGTCAAGTTATTTATTTCTTAATCTGAAGAAAAAAACATGCAATTTCATCATTTCGTCGAAGTATTTAATGTTGAAGGTTGCGATAAAAGTCTAAAAACGTAGATATCTGTTATCTGAAGAGTCAATCGAAAAGATACAAGGTGAAAAAGGCTGCAGTTTTGGAAAGAGTGCAAATTGAAGAATATTTGACTAAATCTTGTGATAAAGAATATTTTATGATTAAGGTAATAACTCTTAACTTTTTAGACAATATGTATTAATAATACTTTGAATCATTTTAGGTTGCGCTAGTAATAGTAATAGTCTCTGGTGCTTGTCGATGCTACGAATTGACGAATTTGAAAATCACTAATGTATAGGACACTGGCGCGTATCTAGTTGTTTCGATACTAGATACCAAGACCGGCATTTCACGAAAGTTTAAAATTATAAATGAAGGATTTTCTATCAACGACGTAGAGATGTGTAGAAAATGTATTTCCCTAAGACCAAAGAACTTATCACAAAACAGATTCTTTTTACATTATAAGAATCAAAAATGTACTTCTCAGCCTGTAGGAATCAACACATTGGCAAAAGTTCCATCAAAAGTTGCATCGTTTCTGAACTTGGCAAACGCAGAAGCTTATATTGGCCACTATATGAGGGTGCACTTCAATAACTTTATTGGGAAATAAAGGTGCCAACTTTACACCCATCAAGCGGCATGGTGGGTGGAAGAGCCCTGCTGTGGCAGAGAGCTATATTTTGAAGACTCCGTATCTAACAAACTTGGTATTGCAAGGAAAATCCAAGGTTCTTCTCGTTCAAGTCATTCCTCAGGAGAAGGAGACATCCAAAATTTGTTGCAAGAAGCAACTACAAACTTCCTATTAACGGAAACGAAGTGAAATATGAAAAAGCGAAGAACGAAATGTCTATTAATATAAATGTCCACTATTTCAGTAGTGGATAATAGGTTACTTTATATGCTTTATAAGTGTGGATAAAACTCCTATTATAATGTGATTGTGTGTATAAATTATATTTTAAATGTGTTTTTATTAAATTCCTTCCATAATCATAATGATTTTGAGTTTTGAAGTTGTTAATGTTATCTTCTAGAAAAGCAGTTATTACCATATTGTGTATTATAAACTTCATGTAATTTTATAACAAAATAACTGATTAACCTATCCCAATTCATTCACAATATTTAATATATCTTAACAGTGTAAAGTATAAATTTGACTAATAACTACTTGACATTACTAATTGTATGATGTCATTCAGTTAAAAAATATTTTTTTAGTGCCGTTTTTACTGATAAGACGTGCAGCTACTTTCATCGTGGCTTTTTATATAAGCAGCTCCTGCCACAATTAAAATAACTACAAACATATGTCTAATTCTTCGATAAATACCTACCTTATATCGATACCTTTTTGCCAAACTATCGTAAGTGACATTTTCCATGAAAATGACTATGGATCTATCGTAAGTATAATATGCAAATACACATCTTGGCAGAGGTAGATAGATCCATAAATATGTAAGCGTATTTAAATGTTTCATGGTTAAATAACTGCATACATTTTATCGTAAGTAACAGAACTGTAATAGGCAGAGTGGCAGAATTGTCGTAAGTAGCCTAAGGTAAAATTTAGTGAGTGACTTACGATATTTTGGCAAAAAGGTATCGATATTAGAATTCCTTAAAACAATATACAAAACTGATCCTAACTAATTTTTATACTGCAATCAGACAATTTCAAATACTTGGTTGACAAACCATGTTACTTTAAAGTTTTTTGGGTTAGTTACCTCAGATTAATAATCTGAGTTAGTTACTAAATTATGTTGAGACAAGTAACTATTATGAATCAGTTATAATTCTGGCTAATGTAAAATTTATTTAAAAAATGAAGTTGTAACAGGAGAAATAAAGAGTGTCGTCAATGAATTTAATATACATTGGTACCTACCAGACATACCATTGGAAGATTTGTACATGTAGGGAGTGTCTTTACAAGCACATAAATTTCGACTTTGTCGAAAATCATTGCAAGTCAAATTAAAAAGAGATGATTCCAATTATTTGAAATGCACTATAAATAGAAAAAAATTATGTGTACCTTTGCTGCACAAATATAACTCTTGAGTCCAGTCCTGTCAATTACTCGTCATATCTAATGCACAAATAATACAATTTAATCTTTGATATAACCCTATATTAAGTTAACTTTTTAAACCCGCTGCTAAAGTATTTTTATTACAACAGTGTACATATTTTATACCCATATCCATCCATATAAGTAATATTTAGTTAGTCATATGCCCATATCTCACCAAACTATTTTCAAAATTTCCCTCTGTAAATACCTCAACATCATTAGCTGAAAACTAGCCAATGGAACGTTAGCACAGTGTGGCGACCACCTTACAACTGACAAAATGATAGTTAGGAATCAGCGATCCAGTTTATTTTAAGAAATCCGTGACCTACGTTGTTTATACTGACGCAGTGATGTGCCGGATAATTATCGATAATTATCCGTCGGCTAAAAATCCTTTCAAAATTAGCAGGCTAATTATTATAGTGCGAGTGGTAAAAATGGCCCCATAGGGAGATATATTGGAACTTTTATTTATTTTTTAATTTAATTTAGTTTGTTTAGCTATCTCTAGATTTAATTTCTCCTTATCTATGACTTATAATATGATGACCTAATAATAAAAAATTAAAAAACTGTATATTCTGCTAACGGCTAATTATAATATTTTTAGCCGGCTAAATGCTAATTATATAATTAGCATTGGCTAAATATATAATTAGCGGCTAAAAACCCATCACTGTACTGACGGGTTAAAAAAGTTTATTTTCCCTTCCCTAGCGCTGAATCTCCTCTCATTCAATTTTGATTGAATAGGGAGATTTTGAACTATTTACTTTGAGCATATAGTAATGGCCTTGTTTATATAAATTATAGTTATTCAACCGTTTATTAGTACCAGTGGATGGCGTATAGATGTCATGGTGGAAGAAGTGTGCCCATTCATAAATTTTTACGTTTTTACATAAATCAACCGAACAATAAATGTAGGGAAGCGGGGAGGGAGAGATTTATACGTGCATGACGTCTTGCTTGCGATTTGCAATTATTTTGTAGTATGAGTCATATATTTAGGGCATAAACATGAAATTTTTACCTACCTACATTTTAGGATGACCCAGGCGACCCTCTGTATTTATGGAATGCAGTAATCTCACCGACTCAGAGACAAACCGACCATAAAAAATATTTTTTATGGTCGGTGAGTAATAATGATATATTTTAGGAGGCTTTATACTTGTGGTAGTGTTGTGTCCTAGTTTATTGATGATTCATTATATAGTGGTCTTCTGTATTCGATAGTTGTGTGTTTTACTGTTTTCTTTTGTGTTCAAGTGTGTAGATGAGATATTTGTATATTTTTTTATTGACATTGGTATTTTTAAAATTTGTGAAATATTCGTCTGTTGTTGAGGATATTAAAGGTAAGTAAATATATTATTATACCTACCTATCTAAGGTATTTTAAAAGCTATATTCTAATAACTAGGTATAAATAGGTACTTCCTTCCATAGCATTTTTGCCCAGAAAAATTATGGGAAAGCTGAATTTTTATAAATAATATATACTTATTATATATATATATATATATATATATATACCTACCTATATACCTATCCAAAAATTGCTCCTATTTAAAATATTGTAAGCATTACGAAATTGGGTAATATTGAGAATCAATATATTTGTTAAGTGAAAAATATATTTTTCCTTTTTTTATAGCAGCATTAAAGATGATAAAAAAATCGTCAGGGAAAACGAGAAATAGTCATCCGTTGTTTTATTACAATGTTTTCTATGCAGTTGGCCGAGTGACAAATAAAATTATAAATTCATTTAATCTTAATTCTTCACTGCCAATAAACTACCTACATATTCTGTTTTGTTATAACTAGGTACTAATTCTGTTACAAAATGTAGTTTACTAAGCATCTGGCCAACACAAGTTACTTTTAAGCATATAATCCGTTGAAACATATTTAAAATTACATAATTTTGTACTTGCAGATGTCTCGTACTTGTTCATATTTCCTTTGTGGAAGGTCCACGAGAAACACTCCAGGAATAAGAACATTTACCTTTCCTGTTAATGATGAAAATAGATGCCAACAATGGATAATTAACTCAGGTAATATACAATCAACATTTTTTAATTTCAGACAATAACAAACACTAATTTGACAGATTCAACAAAATTTTACTAAAAAAATATAGCTATAGTATATACAGGGTGATTCAGCTAACCCGTTCATTCAAAGTTTAAGGTTTTTTAATTTGGATATGCAGTTTTCGAGAAAGTTTTATTCATCTGAAGTATTTCCAATATGGCACTTCGGGTTATACCAAAAATTGCAATCAACTTTCTTATTTTAAATGAAATACCTTATATTTTTTCTTATTTTAAATGAAATACCTTATATTTAGCGTATTTTTTATTTCTACGCTACAATGTACGTTTTTTAATGTTGCACAACGTATACGAGAAATTAATAGTTTTTTGATATATTAATTTTTTTGAAAAAAATTGATTTTGTAGTACCTTATTGAAATGCTTGTCATCGATTGACAAGGAAAGTTATGGTAAGAAGTTTTGGGCTATGGTTGTCCGAGCCATCGAGCTTTCAGATTATGCGTAATTTTATATTTTATTATTTACAGGGTGTTCCAAAAGATAATTTCATTTTGACTAACTACAACTACCCAAGTTTTTTTTTAAATATAACACCCTGTATTTTCTATTTCCTTGAATTACTTGTGATTAGCGAGCCAAATTAAACGAAAATCTCGTTTCTGAGATTGATAATGATAAATAAGACACATTGTTTTAATTTTTATTAATAGAACCTTGTATAGAACTTTATCGAAAACAACGTATCAGATTTTTAAAAAAATATTCCAATCCTTAAACTTTTAATGAACGGGTTGTGTACCTACCATAGTTTTGTATACATTTGTGTTTAACATTTATGTAAATCCAATACTGAAACATTTATTTTGTGTTTTCATACACAAAACTGTTTGTTTCACATATTTATGTGTAGAGTAGATTTTTCAGCATTCAATAAAATTGTAAAGTCTTTATTACTATATTTTATTTATCTACGTGGTGTATAACATTAGGGGACCTTTCTAGATTTCAGAAAAAAATTAATAGGATGTCAGAAATGTGACTTAAAGTTTTAATAAAAAACATAGGTATACCTTCGCAAAATCATCGTTTCGGAGTTTTATGAAATGAGGGACTTGAATTGTGATTTATGCTTAATTTTCCCATAAATTGATACTTATTATGTATATACAAAATGTCATTACATAATCCTTTTGTTTTTCAATTTATTTCAAATGTAGAAGGTAGCAAAACTTCAAGCTCTTTCCATTTGCTAAAAAGCAGCAAAATATCTTGTACGAAAAATGTTGTAAACGTTACAAATTATATTTGTAAAACTGTCAATAAAACGGCTGGGTTCTGGTATGAGATACACTTAATTTTTCCAAAATGTAATGTTTTATTTTTTCAAAATTTCAAATTTTGTGGAATTTCAAAAAATTTAAATTTTAAAATATATGTTATGGTAGGTATTTTTTGTTGTAAAAGGTGGTCAAGTTCCTTGTTATTATGCAGTACCTCGGATGTATTTTGAGAAAAACTAGTGATTACCAAAATTACCAATTGTCTTTTATATTTGAGTTATCAACAAAACAGTTTTTTCTACTCCTATAGAGAGTGTGTCTATGAGGCCATTACATTGATATGTCATACTCTAATTTTATTCCCATCCATTGGTGAAATTCTTCTCTGTATAAGTCAATATTGAAATTAAAATGTATTACAGTTCCTATGAACAATTTCATGTAGTTTTAAACATTCCATTGCATTGAAATCCAAGGGAAAGAGAGATCAGGTTTTCAAGCTTATTGTACGTATAGTATACCTAGTTTGTAAAGTATAGAATATAACCTATGTAGTGTTCAGCACATTTATTTAAAAATTAAGTAGACAGTGTGTTTCAAATTGGATGCAATAATATTGGTATCTTGGAAATCGTTACAGATAGAGACTAGGTTAAAATGGGGGATAAAGTTGGGGTAATTTGGTGACCAATATTCCGAAGAAAAGATAAAAAAAATATTGGTTAGTATTGGAGATTTCGTATTTTGAAATTTTAGTTTTTACTTTTTTGTGGCTTTATTTGAAGAGATATACAAAAATAAAGAAGCAGACAGTCTCAAACCCATTTTCTTTCCTCTATCAGGGTATGTTATTAGATTAATAATGAAACATTTCGTCTCCTAGAAACCATCACTAAATTAGTCGTACCAATCATCATACTCAATCAGCAACTTTAACTTAATTTTGTCAAATTACGACCTCATTTTAATATTTTTGTATCTTTCGACAACATTTTTTCCTGTGAGTTCAATGATTACAGGCTATAGTTTGATCACATGTTGGACGTGAAAAAACCATCATCAAACTCATATGTGTCTGCATGCATTAACAAAATACAACAACGAAAAAGTAACAAATGATTAACAATAAATAACTAAATAATAAATATTAAACAATTAAGAAAAATAAAGAACAATTAACAAAATAATAAACAATTAAAAAAATAATAATAAATAATTAATAATTTATTAACAAAACTAGGAAACGCGTTCAAGAAGTAGCCCATTTTAGTTAATACACAAATGAATCCTTTTTTCTATGTGTTTTACGCCTTAGAATATTCCTATCCATTCCATATCCAAGAAAATCCATTTAAAACATTCTCAAACTTTATAATAGTCTATAAAGTTCCCGACAAAGGCTTCTTATCATATTCTATCAAAATCGATTACAATCATATTTTCATAAAAATTAATATCCGACAAGTCCCATGTTCTCCAATACTTCCACTGATGATGGTTTTTTACATCCAAAACTCTAGATCAAATCTAGCATGTGATACATCATTGAACTGATAAGAAGGAGATGCTATTGAATATAAAAATATTAATAGTGCTGCATTTGAGAAACTAACTTGATAAGGTTACTAGGAGACGAGACCTCTCATTGTTAATCTGATTACATATTCTGATAGAGGAAAGAAAATGGCTTTGAGAATGTTCAAATATATCCATAACTGACTAAATTTGAAGTAAATGGAGCCACAATAGACCATACGGTCGCAATGGAGAGCCAGTGGTTTTCAGCCCACTCATTTTACAAACCTAAATCTAAAATCCATAAATTGACTGTAAATATAAATAACAATTGTACTTCAGAATTATTCATTACCTATGGTCCCATAAGTTGGTTGAAGACCAACATAAAAACTTTTTGTTCATCAAATTTAAATTAAGAAATGACTAAATTCATTCAGATCTGATTTAAGATATAATATTGTTTGTTTATTTATTATCGAGGAATTCAGTATTGTAGATTTAATTTTATTGTTATATTTTTCCAGGTAACTCGGAGCTGATTAATTTAAGTCTAGAAAAATTGAAAAGATGTTTCATTTGTGACCAGCATTTCAGTAAAGAAGACTTCTTTAGTAGAAAACTGACAAAGACTGCTGTACCACTAAAATATAACTTCAGAAGTGATAATATACAAAATGTTTATGACAATCCCCAGCCATCAACATCCACCGCTTCCGATAGTTTTGTTAGAAGTGAAACCCCTGAAAGTTTTATACTATCAAATAATGAAAGGCAGTTTCTAACAGAAATAACCAATCTTCCATCTCCACCAAGAATCAGGAGCAAACTTATTTCAGAAGAAGAAAGATCTTTGAAGAGGAAATTAATTCAAAAAGATAGGGAAATAGAAAAGCTCCGTGCTTCTATAAAAAGGAAGACCTATGCCACAGCTCCACGTCAATTAGCGTCTTTGCCCGTATTTTCAAGAGCATTAACAACAATGCAGTTGTACCACAAGCCAAGAACTCCTTGGCTACCTCAAGAGAAAAGTAGTGCACTTTCGATGTATTATAAGTCCCCAGGAATGTACAAGTTTTTAAGGACAAAAGGGTTGATTTTACCATCACCATCAACAATATCGAAGTGGCTACAAGAATGCAAGTATAAACCTGGATACAATAAAACGTTGTTCCATTGTTTAAGGTTGAAGGTGGAAACAATGCCAGAGAAACAGAGGCAGTGCATTCTTTGTTTTGATGAGATGGCAATCAAACAATGTTTAGAGTATTCTAGGCAAAAAGATACCATAGAAGGATTTGAAGACCTGGGAGAATTTGGACGTACCTCAAATTTTGCAAAGGAGTCTTTGGTATTCATGATCAGAGGAATGTATTCTACCTGGAAAATTCCTATTTCCTATTATTTTACATCTACTGGCGTAAAAGCAGAACAACTAAAATGCATTCTAGAAAAACTTCTGCCATCTTTAAAATCAATTAATCTCCATGTAGTAGCAATGGTATGTGATCAAGCTACAACCAATCAAAAATTATTTAAAATGCTTGGTATTACAAAAAGTAAACCATATTTTGAATATAGAAACCAAAATGAAAGCTTAAAATGCTACGCACTTTTTGATGCACCGCATCTTTTAAAAAGTTTGCGTAATAATTTAATGGATGGGGATTTTATATTACAGGACACAAATCGGATATCCTTTGATGATATTCGAAAAGTATATGAATTGGATAAAAGGAGTACAACAGGCAAGGCTTTACCAAAAATAAAAGATATTCATTTAAACCCTAACTCTTTTCAAAAGATGAATGTCAGGCTTGCAGTACAAGTGCTTAGTCATAGCATGTGTGCTGCTCTGCGGACTGCACAAGAAACTGGTGAATTAAAATCAGTTACTGCCAATGATACTGCCGATTTCATAGAAGTGTTAAATAATGTATTTGATGCTCTTAACAGTAGACAATTAAATACCAATAAACTGTGTAATTGTGCGCTTTCTGAAAAAAGTGTGCATGCTTTTAAGGCTTTAGACAAAGCTTATGAAATTTTTGTGTCTTTAAAAAAAAGTTATCGTGATGGAAAACTTAAAAGGCCCCCATGTTTTGATGGACTTCAGTTAACAATAAATTCAGTTAAATTAATATATGAGGACCAATTTCAGAAAGGGTATTCTTTTTTATTAACATCAAGGCTAAACCAAGATGTCTTGGAAAATCAATTTTCCATTTACAGGCAGAGAGGCGGATATTCGAGAAATCCGACAGTAAGAACATTCGAAGCTGCATTTAAATGTAACTGTGTAATGAATTTAATGAAACCTCCAAAAACATCGAATTATGAAACCTCCACCAATTACAATTTACTGGAAGGTGATATAAGTATGATAGAAAATTTGCCATCACAGTTATCATCAGATTCCGATTCACCAAATTCAGAGAATGGTTCATCATCTAATGGTACCTCAAGTAGCAGTGAAAGTAATAAGAGTTCATTAGAAAAATCTACTGCAATTTATTTTGCTGGATATCTGGCAAAAAAAT